>CM035842.1:305871518-306384364 GCA_020510985.1 Pholidichthys leucotaenia | reverse complement strand
GCAAACTCCTTCGTGTTTTCATCCCTTAGTTTATTGATCCGCTTATGTCGAGTTGGCCATTTACCGATGATTTTTAATCCGGCTAGGGAGAGCTCTCTGTTTAAGCGTTATGTCTCTCCGCCATCTTCCCGGAAGTCCGTCACATTTCTATTTTAACAATTTTTTTTTTAAAGACTTTGTTTCTAATATTATGACTGTTCCATGAAATGTTTTACCACTTCATATTTGCTGATTCTGCATCTCCTTTAATGTTTGTTACCTTGTAGGAGGAGGTTTGGATGCGCAGATTGACTAAAAATATCGTTATTTCCTCCAGTTTTTCCTTATAGCCCTGGTGCTGGGTTTCCCACTGCTGGCCCATGGATTTTGAGGGTCTCTGTGTGCACCACGTTTGAGCCTTGATTCTTTCGGTCGGGTCTGCTGCGGGTTTATACACTGTTACTGGGAGCTCTCTTCTCGCCATATCCCTGGTTGCTTCTTCCGTCGAGTTGTAGAGATACGTCTCTTCCCCGTAAAAAACCCTCAGCTTCACCAGAAATGGAGTTTGAAAGCGCAGGTTCTTCTCTCTTAGTACCATTTTAGCGTTGTATTCCAGACTCTTTTAAAAGACCTCCGGGGCGTAGTCATGCTCCTCAAAAACGTTCCTTTCTTGGTGCATAAATCCTTTTTTCTGCCAAGCCAGTCTCAAAACCTCTTCTTTTGTTCTGAAGTTGGAAAACTTCACCACTACCGATCGCGGGGGAGTTTCCGCCGACGGCCTTGGGGCTAATGAACGGTGCGCCCTTTCTATTTTCAAATCGGTGGATTGGGGAATTTCCAACTTCTCTCTCAGTATGGATTCCACACATGCAGCCACTGTGGTGAAACCGTCCTCGACTCCTTCTTTCAGACCATGAATTCTTATGTTGTCCCTTCTTAGTCTTCCTACCTGGGTGGTTAACTTAGCCTCCAGTCTTGTCTGTCGTTTGAGTAATTCCAGCGTGGTTTCTTCCAGCCCTTTTATTCTTTCTTCTGCTTCCATGATTCGGGCCTCAGCCTGGTCCACTCTGTTGTTTGTCCTTTTTATTTTGTCTTTAATTTCACGAAATTCGGCCCAACACTCTCGGCGAAATTCTCTTAATTCTTGAAGTACCGTTTTTAAGCTTACCATGTTGTTAGCCTCATTTTGCTCCTCTATTTCCGAGTGGTTGTTGTCTTCCAGGTCAGATTCTCCAGCCAATGCGTGTCTTGGCCTGGTGAATGTCGATCTCTTCTGTTTTCCTTTAGGCATAATGACTTTGTCTTTTGATTTTCACTCTTCCATAAATCCGTTAAATCTGATTTTCAAGATATTTTCACGGATGGGGTCTGGGAGCTTCAGCGTTAAGCTGCTATCACCATGGTGTCCAGACCGGAAGTCTCCAGAAACTTACATTTCTGAAACAAAAATATTATAAAACAGGTAGCAAATCGGCAAAATTACTAGCCTATAAATTGAGGAAACAACAAACGGAGAGAGCAATCTACAAAATCAGAGACCCAGTATCAAAGGAAATAAAATTTAGAATTCAGGAAATTCTTAAAAGCTTCGAGAATTACTACAAGAACTTGTACTCCCTCAAAAAACACAAAGACGCATCCAAAGCCTTCCTAAATACATTAAATCTTCCCCAACTTACTGAGTCACAAAATAAAAAAAACACTGTCAGAAATACAACCTAAAGAATTAGAAAAAGCAATTATGAAACTTAAAGCTAACAAATCCCCAGGAGCAGATGGTTATACAGCAGTGTGGTACAAAACCTTTAAACAGCAACTATCTCCTCTCCTCCTGAAAACATTTAACTATGTCCTCCACACAGGGGAAATCCCCCCCTCCTGGAGAGAAGGGGTCATTGCAGTCGTACCTAAACCTGAAAAGGATAAACTAGACTGCTCCAACTACAGACCAATCAGTGTGTTAAATCAGGACTATAAACTTTTTACCGCTATCCTTGCCAAAAGGTTAGAAAATATACTGACAGACTTAATTCATTTAGACCAAACAGGTTTTATAAGACAAAGACAGACACAAGATAACATTAGAAGCACTTTACACATAATTCATCATATAAAAGAATATAATTTAAATGCAGCCATATTGGGATTAGATGCTGAAAAAGCATTTGATTCGGTTGACTGGTCTTTCCTATATAGAATCTTGTCCAGTTTCAATTTTCATAACAACTTCATTAGAACTATCCAGGCATTATATAAAAAAACAACAGCTAAAATAAGGATTAATGGTAAATTATCATCATCTTTTGAACTGGAAAGAGGATGTCGTCAGGGCTGCCCCTTGTCTCCACTGCTCTTTGCAATCTTCATAGAACCTCTGAGCCAATGGATAAGACAGAATCAAAAAATTCAAGGTATTACACTTGGTCAGAAGGAACATAAAATAGCACTCTTTGCTGATGACATTTTAATATACCTGGGGAAGCCGGACACCTCTTTTCCAGAACTAATCTCAGTTTTTTCAGAGTATGTAGAGTTATCGGGGTACGAATTAAACATGCATAAAACCCAAGTTTTAACATTCAACTATAACCTAAATCAATATTTACTAAGCAAATTCAAAACTAACTGGGAGATGGAATTTATGAAATATCTGGGGGTCAATATCCCGAAACAACTCAACAAAATTATAACACTAAGCTATGATCCACTGATGGCAAAAATAAAATCGGATCTAGCAAGATGGAATACAATACCATTCTTGGGTACTGCACAAAGAATTGAAGCAGTCAAAATGAATATACTTCCACGTCTTCTATACCTTTTCCAAACAATACCGGTAGAACCTCCCAAAAAAACATGGCAAGAACTGGACAGAAGGATCTCAAGATTCATATGGCAGGGAAAGAGACCTAGAATCAGATATAGAACCCTACAGCTAAACAAAGACAAAGGTGGGCTTGCGCTGCCAAATATCAGGGACTATTTTAAAGCAGCACAAATTAAAACTTTAGTAAAGATATTTAACCCAGTCTACACTGCACAATGGAAGGAGATAGAATGCCAAATAACAAGTGACATTCCCCTACAGGCGATAATAGGGAACAATGCCTTACCTAAACTTTTGAATAACACTAACCCATGGATAGAGACCCCGCTAAAAATTTGGTTTAAGATAGTCAGAGAGAATCAAACTAAAGAACCCTATCGACTTCTGCAATGGATCGCCTATGATCAGGACTTTACTCCTAATAAAACAGACACTAGATTTAAAAAGTGGAAAGAGAACGGACTGACAAAATATTACGATTTTTTTAAAGGGCAAACTTTAAGAAGTTTTGAAGATTTGAAAAAACAAGGTCTAGTAAATCAAGACCTTTAAGGTTCTTTCAGCTTAGACACCACATAAACAAAATACTTAAAAAGGAGGATTTGGAAAGGGCCCAGTCAGGTGTTCTGAAGGTTTTCTTAATGGCATATAAAGGGATCCCAGGGATCAGATACATTTCTAAAATATACCATGGTCTTCAAGATTTAAAAGGAGACAACACATCATATATAAAAGAGAAATGGGAAAAAGAGGGGAATTTCACTTTACAACTGGAAATATGGGAAAAGCTAAATAAACAACAATGGAAAAGTACTTCATCCCTGCTGTGGAGAGAATTTGGATGGAAAAATTTGGTAAGATTTTTCAGAACACCTGCACAAAACAAATTTACTTGTAAAGGATTGAATTGTTGGCGCTTGTGTGGTGAAAAGACTGCAAATCATTTTCATGTGTTTTGGTCATGCCCAGTTATCCACCAATATTGGACCAATGTACAGACAATATTGGGGAAAATATTCAAAGTAACAGTTCCCTTTTCTTTTGTAACTTTGTATTTGGGTTTACTACCGGAATCACTGGAAAGACGAGGAGAAAAATACTTATTCAGTGTTTTAATATTGGCAAGTAACAAAGCACTAACAAAAAAATGGATGTTGAAAGACTGTCCTGCACCTGAAGATTGGATTAACGTGATTCAGGACATTTATTTGATGGAAAAGTTGACATTTGCACTGAGACAGGACATGGATGGGTTCTTGAACTTTTGGCAACCCTGGAACGCATATGTGTCTTCCATCAGATCTAATCTTGCACAAACACCATTTCAATAATGGCACCTCTCTTTGTTCCAACGCTACTCACATGCTCTTTTATTTTTCAGCTCTTTTGTTTTTTGTTTTTTTTTGTTGTTTTTTTTTCTTTTCTTTTGCTTTAAAAAAAGGGTGTTGTAATAATTTTTTTCCAATGTTGTCAAAAAATAAAAAGGAATATGTGATGAAAATGTAAACAATGCAATGCTGTAATGACATGTATACCCTTTACAAAAACTTAAAAAAAAAGAAATAACTTGAATCTGACAAAAGTGGTAATAAATAAAAAGTCTATGAAAATTAACCAATGAAAATCAGACAATGCTTTTGAATTGTGGTTCAACAGAATTATTTTAAAAAACAAACTCATGAAACAGGCCTGGACAAAAAGGATGGTACCTTTAACTTCATATTTTGTTGCACAACCTTTTGAGGCAATCACTGCAAGCAAACAATTTCTGTAACTGTCAGTGAAACTTCCGCACCTCTCAGCAGGTATTTTGGGCCACTCCTCATGAGCAAACCGCTCCAGTTGTCTCAGGTTTGAAGGGTGCCTTCTCCAAACGGCATGTTTCAGCTCCTTCCACAGATGTTCAATAGGGATTTAGATCAGGGCTCATAGAAGGCCACTTTAGAATAGTCCAGTGTTTCACTCTTAGCCATTCTTGGGTGTTTTTAGCTGTGTGTTTTGGGTCATTATCCTGTTGCAAGACCCATGACCTGCGACTGAGACCAAGCTGTCTGACACTGGGCAGCACATTTCTCTCTAGAATACCTTGATAGTCTTGAGATTTCACTGTACCCTGCACAGATTCAAGACACCCTGTGCCAGATACAGCAAAGCAGCCCCAAAACATAACAGAACCTCCTCCATGTTTTACAGCAGGAACAGTGTTCTTTTCTTGGTATGCTTCATTTTTGCATCTGTGAATATAGAGCTGATGTGCCTTGCCAAAAAGTTCCAGTTTTGTCTCGTCTGTCCATAGGACATTCTCCCAGAAGCTTTGTGGCTTGTCAACAAGCAGTTTGGCAAATTCCAGTCTGGCATTTTTATGATTTGTTTTCAACAGTGGTGTCCTCCTTGGTCGTCTCCCATGAAGTCCACTATGGCTCAAAAAACGACGGATGGTGCGATTTGACACTGATGTACCTTGACCTTGGAGTTCACCATGAATGTGTTTAGAGGTTGTTCTGGGCTCTTTTGTTACCATTCGTATTATCCGTCTCCTCCTGCGGCCATGTCCAGGGAGGTTGGCTACAGTCCCGTGGATCTTAAATTTCTGAATAAAATGTGCAACTGTAGTCACAGGAACATCAAGCTGCTTGGAGATGGTCTTATAGCCTTTACCTTTAACATGCTTGTCTACAATTTTCTTTCTAATCTCCTGAGACAACTCTCTCCTTTGCTTCCTCTGGTCCATGTTTAGTGTGGTACACACCATGTCACCAAACAGCACAATGACTACTTGTCACCCTTTAAATAGGCCGACTGACTGATTACAAGTTTGTAGACACCTGTGATGTTAATTAGAGGACATCTTGGTTGAACATGTCCCTATGGTCACATTATTTTCAGTCTTTTCTAGGGGTACCATCATTTTTGTCCACGCCATTTTCATGAGTTTGTTTTTTAAAGTAATTCTGTTGAACCACAATTCAAAAGCATTGTCTGATTTTCATTGGTTCATTTTCATAGAATTTTTATTTATTACCACTTTTGTCAGATTCAAGTTATTTCTGTGACCATTGTGGGTTTTTCTTTCACTAACAGAGGGGTACCAACAATTTTGTCCACATGTGTATCTCTTGAACTGTTAATCAGACTGGCCTCAGATTTTATACGTGCTGTGCTGAGGTTACGAAGGTGTGCATCCCCAAATTTCCGCCTCCCCGGATATGCAGAAGTTTAGGAGGGGAAATCTTTAATGACCATCTATAGGGGAACTATGGCCGTTCATAGCTATGATGTCATAGATGCACAGATGTTGCCATGGTTACTGTCGCCAGGCAGACACATCATCAAAGATCAAAGCCAGGCATCACTGAACGAGTGCTGACTTCAAAGATCAAAGGCAGGTTTCACCATGGTTACTGTTGCCATGGTAACCATGTCAAAGATCAAAGGCAGGCATCACCATGGTTATTGTTGCCATGGTAATCGTAACTTTCTATGGCCATGCAGAAATGCTTGCTTACACGTGTTTTCTACAAGCATGCAGAAATACTTGCTTATACTTGGATTCTACGGGCATACACGGGTATGCACTAGTCTATCTATAAATTCAATGGATCTCTGTCGGTTTGTGTGTCTGTGTGTGTGTGTTCCTCAGATATCTCTCAAACTGTTTGTCACACTGACCTAAGATTTTAAATGTGCTTTACTGAAGCTACGAGGGTGTGCATCCCCGAATATGGAGTCACTCGGTCAAAATATGTAATTTTTATCAATAAAAGTTTAGCCACCTCTGTGTGACCACTCTGTCTTCATCCCCTGGCTTTAAGGAATCTGGGTGGGGTTTCGGATTGACTCAGTGCTCACTGGAGAATATGCCACAAGCGAACACGAGGTGCGGGGGGGGGGGGGGCTGCTGGGGACCCATGCATCCTTGAGTATGGAGCCGCTCAGTCAAAATATATACCATACTGCATATTACATGCAGACACACGCTTTGACTAAATGACAACAGGACACAAAAATGTCCAAATAACAAAATAAATCATTTTTATTTATATATTTACAGAGAAATGGGCAAAACTTGCAGCCAAATGGGTCATTCTGCTCTGTGTGTGTGTGTGAGAGAGAGAGAGAGAGAGAGAGAGAGAGAGAGAGAGAGAGAGAGAGAGAGAGAGAGAGAGACTTTTGACTTTTAAAAAAAGGCTTTATTGCACATTTCAAAATTGCAGAAAGACCAATATCAGTTGTCCAAGTGTGTCACATATCAAAAGTGCAAACATAACTCATCCCCCTGACCCACTGAACACAAAACATTCCCTACAGCCCATCTATTGATGAACGCCTCCAGATTGTCTACCATTTGATAGTAAGAGAACTCTACCCGGAGTCTGACTGTCAACAAGACCTTGAAAGCGGACACAGGATCCACATTGCCAGCATTGCTTGCCCGATTTTTCCTCGTCAGCAAGATGGCAAGCTCTAGCAGTCCCAGATAGGAAGTTCATCAAAGTGTGGGCAGCCTTCCTTGCCACTTTGTACTTCGGACCGTAAATGAACAGACCAAAAGAGAATCGTTCACCCAAAGCCCGAAACCACTCGCGCAAAATGTCAAAAAGTCCAGATAAACGAAAACAGTGGACAAACAAATGGTCGAGGGTCTCAACTTGGGAACAAAACAAACATTCCCTCCCACAGTCGGATCAAGGTGTGCCCTGTATTTATTTGTGGCTGTTGCCCCATGCACAATCCTCCACTGGAGATCTGCTGTGCGTTTCTCAATAGGTTGCTTGTACATGCACCGCCAGCTGCCTTTTGGGGAGACCCCTGGCCCCAAACAACCCACCCACCTCGACTCCGTGACATCCTTCAGAGAGCGCAGATTCAGAACCTTCACACAGATGTGATACACCGCCCTTGTCCCGACAAACTGGAACTTGCCCAGGCGAGGAATCCTGAAGGTCAGTAGGTGATCCTCTCCTCCCTGCCACTCCCCCACATCCGGAGTTATGGAAATTGCAGGAAAGGTGGACGCAGTGTCGTCATCCCATTGATTGGAAAGAGTGCGGTTCGTCGCAAACGCTCGAAGCGGCTGCGGCAGGGCGGCGCACACGTCCTCCACCACCCTTTGCAGCAGTCTGACAGATGTAATTTTTGCACTCTGCCTCAGTGTATCCATCGATGTGGTCGACATCCTCATAAGATGACCCAGCTTGGTACAACGTGCCTCCCGCAAACAACTCCGCAGACTGACAGACTGCAGCACCTCTGCTGTGATGAATCGATTGAAAAACTGTGGTTCTTCGAACAGCCACATGCCCGGCGCCTCGTCACGGAAGCGGGCCACGTTGAAGACTCACCATGCATGCAAAATGGACATGTAAAAAGCAGATAGTCCAGTAAGGTCCACCTCCCCAGATGCCACGAGGAAGAGCTGCTTATCATAGCCCAAGCGACCAACTCTCCTCAAAAGCAGCTTAGCAGTGTCCATCCAGCAGGGTCCGCATCCGTAAAGGAGGCGTTGCGCAATTCGAAGCCTGAAGCAGGCGATCTTGGAGTGTATGTCCACCAGGCCCTGTCCCCCCTTGGCCACAGGCAGGTAGAGAACAGGCGCACGGACCCAGTGCCGACCAGACCAAAAGAAGTCCACGATGATCTTCTGAACCTCCTCCACGAGGCTCCTGGGCGGTGTCACAGTTAACTCATCCATTGTCAGGGCACAGTCCAGAGCGGCCCTGTCCTCCGGGCCAAGCACCGGAAGGGCTTCGAAGAGCTGATCTTGAGATTCTTTGCAACACGTTCCCGCAGCAAACAGGACCCCGTAGTAATCCACTGCATGGCGCCGCATCTCGGATGGGTTCGTAGTCAGCCCACCATCTGGGAGGGTCAAGCAAGCCATCAACTTCTTTTTCGCAGTAGACTTCTCCAAGTTGAAGAAGAAGGACGTTGGTGCATCCATGTCCTGCAGGCGAGTGAAGCGTGACCTCACTAGCGCCCCCTCCACTCTTTCCTGCATGAATGTGCACAGGGCCGATCTCTTCTCCTGCAGCAAAGGACCAGTGGTAGAATCCTGACCCGTAACCAAGCTGGCCTCAAGCCTCTTGACAGTGTCCTCAAGTTCACTGACCTTGGCCTTGATGATGGCAGTTGAGTTCGCAGCGTACCGTTGACAAAAAAGGCGAATTTGCACTTTGCCAACGTCCCACCACTGTTCGAGGGAACTAAAACAAGCCTTTGTGGTCCTCCAGTGTTCCCAGAAGCACACAAAATACTGACAAAAGGCGTTGTCCTGAAGGAGCTTGTTATTGAAGTGCCAATAAGATTTTGCCCGTTTCCCTGGTGAGTTCAGTAACACCGCAGTAGCCAGGTGATGATCCGTGAAACCGATGGGACTTATGTTACTGTGAAGGAGTCCGGGGCTAAAGGTTCTAGAAACATATATCCTGTCTAATCTAGCAGCACTGACGACACCGTCAGTGACCCTGACCCAGGTATACTGTCTCGCGTTTGCATTTTTAGACCTCCACGTGTCCACTAAGTCGAGTTGAGAGACAATGGAGACGCCAAGGAGCCTCGGAGGCTATATGTTTACTGAAGAACTGTGGGTTGGGGGTGTGATATTTGGTGTTGGGGGTTTTGTGTCTCTGGAGAGTATAAGAGCTGTGAAGAATGATTGTTCTGTCTCTTTGCTGAGATACTTAGCTTGATAGAGGATGTAGCCTCACAATAAACCTTTTCTGAGAAATAAACTCAGTCTCGTTTGTGAAAGTCATCCTCTACATTTTGTCTGTCTGTTTGTTTGTCTGTTTGTTAGCAAGATAACTCAAAAAGTTATGGACGGATTTTCGTGAAATTTTCACAGATTGTCAGAAATGGGGTATCCTACAGATGATTACATTTTGGTGGTGATCCAGATCACCGTCCACAAGAAAACCGCCATTACGCAAAATGCCATTTTCGTGAATAACTACTAAACCACTAATCCTATCATTGTCAATCCAATTGTTGTGAATCCAATTGCTAGTCATATGTTTTCATGGTCAAGGAATCTGAAAGCGTACACCCAAACATTGTATGGGGCGAACTGTGGCGCTAAACCGCCATTACGGAAAATGCCATTTTCCTCAATAACTACTGAACCACTAATCCTATCATTGTCAATCCAATTGCTAGTCATATATTTTCATGGTCAAGGAATCGGAAAACATACACACAAACACTGTATGGGGGGAACTGTGGCCGCCATTACGGAAAGGGCCATTTTCAAGAATAACTACTGAACCACTCATCCTATCATTGTGAATCCAATTGCTTGCCATATGTTTTCATGGTCAAGGAATCTGAAAACGTACACACAAACACTCTATGGGGGGAACTGTGGTGCTAAACCGCCATTACGGAAAATGCCATTTTCCTCAATAACTACTGAACCACTACTCCTATCATTGTCAATCCAATTGCTTGTCATATGTTTTCATGGTCAAGGAATCTGAAAACGTACACACAAACACTCTATGGGGGGAACTGTGGCCGCCATTACGGAAAATGCCATTTTCGTGAATAACTACTGAACCACTAATCCTATCATTGTCAATCCAATTGCTAGTCATATGTTTTCATGGTCAAGGAATTTGAAAACGTACACACAAACACTGTATGGGAGGAACTGTGGCCGCCATTATGGAAAATGCCATTTTCGTGAATAACTACTGAACCACTGCTTGTCATATGTTTTCAAGATCGAGGAATCTGAAGACTGTATGGGGGGAACTGCGGCGCTTGGCGGAGGTCTGCGCTCTCCGTGTACTTTTCTAGTTAATTATATTATCTAGCCATCTATCCATCCATCCATCCATCTTCTACCGCTTTTTCGGAGGTCTGGGTCACGGAGGCAGCAGTTCAAGCAGAGAAGCCCAGCCTTCCCTCTCCCCAGACACCTGCTCCAGCTCTTCAATTCAATTCAATTCAACTTTATTTATATAGCGCCATTTCACAACAACAGTCATCTCATAGCACTTTCAAATGTAGGGGGAACCCCCACAGTTGCAGAAAGACCCCAGCAATCAAGCGATCCCCTGTGAGCAAGCGCTTGGCGACGGTGGAGAGGAAAAACTCCCTTTTAACAGGAAGAAACCTCCAGCAGAACCAGGCTCAGGGAGGGGCAGTCATCTGCTGCGACTGGCTGGGGGGTGAGGGGATAGAGAAGAAGAAAAGAACAGACATGTAGAGAGCAAACAGCACGATGGGGACTCAATCTATGGGAGAGAGCAAACAGATGTTAATGACCAGCAAAAAAAAAAAAAAAAAAAAAAAAATATTTCATTGAGAGTGAAGAAAGGAGTGAGGCCCAGTGCATTATTGGTGGTCCCCCGGCTGTCTAAACCTATTATCAGCATAACTAAGGGAGGGTTCAGAAACACATGATCCCTTCCTAATTGTAGGCTATATCAAAAAGGAAGGTTTTAACCCTATTCTTAAAAACAGAGATCGAGTCTGACTCCCAAATCCAGATTGGCAGCTGGTTCCACAGGAGAGGAGCTTGATAACTGAAGGCTCTGCCTCCCATTGTACTTTTGGAGATTCTAGGTATTACAAGTAATCCTGCATTTTGGGAGCATAGTGCTCTGTTAGAATAATACGGTAGTATCAGATCTTTTAAATAAAAAGGGGCCTGATTGTTTAGAGCTTTGTAAGTAAGAAGAAGGATTTTAAACTTAATTCTAAACTCTATAAGAAGCCAATGAAGGGAGGCCAGAACCGGAGAGATACAGTTAGGCCCAAAAATATTTGGACAGTGACACAAGTTTTGTTATTTTAGCTGTTTACAAAAACATGTTCAGGATACAATTATATAATCAATGTGGGCTTAAAGTGCAGACTCTCAGTTGTAATTTGAGAGTATTCACATCCAAATTGGAGCAAGGGTTTAGGAATTACAGCTCTTTAATACGTAGCCGCCTCTTTTTCAAGGGACCAAAAGTAATTGGACAATTGACTCAGAAGGCTGCAAAAAAAGATTCCTTGATCATGAAAACATATGACAAGCAGTGGTTCAGTAGTTATTGACGAAAATGGCATTTTCCTTAATGGCAGCCAGAGTTCCTCCCATACAGTGTTTGTGTGTATGTTTTCAGATTCCTTGACCATGAAAATATATGACTAGCAATTGAATTGACAATGATAGGATTAGTGGTTCAGTAGTTATTGACGAAAATGGGATTTTCCGTAATGGCGGCCACAGTTCCTCCCATACAGTGTTTGTGTGTACGTTTTGAGATTCCTTGACCATGAAAACATATGACTAGCAATTGGATTGACAATGATAGGATTAGTGGTTCAGTAGTTATTGACGAAAATGGCATTTTCCTTAATGGCAGCCAGAGTTCCTCCCATACAGTGTTTGTGTGTACGTTTTGAGATTCCTTGACCATGAAAACATATGACTAGCAATTGGATTGACAATGATAGGATTAGTGGTTCAGTAGTTATTCACGAGAATGGCATTTTCCATAATGGCGGCCACAGTTCCTCCCATACAGTGTTTGTGTGTACGTTTTGAGATTCCTTGACCATGAAAACATATGACTAGCAATTGGATTGACAATGATAGGATTAGTGGTTCAGTAGTTATTCACGAAAATGGCATTTTCCGTAATGGCGGGCACAGTTCCCCCCATACAGTGTTTGTGTGTACGTTTTCAGATTCCTTGACCATGAAAACATATGACAAGCAATTGGATTCACAATGATAGGATTAGTGGGTCAGTAGTTATTCTTGAAAATGGCCTTTTCCGTAATGGCGGCCACAGTTCCCCCCATACAGTGTTTGTGTGTACGTTTTGAGATTCCTTGACCATGAAAACATATGACAAGCAATTGGATTGACAATGATAGGATTAGTGGTTCAGTAGTTATTGAGGAAAATGGCATTTTCCGTAATGGCGGTTTAGCGCCACAGTTCCCCCCATACAGTGTTTGTGTGTACACTTTCAGATTCCTTGACCATGAAAACATATGACTAGCAATTGGATTCACAACAATTGGATTGACAATGATAGGATTAGTGGTTTAGTAGTTATTCACGAAAATGGCATTTTGCATAATGGCGGTTTTCTTGTGGACGGTGATCCGGATAACCACCAAAATGTAGTCATCTGTAGGATACCCCATTTCTGACAATCTGTGAAAATTTCAGGAAAATCCGTCCATAACTTTTTGAGTTATCTTGCTAACAGACAAACAAACAGACAAACAAACAAACAAACAGACAAACAAACAGACAGACAAAATTGAATTGAAGAGCTGGAGCAGGTGTCTGGGGAGAGGGAAGGCTGGGCTTCTCTGCTTGAACTGCTGCCTCCGTGACCCGGACCTCCGGAAAAACGGTAGAAGATGGATGGATGGATGGATGGATAGATGGCTAGATAATATAATTAACTAGAAAAGCACTGGGAGAGCGCAGACCTCCGCCAAGCGCCACAGTTCCCCCCATACAGTCTTCAGATTCCTTGATCATGAAAACATATGACAAGCAGTGGTTCAGTAGTTATTCACGAAAATGGCATTTTCCGTAATGGCGGCCACAGTTCCTCCCATACAGTGTTTGTGTGTACGTTTTCAGATTCCTTGACCATGAAAACATATGACTAGCAATTGAATTGACAATGACAGGATTAGAGGTTCAGTAGTTATTCACCAAAATGGCATTTTCCGTAATGGCGGCCACAATTCCTCCCATACAGTGTTTGTGTGTACGTTTTCAGATTCCTTGACCATGAAAACATATGACTAGCAATTGGATTGACAATGATCAGAATCAGAATCAGAATCAGAATCAGGTTTATTGCCATTGTTCATGTAGTACACAAACTAGGAATTTGTCTCGGTACAATGCTGCAACATTAAACATGATAAGATAAAAGAAATAAACTATACATGTAATAAAGTGTAGGATAAGATTAAGTGATACTGGTCAACAGTTAAAATATATTAGCCAGCAGCAGATACTGTGGAGAACTATATAGTGCAGTCGGTAATGCAGGAAGAAAACAGTGATGATTGACATGAGTCTGGTTGAGCTGCTGTACATGGTGCACGAGAGTCAATAAGTCACTTAGTGTTCAGCAGTCTGATGGCAGAGGGGAAGAAGCTGTTCATGTGACGGGAGGTTTTAGTCTGGATGGACCGAAGTCTTCTACCAGAGGGGAGGGGGGCAAACAGTACGTGACCAGGGTGTGAGGGATCGGCTATGATCCGGCCAGCACGCCTCCGGGTCCTGGAGATGTACAGATCCAGGAGAGATGGGAGCTTGCAGCCGATCACCTTCTCAGCAGTGCGCACGACGCGCTGCAGCCTTAGTCTGTCCCTGGCAGTGGCTCCTGCGTACCACACGGTTATGGAGGTGGTGAGGATGGACTCGATGATGGCTGTGTAGAACTGCACTAACATCTTGGTGGGTAGCTTGAGCTTCCTCAGCTGCCGCAGGAAGAACATCCTCTGCTGGGCTTTTTTGATGAGTGAGCTGATGGTCGGCTCCCATTTGAGGTCCCTGGTGATGGTAGTGCCTAGGAAGCGGAAGGAATCAGCAGTGGTGATGGGAGAGCCTGAGAGGGTGAGGGGGGGCAGAGGAGTAGTGACTTTCCTGAAGTCTACAATCATCTCCACTGTCTTCAGAGCGTTCAGCTGCAGGTTGTTATTGCTGCACCAGGACGCCAGCTGGGCTACCTCTCTCCTGTAGGCGGACTCGTTGCCGTTGGAGATGAGCCCGATGAGGGTGGTGTCGTCCGCAAACTTGATCAACTTGACAGACTGGTGGCTGGAGGTGCAGGAGTTGGTGTAAAGGGAGAAGAGTAGGGGGGAAAGTACACAGCCCTGGGGTGATCCGGTGCTGATGCTAGTATAGTCTGAGACAGTCTTTCCCAGCCGCACATGCTGCCTCCGGTCCGTCAGGAAGTCGATGATCCACCTGCAGAGGGAGTCAGGCACGTTGAGCAGGGACAGCTTGTCCCGGAGCAGAGCGGGGCGGATGGTGTTGAATGCGGAGCTGAAGTCCACAAACAGGATCCTGGCGTAGGTTCCCGGGGAGTCCAGGTGCTGCAGGATGGAGTGGAGGGCCAGGTTGACTGCGTCGTCTACAGACCTGTTGGCTCGGTAGGCAAACTGCAGCGGGTCCAGGAGAGGGGTGGTGATGGACTTGAGGTGGGACAGGACCAGGCGCTCAAAGGACTTCATGACTACAGAGGTGAGCGCTACAGGTCTGTAGTCATTAAGTCCAGTGATCCGTGGCTTCTTGGGGACAGGGATGATGGTGGAGGATTTGAGGCAGGACGGCACGTGGCATAACTTAAGGGAGGTGTTAAAAATGTCTGTGAAGACAGGAGCCAGCTGTTTCGCACAGAGTCTCAGGGTGGAGGGAAACACGCCGTCTGGGCCGGGGGCAAGGCCCCCGGCCCAGACGGGCGCAACCACTAATGATAGGATTAGTGGTTCAGTAGTTATTCACGAAAATGGCATTTTCCGTAATGGCGGGCACAGTTCCCCCCATACAGTGTTTGTGTGTACATTTTCAGATTCCTTGACCATGAAAACATATGACTAGCAATTGGATTCACAACAATTGGATTGACAATGATAGGATTAGTGGTTTAGTAGTTATTCACGAAAATGGCATTTTGTGTAATGGCGGTTTTCTTGTGGACGGTGATCCGGATAACCACCAAAATGTAATCATCTGTAGGATACCCCATTTCTGACAATCTGTGAAAATTTCAGGAACATCCGTTCATAACTTTTTGAGTTATCTTGCTAACAGACAAACAAACAGACAAACAAACAAACAAACAGACAAACAAACAAACAGACAAAATTGAATTGAAGAGCTGGAACAGGTGTCTGGGGAGAGGGAAGGCTGGGCTTCTCTGCTTGAACTGCTGCCTCCGTGACCCGGACCTCCGGAAAAGCGGTAGAAGATGGATGGATGGATGGATAGATGGCTAGATAATATAATTAACTAGAAAAGCACTCGGAGAGCGCAGACCTCCGCCAAGCGCTGCAGTTCCCCCCATACAGTCTTCAGATTCCTTGATCATGAAAACATATGACAAGCAGTGGTTCAGTAGTTATTCACGAAAATGGCATTTTCCATAATGGCGGCCACAGTTCCTCCCATACAGTGTTTGTGTGTACGTTTTCAGATTCCTTGACCATGAAAAGATATGACTAGCAATTGGATTGACAATGATCGGATTAGTGGTTCAGTAGTTATTCACGAAAATGGCATTTTCCGTAATGGCAGCCACAGTTCCTCCCATACAGTGTTTGTGTGTACGTTTTGAGATTCCTTGACCATGAAAACATATGACAAGCAATTGGATTGACAATGATAGGATTAGTGGTTCAGTAGTTATTGAGGAAAATGGCATTTTCCGTAATGGCGGTTTAGCGCCACAGTTCGCCCCATACAGTGTTTGTGTGTACGCTTTCAGATTCCTTGACCATGAAAACATATGACTAGCAATTGGATTCACAACAATTGGATTGACAATGATAGGATTAGTGGTTTAGTAGTTATTCACAAAAATGGCATTTTGCGTAATGGCGGTTTTCTTGTGGACGGTGATCCGTATCACCACCAAAATGTAATCATCTGTAGGATACCCCATTTCTGACAATCTGTGAAAATTTCACGAAAATCCGTCCATAACTTTTTGAGTTATCTTGCTAACAGACAAACAAACAGACAAACAAACAAACAAACAAACAAACAAACAAACAAACAGACAGACAAACAAACAAACAAACAGACAAACCAACGCCGATGATCACATAACCTCCCCCTTTGGTGGAGGTAATAACAAGGCTGCATGGGCTCTTCCCTCGTTAACCTGTCATCAATTAAGCAGTTAAAAATGTCTCGAGTTGATTCCAGGTGTGGCGTTTGCATTTGGAAGCTGTTGCTGTGAACACACAACATGCGGTTAAAGGAGCTCTCAATGGAGGTGAAACAGACCATCCTGAGGCTGAAAAAAAAAAGAAGAAATCCATCAGAGAGATAGCAGAAATGTTAGGAGTGGCCAAATCAACAGTTTGGTACATTCTGAGAAAAAAAGAGTGCACTGGTGAGCTTGGGAACTCAAAAAGGCCTGGACGTCCACAGAAGACAACAGTGGTGGATGATCACAGAATCCTTTTCATGGTGAAGAACAACCCTTCACAACATCCACTCAAGTGAAGAACACTCTCCAGGAAGTAGGTGTATCAGTATCTAAGTCTACCATAAAGAGAAGACTTCATGAGAGTAAATACAAAGGATTCACCACAAGGTGCAAACCATGAATCAGTCTCAAAAATAGAAAGGCCAGAATTGACTTTGCCAAAAAACACCTGAAGAAGCCAGCCCAGTTCTGGAACAGCATTCTTTGGACAGATGAGACTAAGATCAACCTGTACCAGAATGATGGGAAGAAGAAAGTTTGGAGAAGAATTGGAACAGCTCATGATCCAAAGCACTACATCTTCTGTAAAACATGGTGGAGGCAGTGTGATGGCATGGGCATGCATGGTTTCCAATGGCACTGGGCCACTTGTGTTTATTGATGATGTGACAAAAGACAGAAGCAGCTGGATGAATTCTGAGGTGTATAGGGATATACTTTCTGCTCAGATTCAGCCAAATGCAGCAAAGTTGATTGGACGGCGTTTCACCAATGATCCAAAACATACTGCAAAAGCAACCCAGAAGTTTTTTAAAGCAACGAAGTGGAATATTCTGCAATGACCGAGTCAATCACCAGATCTCAACCCAATCGAGCATGCATTTCACTTGCTCAAGACAAAACTTAAGGCAGAAAGACCCACAAACAAGCAACAACTGAAGACAGCTGCAGTAAAGGCCTGGCAAAGCATCACAAAGGAGGAAACCCAGCGTTTGGTGATGTCCATGGGTTCCAGACTTCAGGCAGTCATTGCCTGCAAAGGATTCTCAACAAAATATTGAAAAGTAACATTTTACTTAGGGTTATGTTTATTTGTCCAATTACTTTTGAGCCCCTGAAATGAGGAGTGTTTGTATAAAAATAGCTACAATTCCTACATGTTTAATCATATATTTTTGTTGAACCCCTTGAATTAAACCTTGAAGTCTGCACTTCAATTCCGTTGTAGTTGTTTCATTTCAAATCCAATGTGGTGGCATACAGAGCCCAAATCATGAAGATTGTGTCACTGTCCAAATATTTCTGGGCCTAACTGTATGAGCTCTCTTTCTAGTACCTGTTAAAACTCTTGCTGCAGCATTTTGGATCAGCTGAAGACTTTTTAAAGATGTTTTAGAACAACCTGATAATAAAGAATTACAATAATCTAATCTAGAGCTAACAAAAGTGTGGATCACTTTCTTAGCATCACCCTGAGACAAGATGTTCCTAATCTTAGCAATATTACGCAAATGATCAAAGGCAGTCTTAGAAACAAATTTAATATGTGAATTGAAAGACAGATCTTGATCAAAAATAATTCCAAGGTTCCTCACAGAGCTATTAAGAGAAAGAGTAACCACATCCAAACTGAAAGTTTGATTTGGAAAGGCATTTCTAAGGTTTTTTGGACCAACAAGAATGACTTCAGTCTTATCTGAATTTAATAGCAGGAAATTACAAGTCATCCAAGCTTTGATTTCCTTAAGACAGACTTCCAACTTGACTAATTGATTGCTATCATCTGGCTTCATTGACAGGTATAATTGTGTGTCATCTGCATAACAATGAAAATGTATACAGTGCTTTCTAATAATGTTGCCTAACAGAAGCATATATAAACTAAAAAGAGCAGGGCCTCGCACAGATCCCTGTGGAACTCCATGACTGAGCTTTGAGTTGAAAGAAAACTCATTATTGACATGAACAAACTGGAACCTATCAGATAAATAAGATCTAAACCACTGCAACAAAGTTCCATTAAGTCCAACATAGTGTTCTAATCTATCAAGTAGAATATTATGATCGATAGTATCAAAAGCTGCACTAAGGTCTAAAAGGACAAGTATAGAAACAAGTCCATTATCAGATGCGAAGAGGAGGTCGTTAGTGACCTTTGCTAAGGCTGTTTCAGTACTATGATGGATTCTAAACCCAGATTGAAACTCTTCAAGTAAACCATTTCCCTGCAGGTGGTCAAATAATTGCGTAGCCACAACTCTTTCTAAGATTTTTGAAATGAAAGGGAGATTAGAGATTGGTCTATAGTTAGCTAAAGCTCCTGGATCCAGCGTTGGCTTTTTGAGTAAGGGTTTAATTACAGCTGTTTTAAAAGCCTGCGGTACATGGCCTAAAGTTAATGAAGAATTGATTATATGAAGAATAAAGCTACCAATAAGTGGGAAGACTTCTTTAAATAACCTGGTAGGAATAGGGTCTAAAAGACAAGTTGAAGGCTTGGATGAGGAAACTATTTTGTCTTCTATAAAGTCAATTGGAGTAAACTCATCAAGACAGATATCAGTTGAAGGAGTTGTAGTAGTTACTGTATTTAAGTTAACAGTGGGAAGAATCTGATTGATTTTATCTCTGATGGATGAAATTTTATTATTGAAAAAGTTCATAAAGTCCTGACTAGTAAGCTCTAAGGGAATGCTAGGATTGACAGAGTCCTGACTCTTTGTCAACCTGGCTACAGTACTGAAAAGAAACCTGGGATTATTCTTGTTCTCTTCTATTAATGCAGAATAATAACTCCTTCTAGCTTTTCTAAGAGACTTTTTATAAATTAAAAGATGATTTCTCCAAGCTAAATAGATTTAATCTAAATTAGTGGAGCGCCATTTTCTTTCTAATTGACGAGTTTTCTGTTTTAAGCTACAAGTTTCTGTGTTGAACCAAGGAGTTAGAAATCTCTGATTAGACGTTTTCTTTTTTAAGGGGGCCACCAAGTCTAGAGTCTGATGTAGAGAAGCTGTAACACTATCTACCATGCTATCAATTAAGGCGCTTTTCCACTTGGGTCAGTTTGGCCCCGTTTGGTACGGGACGGGACAGTACAGTTTGGCCCGCTTTGTTTTTCCGCTGCACTAGGTCTCATTTGAAGTGGGTGGGAAATAGTTACAGGGAGGCGGCGCAATCCTCTCCCTCCTGCTATGTAAAACAAGCGTAACTGGCGTAAATCAAGCGTAACGTTACGCAAAACACAAGTTGGCAGGATACGAGGCGTCTGCGTTCTCTGGCTGTTTTTGCCAGAATAAAGGCAAAAACGGAGAACAGAAGGCAAACCCGCAATACGACACACTCTGGAAAGGTACTGGAGCATTTAGAAGACATGAGGATACCAACTACATTACGTATGACAGTAAGCTAATGATTGCTAATGGTACTTTGCTTTTAAGTCCGCCGTACAACATTGTAATGTCGGCAAGTTATCGATATTAGGCACTAAAATATGTATTCTCTGTGTGTGTGTTTCAGATGGCTCTCTTGTGGCAAAAATATTGCTTCAAACAGTCGGTGTTAACGTTCAACACAGTGATGTGACCCCAACTCCACGAACGCGAAGTGGCTATAATGTCTGTAGAAATGCTAAGCTTCTGATCTGTGTCAAAATCATGGAGAGACTGTTGAGACGTCATGGAATTTATCTGCTCCAGCCAGTGGTGTCGTGGCAAAACATGGATCAGGTGCCATATGAGCTGTTAAATATATATTTCAACAGGTAAACAGTACTGAGTTAGGCATAAGATATATTTAACAATTATGATGCATTTTAAGCCAAAACAAAGGGATCTAGGATTAAAAGTAATTAAAATAATGCAGTCACAAGGTTGAATGGAGAATATGTGGATTAACTGGAAATATATCGTATTGAGTATTGCTGACTACATGTAGATACTGTATAAATATATATTCTCTGCATCAACAGTGAACTATACTTGTATTCATGTAGTATTGCCCTGGGAATTTTGACAATAAACCTTTGTACTTTTGCAGATGTCTCGATTTTATTTTACAGTCTTCAGCAAATAATTGTTTTGGTTACTTTTCTTAAAAATGAGCCATTATTTTCAAAGTCACTGATAAATGGTTCGTACTGTTGACTCTTTTCCCACCGGTGTCTTAACAGACAAAATAGAAAATCATGATGCAAACACATAAATCACTAAATTGTTTATTCCAATCAGCAGCAAATTACAGATTATTTAGAATGTGCAAAATTCAAACTGTAAAAAAAAAAGAAAGAAAGTGGAATGGGTCACACACGCCGGCCACGCTGCCTCACTGAGAAGCAACTGGATCGGCCCCTCGTACTGGTTCTGGCTCAGCAGATCTTCAGCCTGCATCTCTGTAAATAGTGAGGCAAGGTCTGGTTTGGGTGGATCGTTTTCCCCTTGCCTAGATGGAAGACAGAAATGGGTGGTGGATAATTAAAGAAAGTTTAAAACATATTTGAGAAATGAATGAATCTTTATTTCGGATAGATTAGATTAAAAGAAAGGAACAGAATAATAGAACAAAGGGGGGAAAAAATCCAACAAGGTCAAATTAAACAGCAACTCCTCGGATTATACAATTCAACATAACTTATCCGAAATGGGTGATGGCTGAAGCCGCAGCTTATATTGCCCACCCATGTTCCAGCTAAGAATTCAAAAATAAAATAAGAGTGATTACAAATCAGAACAAAACCAAGACAAAACGTGACAAAAACTAAGCAACAGCACAACACAGACTGGATATGATAATCCTTATGTGATTTTACATGTCGTTTTGTATATACAGCCGTGGACAAAATTGTTGGTACCCCTCTGTTAATGAAAGAAAAACCCACAGTGGTCACAGAAATAACTTGAATCTGACAAAAGTGGTAATAAATAAAAATTCTATGAAAATTAACCAATGAAAATCAGACAATGCTTTTGAACTGTGGTTCAACAGAATTATTTTAAAAAACAAACTCATGAAACAGGCCTGGACAAAATTGATGGTACCCCTAGAAAAGATTGAAAATAATGTGACCATAGGGACATGTTCAACCAAGATGTGTCCTCTAATTAACATCACAGGTGTCTACAAACTTGTAATCAGTCAATCAGCCTATTTAAAGGGTGACAAGTAGTCACTGTGCTGTGACCATTGTGGGTTTTTCTTTCATTAACAGAGGGGTACCAACAATTTTGTTCACGTGTGTACAGTATGTTTGGAGTATTTCTTCCTTTAGTTTTTGTTTAAATTGTCCAAGCTTTGTACATGATTTTAATTCAGGTCCAAAAGCGTTCCACAGTCTGGCTCCTTGCACGGAGACACAGCGTTGCTTGGTGGTAGTTCTCACGGAAGGTTTTTGAAATATACATGTTCCTCTGAAATGATATTGTTATTTGGAACAACTTTTGGATATTTGCGGGCAGTGATAGATTCTTAGCTTTAAACATTATTACTGCAGTTTTAAAGGCAACCAGATCTTTCAACCTGAGAGCTTTTAATTTAAGAAAAAGTGGGTTTGTTGGTTCCCTGTAAGCAGCTTTGTTTATTATTCTAATAGCTCTCGTCTGAAGCATAACGACTGGATATATGTTTTATATGCGTTTCCCCATACTTCAGTACAGTATGTCATGTGTGGGTATTGGTATCCTCTGAAGAGCTGGAGCAGGTGGCTGGGGAGAGGGAAGTCTGGGCTTCTCTGCTTGAACTGCTGCCTCTGCGACCCGGACCTCCGGAAAAGCAGTAGAAGATGGATGGATGGATGTCATGTATGGGAGTATTAATGAATGATACAAAGTCTATAGCGTGCGTTGATTCAGCAAATATTTCACTCTGTGCAGTATTGCGATTGATTTGCATATTTTACCTTTAATATAATTAATGTGGCTTCCAACACAGTTTTTTATTGATTATTATGCCAAGGATTTTAATTATGGATACCCTTTCAATCTCTACACCATTTACAGTGAGTTGTTGTGATGGTGTGAAATAACGTTATCAATAAAAGTTTAGCCACCGCTGTGTCGCCCTGGTTTCAAGTGTGGGTGGTGTTTTGTGCTTGTATTGCTAAAATATAAAAGGAAGCACTACAGTGGGTCTCAGATATTTGTAATGTGTTCTTTTAGTGGATGAGTTTAAAGATGAAATACTATAGACTACACATATAAACTAAATTCTAATGATGACTGAACAACTCCCATTCCCCACGGTGCAAGATACACTATTATGACTATAACTCATAAAGGATCACAGAAGTGATCTGATAAACATAAATAAACAAGCGGTTTATTTTATGGTGGCTACTATTGGATGTGCCATTCATTTTCAATTACTCTGTAATTAATATTCACACAAATAAATCTCAATTCAGTCACTTTCATATTAAGTGGAAATTGTGCTACTTTAAATTTGGCACTTTGCCTAAACTTTAACTTAAAAAGCAAAAGATTTGACTATAAATATGATGTGTTGTTTACCTGTCACAATAGATTGGTGTCAAAACGTCGCCATTCCGAGCAGATCCTGTTTGGACTCTACAATGAAATACACACAAATTAAGTACATGCACTGCACGAAAGTGCAACATGTAAAAAAAACAACAAACAAACACCTTTTTAACCAGGATTACAACTAGCTTATTTCATCAGATATTGTCAACACAAAAAAGCAACATACAAGGACGGGCGTAGCATTGAGCTAGGTCATTGTTTAAACACGATTAAGTTTTCGTCTGTCCTAAGTGAACTTTCCACTGCTGGAAAAAATAACGTAAAACATGAATATCACATCACTCACCATCCTCTATATCACGGCTTCAACTACTGAAGTTGGGTGTGTCGCGGCTGTACATTCAATTCAATTCGGGTGGCTCCGTCTATTTTGTAGTGCGTCTGCTTGTGCTCCTCACTGCAAGCTCAGTCTGCTTCCCTCTGCATTCTCTCATCAGCCAAAACGCACAGAAAACTCTGCTGGACTGCTGTGTTAGATTTCTGCTGATTTCTGTTAAGCCATTCTATCGTTGTTGTTTGTAATATCACTTGTTTGCGGGCTCACTGACAAAAAATTGCAAATGGCAGCCAGCAAGCTATTCTGGAAAGTAAGCGTAACGCCCACTCTCATGACGCTACACCCGGACCAATCAGTGGCCAGCAGTGGGTTGACGTAACAGTGCCAGTACCCTTCGGACCTACTCTCGATTGGTGCCGATAAAACTGGAACAGTTCTGAAAAAACAGAACTGTTAGACCATTGGGTACAGAATGGAAAAGCGGACAAAGGGGGCCAAACCATACCAAACGGGGCCAAACTGACCCAAGTGGAAAAGCGCCTTTAGAAGGAACAAATTCTCCATAGCTTATTTCTGTTGTGTTGACACATGGCATAGAGGAAACAGTCTGCATAAATTTGGTAACAACAACATCTGAGAGGCATCTACTGTAGTAATATTTTTCTTTAGGAGCCAAATAGTCAGAAATAGTAAAATCAGAGGTTAACAGACAATGGTCTGACAGTACAGGGTTATGGGGAGACACTACCAGATTTTCTATTTCTATGTCATATGTCAGAACAAGGTCCAACGTATGGTGGAGATAATGAGTAGAATTTCCTACTTTCTGCGAAAACCCCATCGAGTCTAATATCTAATAATATCTAATCCTCCTTCTTCAGCTTACTCGCCCCCCTCACCACTGGTGTTCAGAACTTGGTTCGGGAGTCTAAAATCTAATATCACCCTTTATACTGCGACTTCTCACACAACACAACACACTGCCATCTACAGAAGTTCTCTGATGACTCTGCGATCGTCGGCCTCATCTCCAACGGAGATGAAGCTGAGTACAGAGGGCTTATCCAGGACTTCGTAGACTGGTGCCATCGGAACTGCCTCCAGATCAACGCAAGGAAAACTAAGGAGCTGGTGGTGGACTGCCGCAGGCATGGGCAGCCCCTCACAGCACCAGTAAACATACAGGGAACAGACATTGAGATGGTGACATCCTACAAGTACCTGGGTGTTCATCTGAACAATAAACTAGACTGGTCACACAATACAAATATACTCTACAAGAAGGGACAGCGCAGGCTGTTCCTACTGAGGAGACTCAGGTCTTTTGGTGTACAAGGGGCGCTGCTGAAGACATTCTACGACACGGCGGTGGCATCAGCCATCACTTTTGGAGTGGTCTGCTGGGGCAGTGGCATTACAGCAGCCGATAGGAAGAGACTGAACAAACTGATCAAGAAAGCTAGTTCTGTCCTGGGGCAACGCCTTGACCCAGTGGAGGAGATAGGAGAGAGAAGGATGGTGGCTAAACTGTCATCTCTGCTGGAGTCCGAGTCCCACCCTATGCAGGACATACTGAACGCACTGAGGAGCTCATTTAGCAGCAGACTACATCATCCTAGGTGTGCAACCGAGAGGTTTCGCAGGTCCTTCCTACCTACGGCTGTCAGACTCTATAACCGAAGCAGGGCTGCTCGCAGAGATAGCAAAAAAACGTGACAACCTAATAGTATTGAATGCAAAAGATGCAATAGACTTACACAATGGTCCCCTCCAGTATACAACTGACAATATCGGTCGCTACAGAGGGTGACAGTATGTATGGGTACATATTCATACTATGTAGGATAACTAAGTAGACGGTTATGCTGTTTATTCCATCTAGCTACAATGCTCCGCACTTTGTGTATATATATTTATATGTACATATGTATATTCACTGCTCTTGTTTTTCTTGCCTTCTTGATTGTTGCTCTGAGTGTTGCGATCCCTATGCTGTTGCAATCCTGGAATTTCCCCATTGTGGGACTAATAAAGGCTTATCTTATCTTATCTTAATATTGAATTAAATGCCATATTAAGGCAATCACTATCTACATCTACATGTATATTAAAGTCCCCTACTATAATTATTCTATCTGATTTCAGCACTAAATCAGCTAAGAATTCAACAAATTCGGATAAAAATTCTGAGTAGGTTGATGGAGGATGATAAACTATGGCAAATAAAATTGGGTTTAGCTTAAAATTGCTAAAGTGCCCAATACTGAGGACCAGGCCCTCAAAGGAATTATAACATGTTTTTTGCTTTACATTAACTAGTAATTTGGAATGGTAAATTGTTGCTACTCCTCCTCCACGACCAGAACTTTTTAAACTTTAGAACTTTTAAATAACCAGAGGGAGTTGATTCATTTAAACCAACATAATCCTCTTGTCCTAACCAAGTCTCTGTAAGGGATATTAAATCAATCTGATGATCAATTAACAGATCATGGACTAGCAGAGACTTGGGAGTTAGAGACCTAATATTTAATAAACTGCATTTAATTGTTAAATTATGAAGAGGAACAGAGGCCAAATCATTCAATTTAGAGGCTTCATGTTTAATTTGAGTTTTACCAACTACTTGTTTAATCACTTTAGGATACTTCTGCATTATATTTTTATTTGCGTTGGAGGGAGCAGACAATGATTCTCTGATGGGCAAGACGGGCTAAGTTGAGGGTTGGCGGATGAAGAGGAGCTGCAGAGAGGCGTGTAAGACTGCGACTCTGCTTCCTGGTCCCAACTCTGAGTTGTCAAGGTTTTGGAAATTTGGATAAAAATGATGCCAGATTGTTAGATAAATGAGACGCACCATCCAAAGTGGGATAGATGCTGTCTCGTCTCATAAGACCAGGTTTTCCCCAAAATGAGCTCCAATTGTCAATGTAGCCCACGTTGTTTGCAGGACACCACACAGACAGCCAGCGGGTGAAGGATGACAAGCAGCTAAACATGTCATCACTGGTCAGATTGGGGAGGGGCCCAGCGAATACTACAGAGGCAGACATTGTTTTGGCAAAGTCACACACCGATTCTACATTAAGTTTTGTGACTTCTGACTGCCAGAGCCAGATGTCATTAATGCCAGTGTGAATAACAATTGTGGAGTATTTACAGTTACTTTTAGCCAGCATTTTCAAATTTGACTCAATGTCGCCTGCTCTGTCCCCAGGAATGCATTTGACTATGGCCGCTGGAGTCTCTAGGTTCACGTTTCTGACTACAGAGTCGCCAACGATCAGTTTTTTCCTCAGCGGGTGTGTTGCTGAGCGGGGAAAAACGATTAGAAACGTGAACAGGTTGGTGGTGAACCAGGGCTTTGCGGCTAGGCTTCCTTCTCACCGTCACCCACCCAGTCTCCTCGCTGCTGAGGGGGACCGGAGGACCGCTAACGGGGCCTATGCTAGCGAGCTCTGCTGCAGCTAGGGGACGTCCATTAAGATTAACTGGCGCAGACGGTGTTTCAGTGCAGCGGAGCCGGGATTCCAGATCAGACAACCTCAACTGGAGCGCCTCAAAAAGACAACATTTATTACATTTACCATTATCACTAAAAGAGGCAGAGGTGTAGCTAAACATCTGACAGAGAGAGCACACCAGAGAAAGAGAGGAAGGAGAGCTAGTAGCCATAGCTAGTGGCTAACCCGAAGCTAACAAAAGCTAACAAAAACACCGATGAAAGGTGAACAGAAGGCTGAAGAGGGTGATTAGGTGACACTGAGTGTGCACACAGGTGCAAGAGGCTTGATAAACAGAAATGAGAACTAACGGTAGATGGAAAAAAGTGGTTAAAATACAATTAAAAGCAAAATCCTCAGGAGAGTGAGGAGTGCAAACTACGTGGACAGACAGCAATACAGGAAGTGACGATACGTTACCACAAGTGACGTGGCCTCCACACCTTGGGATCTTCAGAGAGGATCCCAAGGTGTTCTCAGACTAGCTGGGAGACATAGTCTCTCCACCGAGTCCTGGGTCTGCTCCGGGGTCTCCTTCCAGAGGGACCTGCCTGAAACACCTCAAGTGGGAAGCGTCCAGGAGGCATCCTGATCAGATGCCCATACCACCTCAACTGGCTCCTTTCAACGTGGAGGAACAGCAGTTCCATTCTGGGCCTCTCCCGGATGACTGAGCTCTTCACCCTATCTTTGAGGGTGAGTCCAGCAATGCTGTGAAGAAAGCTCATTTCAACCGCTTGTATCCACAATCTCGTTCTTTCGGTCATTACCCAAAGCTCATGACCATAGGTGAGGGTAGGAACGTAGATTGAATTGTAAATCGACAGCTTTGCCTTAGAGCTTAGCTCCCTCTTCACCACAACAGACTGGTACGTCTGCATCACTGCAGATGCTGCTCCAATCCGTCTGTCAATCTCTCACTCCATTCACCCCTCACTCATGAATAAGACCCCAAGATACTTAAACTCCTCCACTTAGGGCAGGAGCTTGTCCCCAACCCAGAGAGGACAATCCACCTTTTTTCAGCTGAGAACCATGGACTCAGACTTGGAGGTACTGATTTTCATCCCAGTTGCTTCACACTCAGCGGCAAACCGTCCCAGTAAGACCTGTAGTTCATTGCTGGATGGTGTGATCCCTCTAAAGTTGGAGCACACCCTCCCGTCCCCTTTTTTGAAGAGAGGAACCACCACCCCGGTTTGCCATGCCAAAGGCACTGCTCTTGACCTCCACGAAATGTTGCAGAGGCGTGTCAACCATGACAGCCCGACAACATCCAGGGCCTTGAAGTACTCAGGGCGAATCTCGTCCACCCCTGGGGCCCGGCCACCAAAGAGATTTTTAACCACCTTGGCGACCTCAGTTCCTGTGATAGGTGAGTCGTCCCCCTCATCCACAAGCCCTGCTTCCTCTGTGGAAGGTGTGTCAGTGGGATTGAGGAGATCCTCGAAATATTCCTTCCATCGCCCAACGACATTCCCAGTTGAAGTCAGCGGTGCCCATCCGCACCATGCACAGTGTGGACAGGGAGCTGCTTCCCCCTCCTGAGCCACCAGACAGTTTGCCAGAATCTCTTCGAGGCTGACTAAAAGTCTTGTTCCACGGCCTCACTGAACTCCTCCCATACCTGAGTTTTTGCTTCAGCAACCACCCGAGCCGCACTCCGCTTGGCCTGCCAGTACAGCTCAGCTGCTTCAGGAGTCCCTCAAGCCAATCAAGCTTGATAGGACTCCTTCTTCAGCTTAATGGCCCCCCTCACCACTGGTGTTCAGCACTTGGTTCGGGAGTTGCCACCACGAGATGTCCCGATGACCTTGTGGCCGCAGCTATGAGCAGCCACTTCAACAATGGAGGTGGAGAACATGGCTCATTCAGACTCCATGTCTCCAGACTCCCTCAGAATGTGGTTGAAGTTCTTCCGGAGGTGGAAGTTGAAGACCTCCCGGACAGGGGCCTCAGCCAGACGTTCCCAGCACTGCTTCACTATACGTTTGGGTCTACCAGGTCTGAATGGCATCCTTCCCTGCCATTGGATCCAACTCACTACCAGGTGGTGATCAGTTGATGAGATGAGAGATGAGATGAGATTCAACTTTATTGTCATTACACATGATAGCTCTGCACCTCTCTTTACCCGAGTGTCCAAGACATATGGTCGCAGGTCTGATGACACGATAACAACATTGCTCATCGACCTGTGACCTAGGGTGTCCTGGTGCCAGGTGCACATATGGACACCCTTATGCTTGAACATAGTGTTCGTTATGGACAAACTGTGGTTAGCACAGAAGTCCAATAACTGAACACCACTCAAGTTCAGATCGGTCTGGCCATTCCTCCCAATCACCCCCCTCCAGGTTTCACTGTTGTTGCCAGCGTGCGCATTGAAGTCCCCCAGTAGGACAATGGAGTCTCCAAGAGAAGCACTCTCCAGCACCCCAGTCAGAGACTCCAAAAAGGGTGGGTACTCTGAACCATCATTTGATACATAGGCACAAATGATGGTCAGGACCCGTTTCCCATCCCAAAGGCACAGGGAAACAACCCTTTCATCCACCGAGGAAAACTCCAATTTGAGGCAGCAAGGTGTGGGGATACAAGAATACCCACCCCTGCTCGTCACCTCTCGCCTGGGGAAACTCCAGAGTAGGCCAAGCTCCAGCCCCTCTCCAGGAGACTGGTTCCGGAACCGGAGCTGTGTGTTGAGGTGAGGTATCTTTCACCTTTCTCACCTAGCCGGTATCTCTCAACCTCACGCACCAGCTCATGCTCCTTCCCCACCAGAGAGGTGACATTTCACATCTCAAAAGCCAGTTTAGGAAGCTTGGGATCAGACCGCCAAGGTCTCCGTCTTTGACCGTCACCTGATCCACATAGCACAGGACCCCCATGGTCCCTCCTGCAGGTGGTGAGCCCACTGGAGGGGGGACCATGTAACTCCTTCAGGCTGAACCCGGCTAGGTCCCATCGGCGGAAACCCGGCCACCAGATGCTAGCCATCAAGCCCCTCCCCCAGGCCGGGCTCCAAGGTGGGGCCCCGGTAACCCCATACCGGGCAGGGAACACTGAATCCTTATTCTAGCATTCATCATGAGAGTCTGTTGGATCACTCTTAGTCTGGCCCTTCACCCAGGACCAGTTTATCTTGGGTGAGCCTACCAGAGGCAAATTGTCCCACACAACATAGCTCCTGGGATCACTAAGACACGCACACATCCCACCACGATAAGGTGATGATACATGGGGGGAATTATATATGTATCACCATCATCATCATCATCATCATAGCAGTCTGTCGGGGGCGACAATGACTGCTGACAATGACATTTAGGCCTGATCAGATTCCTCCACGTAGCTCTGTTCTTCACTCTCTGCTGCCAGGAACTCCTGACCTTGTTAACCCGGGCAACGTCCGAGCCAGTATGAGTTGCTTTCTGACTGACCATTTCATGAATCTGCTTGCAAAGTATTTGAGTAGCGCTAGCTTTTGCTGGACTAGCGGCACATACTTGGCAGAGAGAGATATTATCAGTGGCAAGAACAGGCCAAGACAAACTGACTCCAGTATCTGTTGCAGTGACTGACCAGACGATAGGTTTGTTTATCTCTGCTCTTTGTGTAGTGCGTGTCACGATACACTGACTGGCAAAAGTCCACCACAGACCTTGCAACAGATGTGCTTATTTGCCAGGATGTCCAGTCTCACCCCATGTAACTGAGAGTGGTCCACCACAGACCTGTGACAGATATCGTTTTTAGTTCTGCCAGGATGCCCAGTTTCACCCTCCACACCCTCGGAAGGGCAGGGTTGCCGGTTGAGTCGCCAACGGCCCAATCCATGAGACAGGTAGTACCGGTTTTCATGGTTATCCGGTAGCAAGCAAACCAATGCCTGACCTGACGTGATAATATATATATATATATATACACTACCGTTCAAAAGTTTGGGGTCACCCAGACAATTATTTTGTGTTTTCCATGAAAAGTCACACTTATTTACCACCATGAGTTGTAAAATGAATAGAAAATATAGTCAAGACACTGACAAGGTTAGAAATAATGATTTGTATTTGAAATAATAATTTTTTCCTTCAAACTTTGCTTTAGTCAAAGAATCCTCCATTTGCAGCAATTACAGCATTGCAGACCTAACATGATTGCACAAGGGTTTTCTAATCATCCATTAGCCTTCTGACGCAATGAGCAAACACATTGTACCATTAGAACACTGGAGTGATAGTTGCTGGAAATGGGCCTCTATACACCTATGTAGATATTGCACCAAAAACCAGACATTTGCAGCTAGAATAGTCATTTACCACATTAGCAATGTATAGAGTGTATTTCTGATTAGTTTAAAGTTATCTTCATTGAAAAAAAGTGTTTTTCTTTCAAAAATAAGGAAATTTCTAAGTGACCCCAAACTTTTGAACGGTAGTGTATATATATATATATATATATATATATATATATATATATATATGTGTGTGTGTGTGTGTGTGTGTGTGTTAATACATTATAATATACATATATATAGTATATACAGTACATAATATACGTCGATATAATATACCATTGTGGAGAGTGTGGGAAATGATGAGGCAGGTTTATGAGCAGACAAAGCTTTATTAACACTCTCACATCATCCAAACACAGAAAAGCACTGAATCAGCCAAACCAGGTTTCTCCTTATAACCTCTACAGATTATCTCACATCTGCATGACATTTCACATCACACTGCATGATATCCAACTCCACAATACATTTTCCTTCAACCCCCAGCTCCCTCTTCCTGCCAACTCCCCATGACGTCCTTGCCTATTCTTCTCTTATGTTTAATCACTGCCTCCTGACTGAGACGCTGTCTGCAGATTCCTCCACAATATGCATTCCCACATCACCCCCCCCCCCCTCCCCAGACAGACTTTCAGTCAGTATGTCTTTTGGGCTTCAGTCTCCTCCCATCTCTGCTGTAACTGGGGTCTCTGTGCCGGCGGGGGGCTGCTGGACGTGTGTCTGACTGCGGGTGGGCCAAGGCGGGGGGGGGGGGGACTTCGCTCTGCCTGTGTGGCTGTTCTGGTGAATCATTTGCCTGGGGAGTTCTCAGTGGGGGTCTTCCACGACGGGGGGCCCGGGCCAGCAGCACTTGCTCGTCCGTCGCTACAAAGGCGGGCTTAAGTCTGTCTATGCATATTTTCTCCCGACGCCCCCCCAAGTCTAGCAAAAAATGCTTGTCCCCTGTTTCCAGCACTCTCAACGGGCCATCATAGGGTGGGCGCAATGGTGGGCGGTGGGCATCATGTCTGACGAACACGAATTCCTTCAAAGTTCTTCAAAGTTTTTGGCACAAAAGCGCGTGGAAAACAGTGGTGGGCCGAGCCGGGCAGCGTGCCTGTGTCTGCACTACGCTGCAAACGCTGAGACAGGCAGTTGTCCGGCGCGGGATTATCTGGCAAAAATTCCCCGAGTAGCCGCAGTGGCTGAGAAAAAAATAGCTCAGCCGGGGAAGCCTCCAAATCCTCTTTTGGTGTGGAACGCAACCCCAATAAAACCCACGGCAACCGGTCAACCCAATTTGCATCCGTCAACGAAGCCCTGAGTGCTGCTTTCAGTGACCTGTGAAAACGCTCGCATAACCCATTTGCCTGTGGGTTGTACGCGGTCGTGCGACGAATTGCAACACCCAGGCTGCGGGCCATCGCGGACCAAAGTTTGGAAACAAACTGAGGGCCCCTATCGGACGTGATGTCCGATGGGACTCCAAAACGCACCACCCATGTTGTCAAAAAAGTGTGCGCCACGTCTGCAGACGTGGTTGCCGCCAGCGGAGCTGCTTCTGGCCAGCGTGTGTTGCGGTCCACCACTGTCAGAAGGTGCGTGCACCCCTGCGACCGCGGGAGGGGGCCCACGAGGTCCACGTGAACATGGTCAAATCTTTTAGCCGGTATACTAAATGGCTCTAAAGGAGCCTTTGTGTGTCTGTGCACTTTGGCACGTTGGCACGCTACGCAGGCTGCCGCCCACTCTTTCACTTGTTTGCGCAGGCCTGGCCACATGAATTTCGCTCCCACCATTTTGACTGACGCGCGCCCTCCTGGGTGCGCCAAAGCGTGAACTGACTCCAACACGCGGCGGCGCCATGCGACTGGGACTACCGGGCGCGGGCGTCCCGTGGAGACGTCGCAGATTAGGGGGGGGCTGCCGTCTTGCAGTACCCTGCTCTCCAGCCTTAAACCTGTTGGTCCAGACTGGAGCGCGCGCATGTCCGTATCGCTAATCTGCTCTGCGGCCATGGCTGTATAATCTATCCCTACGCAGACCGGGGCCACCACGGTGCACGAGAGGCAGTCCGCCACCACATTCAGTTTACCCGACACATGCTGAATATCGGTCGTAAACTCCGAGATCGCGGCCAGCTGTCTCTGCTGCCAGCCCGACCATGGTTCTGAAACCTTGGCCATCGCGAACGTCAGCGGCTTGTGGTCCACGAACGCGGTGAAGCTGCGCCCTTCCAGCCAGAACTGGAAGTGGCGTATGGCCAGATGGAGAGCCAGCAACTCTCTGTCGAACGTGCTGTATTTATGCTCACTGCCGCGCAAAGCCCTGCAGAAAAAAGCGAGCGGCTGCCAAGAACCGGTGACATGTTGCTCCACGACGGCCCCTATGGCCACGTCCGAGGCATCGATAGTGAGCGCTATCCGGGCTGCCGGGTCTGGGTGCGCCAACAGTGCGGCATTTGCGTTGGAATGTCTGTGCCGCTCCTTTTAATCCGAAGGGCATGCGTAAAAACTCAAACAAGCCAAACAGAGTTATTACCACTGTTTTGGGTATGTCCTCCACGTGCACCGGGACCTGGTGGTAACCACGGACCAGGTCTATTTTAGAAAAAATGCGAGCCCCGGCGAGGTGAACGGAAAAATCCTGAATATGGGGAATCGGGTAGCAGTCGTGTGCTGTGGCGTTATTCAACCTGCGGAAATCTCCGCACGGTCGCCACAATCCCTCGGCCTTAGGGACCATGTGTAGCGGGGACGCACATGGGCTGTTTGAGCGCCTGATGATGCCCAACCTTTTCAAGTTGGCAAACTCCTCACGCGCTATGGCCACTTTAGCTGCGTCCAGGCACTGAGGTCGTGCGAAAACGGGTGGCCCAGTGGTGGTGATAAAGTGTTCCACCCCGTGTTTAGTGCTGGCCGCCGAAAACGTCGGGACCGTGAGTGCTGGGAACTGAGTGAGCAGTGTGTGGAACTTACTGCCTGGAGCTGTGACGTTGGCTTGTGTTATTGGCCCGGCCCCTCGAGCTGTACAGGGGAGAGAATCAAAAGACATTGCATTAACCAGGCGCCTGTTAGCAACATCGACTAGCAACCCGTGTGCATACAGAAAATCAGCTCCCAGGATTGGGAAACTCAATGCCGCTATGACAGAAGTCCACTCATACATACGGCCGTGTAGGGATAAAGTCAGTGTTCTCTCACCAAAAGTCTTAATGTCTGATCCGTTTACGGCTACCAGCTGGGGGCCGCTAGCTCCCACTAGCCGGTTGGCGTAGGATGGCAGGATGAGGCTCTTTTGGGAGTCGGTGTCTATGAGGAACCGTCCCCCCGAGCGTGAGTCCATCACGTAGAGCAGCTTGTTTTCTTCATTGGCGGTCGCAGCTGCTACTGACTGCTGGCCTTGGCATTTCCCGAATGCTTGAATTGGCACGGTGGCACACATCTGCGTGTGTTCTTTCCAAAGCAGTGGTGGTAGAAGCAGAGCGTGTCTCTCTGGCGCTTCCTGGCCCCCGCTGCCGCTACTGTCGCCGGCTCCTCACCTCCGCTGGTCATCTCGCTGGGTTCCGACACCGCCGCGTTCACCGTGAGGGCTCTGGTGGTGAGGATGATACGATCTGCCTCCTGGGCTAGCACCCGGTAGTCACGCGCGGCCAGCAACGGCGAATTGGCAAGATCCGCTCTCGCCTCTGTTGTGGAGGTTCCGGAGGAAAAGGTGGGCAAACAGAAAATGCCCGTCGTCCGTGCCTATCAATGCCAACATCTTCTCCATCAGTTGAACCGCCGACCCATCTCCTAACTTGGAGCACCTCAGGAGCCTCTCTGCTCTCTCACAGTCCGACAGCGTGTAGCGCCGGGTCAGCGCAGCCTTGAGAGCCCCGTATTTGTCGTGGGCTGGAGGCTGTTGGAGCAAGCTCGCTACTTGCTGAGACGTGCGAGCGTCCAGCGCTGCAACCACATAGTAATATCTGGTGTCATCTGCTGTTATTCCCCGGAGGGCGAACTGAGCCTCGGTGTGGTGGAACCAAGACCGCGGGTCGTGCAGCCAAAAGTCCGGTAGTTTGACCGAAACAGCGCACGCGTTGCTGGGGCTTCCTGTCCAGGCCGTCTCTGGGATGCTTGCCGCGTTGCTGGGGCTTCCCGTCTGGGTCGACTCCAGGATTCTTGCCTCGTGTTCCATAATTCGTCAAGGGGTCACCAGTGTGGAGAGTGTAAATAACGAAGGCAGATTTATGCAGCAGACGACTTTATTCACTCTCACATCAGTCATACACAGAAAAAGCGTATCTCAGTACACCAGGGTCTCTCCTTTTATATCTACCGCCCATCTCACATCTGCATGACATCTCGCATCACAATACATTCATCCTTTCTCCCCCAACTACTTCTTCCTGCTACCTCACCATAATCTCTCTCATCTCCATACCTATTGTCCTCCTCTGTTTACCCTCTGCATCCAGTCTGAGATGATTAACCCAGCCTCTACAATATAATAAATATATATACTGTATTATATTATTAATAGTATAATAATATTATGATTTGTTTGTTTAACCAGTTATTTTGCACAGCTGAGAAAAAAATGCTCCCTTTTAATTGTAGCCAGTAACTGTTGCTAAGCACCTAAATACATACCAGTCACCTGTTGAGTCTCTTCTGTAGAAGGATCTAGATCAATGTCGGTGGTTCGCTAGCAAGCTAGTGATTTGGCTTTGGCACACTTCACTTGCTTTTTCTCTGCATTTTCTGATGAAATAAACAGTCCATCACCACAAAGGTATTGTGTTTTCTAATCAGTCCAATAAATTCAACTCTCATCTTTCTGTTCTGTTTAAACAAATGTAAAATATATCACCGGATGTTTTAAAGAACGGGACTTCTCTTCCGGCGCCACACGAGTCGGCTGCCTTTTTGCAACAGCGGCTCAATTCTGAGTTTTTTCTTTCTTTCTTTACACACTTTATACATCACGGACACACAGATTGCCCCAAAATGTCTCCCGAGCCGGCGGACGGAGCCACTGTTTACAGCAGGAGACGGTACAGCAGGGAACAGCTGCTTGCACTTAATCGGCACTCGGTGCTAATGGAAAAACTCGACGTACCGGGAGAAATAAGGCGAAAATGACGTGGTTGTCGGGCTGGTGTTAGACAGCGGACAAGGAGTATAAGGTACAGACCCACCCTCCCATCCGTTATTATGGGGAATGTACACTCTATATTGGGAAAGGTAGATGAGCTAGCGGCTATCTCCTGCTACGACAGCTTATACCGGGAATGCTCCCTCCTTTTGTTTACCGAGTCGTGGCTATCTGAACTAGTAGCAGATGCTAACATTGAGCTGGAGGGTTTCCACGCAATACGGGCAGACCAAACACCAGACAGTGGCAAAGCAAGGGGCGGTGGAGTGATGATCTATGTTAATAACAACTGGTGCAGACCGGGACACATCACTGTTAAACACCAGCACTGCAGCAAAGACATCGAGTTGCTAGCTGCTAGCATGCGGCCTACATATCTCCCGAGGGAATACTCACACATGATCTGCATTGTTATTTATGCAAATCCGATGGCGAACGCTGGGATAGCGCGTGACGTCATCCACTCAGTAACTGGCAGGCTGCAGACAGAACACCCAGATGCTCTTCTCCTCATCTCAGGCGATTTCAACCATGTTTCACTGTCTCCCATTCTACCCATGTTTACCCAGTATGTCACATGCCACACTAGAGAAAATAAAACACTGGACTTATTCTACGCAAACACTAAGGAGGCGTACACCTCATTACAACTCCCCCCACTCGGGAGATCGGATCACAACTTGGTTCATCTCCGGCCGGTGTACAAACCTCTAGTACACAGACAACCTCCGGCCATGCGCACAGTGAAGTTATGGTCTGAGGAGGCAATGGACACTCTAAAGGGCTGTTTTGAAACCACCGCCTGGAAGCAGCTCTGCAATCCACATGGTGAGGACATCGATGGCCTCACTCACACCATCACGGACTACATCAGCTTCTGTGTTGACAACACCGTTCCCACCAAGACCACACGGTGTTGCTCAAACAACAAACCCTGGATCAACCCTGAGATAAAAACACTTCTGAGAGAGAAGAAGAGGATCTTCAGGTCGGGGAACAGGGAGATGCTGAAGTCCGTACAGAGGGAGCTGAGGAGAAAGATCAGAGAAGGCAAGGACAGCTTCAGGAAGAAGATGGAGGACAAGCTGCAACAAAGCGACATCAGCGGGGTCTGGAGAAACCTTAAAACCATCTCTGGGCTCCAGAATACCTCCCCCCAGGCCACGGAGGGCAGGGAGTGGGCGAACTATCTGAATCTGTTTTTTAATAGGTTTGACCAACCGCCTTCCCCCTCGACTGCACAACAACCACTTCTGCCACTGAAGACATCAAGTCCTGCTGCCCACTCCTCACTCCACCATCACCCCCCCACTACCAACACACAGCCCCCCAACCTGACCCTCACTAAGACCCAGGTGAGGACAGAGCTGAGGAAGATCAAGGCGAGGAAGGCATCGGGACCGGACGGCATCAGTGCAAAGCTCCTCAAGTCCTGTGCAGACCAGCTGTGTGGGATTGTGGAGCACATCTTCAACCTGAGCCTGAAGCTGGGGAGGGTACCACAGTTGTGGAAAACATCTTGTGTGGTACCTGTACCAAAGACTTCCCACCCCAAAGATCTGAACAGCTACAGACCAGTGGCCCTGACGTCCCACATGATGAAGACCCTGGAGAGACTGGTCCTTGCTCACCTCCGCCCCCTGGTGGGTCCAGCGATGGATCCACACCAGTTCACCTACCAGCATGGTATTGGGGTGGAGGATGCGGTCATCTTCCTCCTTCACTGTTCTCTGTTCCACCTGGAGAAGCCCGGGAATACAGTGAGGATGATGTTCTTTGACTTCTCCAGTGCTTTCAACACCATCCAACCGATGATCCTGAAGGACAAGCTGCTGTGCGCAGGGGTGGACCAGCACCTGTCATCATGGATCCTGGACTACCTCACAAACCGGCCACAGTTTGTGAGAACCCGGGACTGTGTCCGACACGATCATCGGTAACATGGGGGGCCCCAAGGGAACGGTTTTGGCTCCCTTCCTGTTCACCCTTTATACTCCGGACCTCTCACACAACACAACACACTGCCATCTACAGAAGTTCTCTGACGACTCTGCGATTGTTGGCCTCATCTCCAACGGAGATGAAGCTGAGTACAGAGGGCTTATTCAGGACTTTGTGGACTGGTGCCATCGGAACTGCCTCCAGATCAACGCGAGGAAAACTAAGGAGCTGGTGGTGGACTGCCGCAGGCAAGGACAAACCCTCACAGCACCAGTAAACATCCAGGGAACAGACATTGAGATGGTGACATCCTACAAGTACCTGGGTGTTCATCTGAACAATAAACTAGACCGGTCACACAATACTGACGCACTCTACAAGAAGGGACAGTGCAGGCTGTTCCTACTGAGGAGACTCAGGTCTTTTGGTGTACAAGGGGCGCTGCTGAAGACATTCTATGACACGGTGATCACTTTTGGAGTGGTCTGCTGGGGCAGTGGCATCACAGCAGCCGATAGGAAGAGACTGAACAAACTGGTCAAGAAAGCTAGCTCTGTCCTGGGGCAGCGCCTTGACCCAGTGGAGGAGATGGGAGAGAGAAGAATGGTGGCTAAACTGTCATCTCTGCTGGAGTCCGAGTTCCACCCTATGCAGGACACACTGAATGCACTCAGGAGCTCATTTAGCAGCAGACTACATCATCCTAGGTGCACAACCGAGAGGTTTCGCAGGTCCTTCCTACCAACGGTTGTCAGACTGTATAACCTAAGCAGGGCTGCTCGCAGAGATAACAAAAAGACGTGACAACCTAATAGTATTGAATGCAAAAGACGCAATAGACTTACACAATGGTCCCCTCCGGTATACAACTAGGAAAATACCGGTAGCTACGGAGGGTGACAATATGTATGGGTACATAATCATACCATGTAGGATAATTAAGTAGACGGTTATGCTGTTTCATTCCATCTTACTGCAATGCTCCGCACTGTGTGTTTGTTTGTATATTTATATATTTATTCCATCTAGCGACAATGCTCCACACTGTGTGTTTATATATTTACATATTTATTCCATCTAGCTACAGTGCTCCACACTGTGTGTGTGTATATATTTACATATTTATTCCATCTAGCTACGGTGCTCCGCACTGTGTGTGTTTGTGTTTGCGTATTTGTTCCATCTAGCTACAATGCTCCGCACTGTGTGTTTATATATTTGCATGTTTGTTCCATCTAGCTGCAATGCTCCGCAGTGTGTGTGTTTATATATTCATATATTTGTTCCATCTTGCTACAACGCTCCACACTGTGTGTGGGTTTATATATTCACATATTTATTCCATCTAGCTACAATGCTCCGCACTGTGTGTGTTTATATGTTCATATATTTAGTCCATCTAGCTACAATGCTCCGCACTGTGTGTTTATATATCTATATATTTATTCCATCTAGCTGCAATGCTCCGCATCGTGTGTCTATATATTTATGTTTATATGTACATATGTATACTCGCTGCTCTTGTTTTTTTTTTCTTGCCTTCTGATTGTTGCTCTGAGTGTTGCTATCCCTGTGCTGTTGCAATCCTGGAATTTCCCCGTTGTGGGACTAATAAAGGCTTATCTTATCTTATGTTATCTTATCTTACTTCCAGATCAAAGATGGCTGAGACTGAGGCTGTGTTTGGAATGTCCACTCATTCCCTTCTTCCCTACTCGCTATATGGTGAATTTAGATATAGTGGACTATATAGTAAACTCAATATAACAATAAAATTATCAGCTTTCGGAGACTACTGGGCTTGTTTTGTGGTGCGGTTAATGATGTTATCATGGTGAGACAGTAAAATGTAAAAGATTAATGGTGGTAAAAAATTAACACCTGCATGTAATTTGTAGTAAATATGTATTAAATCAAATTGTTTTTCCTGAATTAATCAATATAAATACCTTAAGGTAGTTAAGGTATGTATATTGATTAATATAATCAATATAACGTGGGGCGGCTGTTATGTCTGTAAATAATGGTCAGAGTTGGGCTGTGTTTGGAATGTTCACTCACTCACTCCCTCCCTACTCGCTTTATAGTGAATTTAGATATAGTGGACTATACAGTAAACTCAATATTGTGGCAACCTGGGGAGTGCATAATTGTTTACCACCTTAGACAGGAACAAAGGACGAGATGATAACCTTTTGTGTGTGAGAAGTTTCTAGATGCCCTAATAAGATAACAGGGAGGTGTCAAGGATGAATGGGCTGATTGCAGTCGGACGGGGAGATTATCTTTTGTGTGTGAGAAGAGTCTAGAAGGATGTCATGTTATTTAAGGGAAGAGTTCCTACTTGTATGTCATTCTGTTTATGCTCCTTGTGTGAGTTGTGTAATAAACCGCCTGAACCAAATCCGCCTCTTCATTTACACGCTCCACACTGGTGACCAAAGACGAATCATGGAATACGACGGAAGATCCTCGGAGCCAACCTCGACTGGAACCCCCAGCTTCACGTGCGCTGTAGTGATCAGACTACCTGATTTTTGGCAGCACAACCCACGCTCCTGGTTCCACCTAATCAAGGCGCAGTTCGCCCTCCAAGGGATATCAGCAGATCATACGAAATTCTACTATGTGGTCGCAGCACTCGATGCCAGCATGGCTCAGCACATCGAGAGCCTGCTTGATCAGCCTCCAGCCGACGGCAAGTATGACGCGCTGAAGGCTGCCCTCATCCAGCACTACACGCTCTCGGATGGAGAGAGCGGAGAGGCTCCTGACGTGGACCGAGTTGGGAGACGGTTCGGCCGTGGACATGGTGGAGAAGATGCTGAGGTTAAAGGGCATGGACGACGACCACTTCATCTTCACCCACATTTTCCTCCAGAACCTTCCGACAGCGGCGAGAGTGGCCCTGGCCAATTCGTCGTTGCTGGCCAAACGGGACTATCGTGCGCTAGCCCGGGAAGCAGACCGGATCATCGTTGCCACCAAGGCTTTCACGACCATTGCGGCAGTGACGGAGCTCGGCACGTCGACCCGAGGAGGCGAGGTGCCGCCGACGGCGGCAGCAGAACCACCGACGGCAGCAGCAGCGGGGGCCAAGGAACGTGGAGGAGACACGCTTTGCTTCTACCACCGCCACTTTGCAGAGAGGGAACTCAAATGTATACCACCGTGCCAATTCGAGCGCTCGGGAAAACGCCAAGACCGGGGGTCGGTAGCAGCCGCGACCCTCGGGGAGGAGAACAAGCTGCTCTATTTGACGGACGCACGCTCGGGGAGGCACTTCCTCGTGGACACCGGCGCACAGAAGAGTTTCATCCGGCCGACCTACGCTGACCGGCTGGCAGGACCCAGCGGCCCCGAGATGGCAGCAGCAAACGGCTCAGAGATTAAGACCTTTGGTGAGAGGACTCTACTCTTGTCTCTACACGGTTGTACATTTGAGTGGACTTTTGTTGTAGCAGCATTGAATTACCATATACTGGGGGCTGATTTTCTGTGTGCACATGGGTTGTTGGTAGATATTGCCAACAGGCGCCTGGTTAATGCACTGTCTTTTGACTCTCTCCCCTGTATAGCTCGAGTGACCCGGCCAACAGCACAAGCCAACGTCACAGCAGCATGCGGTAAGTTCCACACACTGCTCAGTCAGTTCCCAGCACTCACTGTCCCGATGTTTTCAGCAGCTATCGCTAAACATGGGGTGGAGCATTTTATCACCACCACCGGGGCGCCCATTTTTGCAAGACCTCGGCGCTTGAACGCAGCTAAACTGGCCATAGTGCGCGAGGAGTTCGCTAACCTAGAGAGGTTAGGCATCATCAGGCGCTCAAACAGCCCATGGGCTTCCCCGCTACACATGGTCCCTAAAGCTGAAGGTTCGTGGCGACCTTGCGGCGATTTCCGCAGGTTAAACAACGCTACAGCGCATGACCGCTATCCAATTCCCCACATTCAGGATTTTTCTGTTCACCTTGCAGGAGCGCGCATTTTTTCTAAAATAGATTTGGTCCGTGGTTACCACCAAGTCCCAGTGCGCGCTGAGAACATACCCAAAACAGCGATAATAACTCCGTTTGGTTTATCTGAGTTTTTGCGCATGCCGTTTGGGCTTAAAGGGGTGGCACAGACGTTCCAACGCATGATGGATGCAGTGCTGCGCGATCTCCCTTTCGTGTTCGTCTACTTGGACAATATCTTAGTAGCCAGCGTGTCCGAAGACGAACACGAAACCCACCTCACGACTGTTTTCCGAAGGTTGGAAGAGCACGGTTTAATAATCAGCCCAGCGAAATGTCAGTTTGGGGTGACGGGGATTGATTTTTTAGGGCACCGCGTCTCTCCCGAAGGAGCGGTTCCGCTGCCTGACAAAGTGCGCGCAGTGACAGATTTTCCCCGACTGCAAACGGTCAGGGTGCTACAGGAATTTTTGGGAATGGTGAACTTTTATAACCGTTTCCTTTCCCGCGCAGCGCAGCTCATGCAACCATTGTACGCTGTGCTCAAAAAACAGAAACCCGCGAATAGGATTGAATGGACCCCGGAACGAGAGCAGGCGTTCTCGGAAGTTAAAGCAGCCCTGGCAAACGCCGTATTGTTGGCACATCCAGACCCAATGACCCGCATAGCCCTCACCACTGACGCCTCAGATGTGGCCATAGGGGCTGTCGTGGAGCAGCGCGCCGCCGGGGCTTGGCAGCCGCTTGCCTTTTTCAGCAGAACTTTGCGCGACAATGAACGTAAATACAGCGCGTTCGACAGAGAGTTGCTGGCTCTCCACCTGGCCATTCGCCATTTCCAGTTCTGGCTGGAAGGGCACAATTTTACCGCGTTCGTTGACCATAAGCCACTAACATTCGCGATGGCCAAAGTTTCAGAACCATGGTCGGGCCGGCAGCAGAGGCAGCTGGCCGCGATCTCAGAGTTTACTACCGATATTCAGCATGTGTCGGGCAAACTGAATGTAGTGGCAGACTGCCTCTCGCGCGCCGTCGTGGCCCCGGTTGTGTAGGGATGGATTACGCAGCCATGGCCGCGGAGCAGGTTAGTGACGCGGACGTGCACGCGCTCCAGTCTGGACCAACAGGGTTAAGGCTGGAGAGTAGGACGCTGCTTAACGGCATTCCCCCCTTAATCCACGATGTCTCCACGGGTCGCCCACGGCCTGTGGTTCCGGCCGCATGGCGCCGCCGCGTGTTTGAGTCGGTTCACTCTTTGGCACACCCAGGGGTGCGCGCATCGGTCAAAATGGTAGGAGAGAAATATGTGTGGCCGGGCCTTCGCAAACAAGTGAAAGAGTGGGCGGCAGCCTGCATGGCGTGCCAACGAGCCAAAGTTCACAGACACACGAAGGCTCCTTTGGAGCCGTTTCGCATTCCGGCTAAGAGGTTCGACCATGTCCACGTGGACCTCGTAGGCCCCCTTCCGCCATCACAGGGGTACACGCATCTCCTAACAATGGTGCTGGCCATGCGCTGGCCAGAAGCGGTTCCGCTGGCGGCAACTACGGCCGAGGAGGTGGCGCGCGCATTTTTAACAGCATGGGTGGCGCGTTTTGGAGTTCCGTCGGACATTACGTCCGACAGAGGCTCTCAATTTGTTTCTGAACTCTGGTCAACCATGGCCCGCAGCCTATGTGTCTCAATTCACCGCACAACCGCGTACAACCCGCAGGCTAATGGGTTATGCGAACATTTTCATAGGTCATTAAAAGCGGCTCTGAGGGCTTCGCTGATGGATGCAAATTGGGTAGACAGGCAACCATGGGTTTTATTGGGGTTACGTTCTGCGCCTAAAGAGTATCTGGAAGCTTCCCCGGCAGAACTCGTTTTTGCACACCCACTCCGGCTGCCTGGGGAGTTTCTGCCAGATAATCCTGCGTCGGGCAGCTCCCCGTCTCAGCTGCTGCAGCGTTGCATAGACACAAGCACGCTGCCGGGCCCTGCCCACCACAGTTTTCCGCGCGTTTTTGTGCCTAAAGCTTTGAAAAACGCAGAGTTCGTGTTTGTCAGACACGACTCCGACCTCCCCCCACTGCGCCCACCTTATGATGGACCGTTTAGAGTGCTGGAAACAGGGGATAAGCATTTTTTGCTAGACCTGGGGGGTAGGAGGGAAAAAATTGGCATAGACAGACTCAAACCTGCTTTTGTTGTGGCTGACGAGCAAGTGCTGTTGGCGAGGGCCTGTCGGCGTGGAAGACCCCCACGGGGCACTCCCCAGAGAAAAGATTGTCCAGAGCACCCACACGGACAGTCAAAAAGTTTTCACCCCCAAACATCAGCCCCCCAGAATGGCAGCGCCACGGAGGCAGCGAATCCTGGCTACAGCAGATATGGCAGAAGACTGAAGCCCAAGCAGCATGTGGACTGATGTTGATTGTTCTACAGCATGTGGACTGATGTTAATGGTTCTATCACAGCATGTGGACTGTTACCCTTTTGTCCTATCTAAGTTGCTGGGGGGGGGGGGGGGTGGCAACCTGGGGAGTGCATAATTGTTTACCACCTTAGACAGGAACAAAGGACGAGATGATAACCTTTTGAGTGTGAGAAGTTTCTAGATGCCCTAATAAGATAACTAAACAGGGAGGTGTCAAGGATGAATGGGCTGATTACAGTCGAGGGGATATTATCTTTTGTGTGTGAGAAGAGTCTAGAAGGATGTCATGTTATTTAAGGGAAGAGTTCCTACTTGTATGTCATTCTTTCTATGCTCCTTGTGTGAGTCGTGTAATTAGCTTAGCGTTAGCTGTGTACTGCATTATGGGATATATTGGCTAATGTAGTTAGTGACCATCCGTTGTACACTACTTTTCAAAATGCATTGTGGGATTTTTGAGTGTACTATATAGTGAATGAAATTTTCAGTTAAGATTTCAAACAGCACTACAAAATGGCTGATTCACTATATAGTTCACTATATGGGGAAGGAGTGAGCATTTCAAACACAGCACATGTCTTATGCCATGCAGCGAGCTCCCTTTACTGAACACACACAGAACTCTATATACAGGTGCCACAGTCCGTCTGGCAGTCACTGTGCAGGGCAGCTATGGCAAGCCCCGAGGGCCACACACACACCACACTCACTACACATCATTCCTCTCCCCCGTACAAAAGTGCAAAACACACACACACAATTCAGACCCACCCCAGTTTAGGACCCGAATCGTGCACTGAGGGAAATAATGGTAAATGGTGAACAGTGATGGCAACACATTCACCCAAGAAAAACAACTAAAATTAGGACCGTGTCTCTGAGCCAAATAAAATACACAAAATAATCCCATATCAACACATTCCTACACTCATGCAACCATATAAACCTATTTACAATACAGTTAATTATGTTACACCAATGTCCACGGGCAGCCAGGGGTAAAACCGGCTCGGGGGCCCAGGGCAGCCCCATGACATGCACACCCCTGGCAGCCACCTGCCCCCGGGATCGAAGCTGACCTCCCTCGTGAAAATGTCTCTTTTCCTCACCCTCGGCCGCTTCTTTTGTCTGGACCCGCAGTGCTGCTGCCCAGCATGCAGTCCCTCCGTGCCTGTTGGTCCATCTCCGACCGCCTTCAGCACCACTGCAGCTGCCGCCATTGTAGCCCCAGACTCTCCGGCCCCCTCTGGCCGAACTCCAGGGAAGACTGCAGCCCACTTGTCGGCGTCGCTCATCTACCTAGGTGCCTCACCGCTGTGCCCAGCACCCTTGTCCAAGGCACTCCGCTGTGCTCCCACTGTGCCCGACTGTCGCTGCTCTCTCCCAGGTCTCACAGCATCACTCTCACTGGCGTCACTCACCGACCCAGGTGCCTCACCGCTGCGCCCAGCACCTCCGCCCAAGGCACTCCGCTTCACTGCCTCCGTGCCCGGCTGCCACTGCTGCTTCCCAGGGTTTTCAGCCTGCTTGCTCCCGCTTCCCCGCTGCCCGGATTCCAGCTGCAGGGAAGACTCAGTTGATTCTGGTCACTGCTCTCCCTTCATGCTGCCGTTGCTCACCGCACCGTCAACATCACCAGCACTACGGTCACGCACCATGCTGAGCTCTTTGGCTGGTTCGCCGTCAACGGTAACCAGCGGCTGAGGTCCCCCCTGAATACCCAGCTGGTAGCTTGTAGCCTGATTTTGGCACGCACCTAGCTTCGTGGCTAACCTTCCCATTGCCACAGACTGAGCCTTTAGCTCCTCCAAGCTAACCAGCTTACCTTCTCCTGGGGCCAACAGTCTCACTACCCATAGCCACAGCTTCTTGTCCCTTGGACGTTCGGCAAAATCTCCAGCCAGCCGCCCGACAGCATCCGCATAGAGCTCCGTCTCTCCCAACATGCCGAGAATTCTCCAACCCTCTGCGCCGAGACGATGGGCCAGGAGCACCCGTCCTTGGTCTCCATCGAGTCTACCCAGGCCCAGCCCAGTGATATATTCCCCAAGCATGACCATCCAGTCCGGCCACAGGACCGCTGGCTACCCCGGACACTTCAGAAATGATGGCAGAGGTGGAGGTAGTGTTACATATGAAAAAGGCTGGTAATAGTAAGATGGCGACCAGGTTGGACGTGGGTTAGACCGGGGTGGCTATCTACCGGTTTCCGGTGGTGACTCCACTTGGGGTATAAAGGAGGTGGGCGGAAGAGGCTCTGCCTCTTTCATCGTGGAAGCCACCGGGCATGCAAGCAAGTGCCGGAAGCCTTCTGTATATAGTTTTGTATCCTGAAATAAAGACCTGTTAACCGAGTCAATACTTCCTCATTATTCCTATAATTATGGACACAACATTTGGCGACGAGGTAAAAGCAGTAATGGAGCGTTCCATTGCCAGCTTTCGGCCGTTTTTGGAGGCCCCGGGTGAGCCACCCATGCCATGGCCTTGTTGGTTTGCTGCCTTCACCAACTATCTCGTTGTCTTAAACCTGGGCGAGATGGAGAAGCTCCGAGCAAGAACTGTGTTGGTCCATAATTTGGGCATGGAAGGGCAGAGGATTCTTGAGAACCTTGGAGGTGCTGACAGTTTCGACAAGGTTGTGAAGCTAATGGCGCGGTACTTTAGGGCACCGGAAAACATCACAGTTAAGCGCATTCAATTTCGACAGCACTGCCAGTGGTCGGGCGAGCTGGTGAGAAGTTTTTTGGTGGATCTTCGTGAGCTGGCGAGGGAATGCAGTTTTGGGGCCCTGGAGGACGAGATGATTCGGGACCAGCTGGCAGAGCACATCCGCTGCCCAGCGGCCCGGTCCAGGTTGTTGACACACCCAGGGGAGTTGATGTTAGTTGAAGCCGTCAAGCTTTCCCAACAGTTTGAGGTGGCAGAGACCATCACGAGAGGCCTTACTGAAGGGGCTTCTCTGGACAAGAATGAGTCTCGCGCTGAGGCACTGATCCTGGACCCTTGTGATGGCGAATGCGGAGAGGATGATTTTGCCTCCGTGGTCAAGATAAGGTCTGCCCCAGGTACGCCAAAATGTTATGGTTGTGGGTCCACTGAGCATCGCTATAAGTCCAGGGTGTGCCCGGTGAAAGGAAAGCGTTGTGGCAAGTGCGGTGTTTTAAACCATTTTGCCAGGGTGTACGACAACTTCGTACGCAGGAGCTGTAGGGGTGAACCAGGTGCTACGCAGAAGACTCCAACAGTTGTGCATACCATCTCCCCAGAGATGACAGGGAGGATCGGCTGCACTGTCACACTAGATGGCGTCGAGGTTCCACTTTTGGTGGATACTGGAGCGGTTATTTCCGTCCTGAACCTGACAACCATGGAGAGACTGTTTCCCCACCGGCAGATTAGGAGGCAATATGGAGAGTACTATGGTTATGGACGGAACAGGTTGGCCATTTTGAGCTATGTGGAGATGGAGGCCCGGTATAAGGAGAGTGTGGCACCCAGAGTTCGCATCAACGTTTCAGCATCCGAGGTTAACATTATGGGGTGTAACCTATTTTACAGTCTTGGGTTCTCCATTTCTAATGTGTCGGGTGAAGAATGGTCCGGATGTGGACTTTGGGGCCGGCCTGTTCCAGTCATGGGGGTGCTGAGGTGTGGGATTCGGACTGGCTGTACAAAGTTTCTGAGGGAGAGCACGTGCTGCGCCACGCGGAGCCGTCTTGGGGTGGACCCGATGCTGTCATGCAGGCTGCCCTGGACGAGGGTGCCAGACGGCACGCCGGGATCCCCGATGAGGCTCGTGAGGACGAGGTGCCTACGCCGGGAGAAAAAGGAGCTAGTCCGTGGAGCGTGGTGATTGTAAAGCGCTCCCAGTGATGGCCTGCCAAGAGGAGACCGAAAAGAGCCTGCGAGCTGTAGCGATCGGTGATGGAGGCCTGTTGCAGGATTGGTGATCCGGATGAAAGGAAGAGGGCTCCCTCGATGACGAAGGTTGATGCTCAACTACGACGGGATCACAGTCCACGCGAGCAGTGGCACGACCACAGGCAGTTCCAGCTGGAGCCCGACTGGATGGAGGCACACCGGTGTAGGTCCATTTACGTCTGGAGTAATCCGAGGGTTCTGCGGCTGCCAGTGGCAGAGAGGAGACGGCGCAGCAGGAGCCCTGAGGTGAAGAGACGGAGACGTCTGGAGAGGGATCCATCCAAGAACTGAGGGTTTTGTTTTGTGTGTTTATTGTGTTTACCCTAGTCCTGTATGTGTTGTATTGCTGTTTGGTGCCCCGGTAAATTTACTTTAAAAAATAAAAAAGAGAGAGAAAGTATGGAAGGCATGTTAAGTTATTTAGTTGTGAACCTAAGTGGTGTGTTTATATGATAAATTGTATTAGCCAGTATGGTGGTGTGCCTGATTCAGTACTGTGATTTAGTGTGCTAGTGTTTAATTGGTATTTAGGTGATGAATTTTGCAGCCAGAGGGATAGTGACTCGGTAATTAATTACGGTTATGGTAAATTTGAGCCCACCGTGTTTGTTTGAGTTATTTTAATTGAATGCCCAACGTAACTTTGTTGTGAATGCCCATTGTGGGGTGGGAGTTGGGGTGGGGGCCGCCAGTAGTGTGTATATTGTAATTTTATGTGTGGTGTTTATGTATTATTGTTCATGGGATTATTTTGAGTTAGTAACACGGCTTTCTTTTGTTTGGTTGAACTGTTCTTCTTTAGCAGCAGAATACCCCGCTCAGCCGTGTAGGGGGCGCTGGCAGTCAACCCGGCCCCCCAGCCTTAGCTGTGTGACTGGATAGGAGTTTATTTATTTTTGTACATATGTTCTTCCCTTTTAGTGTGTGTCGGGTGACAAATTGGGGTGGGTTGTTTGTGTGCCTGACATTTCTTTAAAGGGGGGGGAGGAATGTTACATATGAAAAAGGCTGGTAATAGTAAGATGGCGGCCAGGTTGGACATGGGTTAGACCGGGGTGGCTAACTACCGGTTTCCGGTGGTGATGCCACTCGGGGTATAAAGGAAGTGGGTGGAAGAGGCTCTGCCTCTTTCATCATGGGAACCACCTGGCATGCAGGCAAGTGCCGGAAGCCTTCTGTATATAGTTTTGTATCCTGAAATAAAGCCCTGTTAACCGAGTCAATACTTCCTCGTTATTCCTATAATTATGGACACAACAGGTAGCCCATATGCCTCCATGGTTTTTCTCTCACCGTCAAAATGTTATATCTGTAAATAATGGTCGGAGTCTCTCTTATGCCATGCAGCGAACTCCCTTTATTGAACACACAGAGAACTCTATATACAGGTGCCGCAGCCCGCCTGACGTCACTGTGCAGGGCAGCTACGGCAAGCCCCGAGGGCCACACACACACCACACTCACTACACATCAGCAGCCATGTTTCCATCAGTCTGCCCCAGGGCAGCTGTGGCTACAGTAGTAGTTTACCACTACCATTGTCTGCGGAGTGAATGAATAATGTATCCATTGTAAAGCATCTTTGAGTGTCTATGAAAAGCGCTATATAAACCTGATGCATTATTATTACAGTATTATATTGGCTAATGTAGTGACCACCCGTTGTACACTACTTTTCAAAATGTATTGTTGGATATTTTGAGCGTAATATATAGTAAATGAAATTTTCAGTTAGGTATGACTGTGAGAGTGAATGGTTGTCTGTCTCTGTGTTGGCCCTACGATGGACTGGCGATCTGTCCAGGGTGCCTCTCGCCCAAAGATGCTGGGATAGGCTCCAGCACCCCCACGACCCGAAAGAATTAAGCGGAAGAAGATGGACGGATGGATGGATAGATTTTGAACAGCACTACAAAATGGCTGATTCACTATATACTACTCTATATGGGGAACGAGTGAAAATTTCAAACACAGCATTTGCTTTTCAAACAGTGCCTTACTGTGGAAATTAAGGTATCCAACACAGTATTGCAGTTTTCAAGTCTACAGATTTGGTAGTAAATTACTGTTAGTAATTAACGGTTACTAGAACACCTTTGAAGCAGAGTGATACACATCTAGCGAAACGTTGGAGTGCAATTGTTGTGGAATACAGTAACTCCTGGAATCCCTGTTGTCCAATTAAATTGCTCGGTCGGAACTAACTGTTGTATAAAAAAAATATAAGAGATGATCTTCTGTTTCTAGTTTACTGGTTATATCAGATATGCTTAAAGTGACACACTGGCAAAAATCAAGTTTTTTCTGTTGTTAACATGTTTGTAACATGCTTCTTGTGATTTACAAGACATATGAAGAGCAAAATCATTCCAAACTCCGAAGTATGTGTTTTTTCTGGTGTGAATGTCTGCTTAATCAGAGTGTTTCTAGACAAATCAGTATTCCTGCTTAGCCTGATTGGTTAGTTATAACCAATAGTAGTTTAGTAGTAGGCTAATAGTAGTTTTCAACTGCAGGGATCCAAGTGCTGCAACACTGATGGAAGAAGTGTGTGGACCGAAGGGGAGACTATGTTGAAAAATAAACCACATTTGGTCAAATTTGACCACTATGAACTTTTCAGCCTACAAACTTTTCAGCCCCGCATACATGTTTAATTTTTCGCTGTGTGAGCAAGAAATCCTCTTTTAAATTAATGTCTTACCCACAGACATGAAAATACGACAACAATGATTAATTTTATTTGGAAAAACCTCAGTGTCCCTGCTAAAATACCGAAGAGGACATGGGTTTGCAGCCTGCATGTCGGGGGAGACGGCCCTGGTGTGCATGGCTAAACGGCTGGGGCGAACATCATGAAAGGCATCACAGCCTAAATGCCAGATATCACAGGATGATACTCATCAACAATTAAAGTCTAATGATGATAGCACAACACAAAGTTATATCACCTGATTCAGACAATGCACAACAGCAGCAATGAAAAACCTGCACAGGTTACTTCAACTTTTAGTAGAGTTTTAGTAGACTCCAGCAGACCCGCTCCAAATTGCATCTCCAGTTGAACACTTCTAAGACTAAAGTCATGTGGTTTAGCAAAAAGGGCTATGTTTCCTCAAATACCCCAAGCATTTTCACCACTGATTGGACACCTCTAGACCAGGTTGTGGAGTATAAATACTTGGGAATCTGGCTAGATAGCACTATGCCCTTTTCAAACCACATTAAGGAGTTACAGACCAAGGTCAAATTTAAAATTGGCTTTCTCTATAGAATACGTTCCTCTTTTACTCTATCTGCCAGGCAAATACTGGTTCAAATGACGATCCTTCCCATGTTTGATTATGGCGATGTCACTTACAGAACAGCATGTAAGGGCTCGCAGCAAAAACTTGATGTCCTTTACCACTCTGCCATTCAATCTGTAACAAATGCTCCTTTCAGAACACATCACTGCACTTTATATTCTTCTCTTAATTGGCCATCATTATATGCCCGTTGCAAAATGCACTGGTTTATGTTAATATATAAAACTCTCCTTTGTCTGTCTCCCCCCTAATCGAATCAGGTGTTGCACACTTCATTTTCTGTATATAATACTCGTTCTGCAAATTTAATTTGGTTTACAGTCCCCAAAACAAAATTGTCAATAGGTTTGTCATCCTTTCAGTCTGCTGCAACAAGAGAGTGGAATGGCCTACAAAAAACACTTAAGTTGGATGCCTTCGTCTATAAAGTAGCCTTTAAAACTATGATTATGAACCATGCTAAGGAAGAATGCTATTGCCACTGGAACTGCCAAACATAACATGATAAGGTTCAACAGTGAACCTGTTGTGGAAATGTGAAAATGACGAGGCAGAGTTTATCTCTTGAGTCAGGTTTATTCACATCTTCCAACATCAGCAAAGCAGAAAGAGGAAAATCACAGAAGCATTCGTCCTTTATATATCCAGGACCCTCACAGCTCACAGTCACATTGCATTTTAATCACAAGTAACAATGCATCTCCTCTTTAATTCTATAACATCCTCTTCACAGACTTCGGCACACCAGGAAATCCCCCAAGGCTTGCATACCAAAGACTAAACTTTCACATCCTCCTGTTATCTCCAAGGAGACTCAGTTCTTTGTTCTACTCTGAGATGTGAAGCATAAAGTGATACATATGTGTCCCACACTGTCTTCTTTGGATGCTTTTATGTATATATTTTAGCTACTGTATGTCTATGTTTTGTCTTGTGATAGTGTGTTTTGGTTTAGTTGTTATTATGACTGTATGCGTAATTGTGTCTTCGTAAATGTTTTTTAATAGATGTATTTGTCTAGTGTTTGTTTGCCCCTTGTCCCTTCCCCCAGGCCACAGTTTCAACTTTATTTATTTTATTTATATAGCGCCATTTCACAACAACAGTCATCTCATAGCACTTTCAACTGTAGGGGGGACCCCCACAGTTGCAGAAAGACCCAGCAATCAGGCGATCCCCTGTGAGCAAGCACTTGGCAACGGTGGAGAGGAAAAACTCCCTTTTAACAGGAAGAAACCTCCAGCAGAACCAGGCTCAGGGAGGGGCAGTCATCTGCTGCGACTGGCTGGGGGGTGAGGGGACAGAGAAGATGAAAAGAACAGATATGTAGAGAGCAAACAGCACGATGGGGACTCAATCTATGGGAGAGAACAAACAGATGTTAATGACCAGCAAAAAAAAAAAAAAATTTCATTGAGAGTGAAGAAAGGAGCGAGGCTCAGTGCATTACTGGAGGTCCCCCGGCTGACTAAACCTATTAGCAGCATAATTAAGGGAGGGTTCAGAAACACATGATCCCTCCCTAATTGTAGGCTATATCAAAAAGGTAGGTTTTAACCCTATTCTTAAAAACAGAGATTGAGTCTGACTCCCGAATCCAGATTGGCAGCTGGTTCCACAGGACAGGAGCTTAATAACCAAAGGCTCTGTAAATAAGAACGTTTTCTTAATCTGTCATGCCTGGTTAAATAAAGGTTAAATAAAAAAAATAAAAAACAAATTGGAAACCACTACAAAGAGCATGTCTTACCTTTTTAGAAGTTTTTTTTCTGGTCTTCTTTAAAAAAAAAATCCTTCATTATGTCTTTTAAGTCCAACTCACGAAGAACATCATATGGACATCAGTGTGAGTTTACACAGTCTGTTTTTAGCAGCATGCTTGATCCAGTCTACTTTTTTTTACCAAGTTTGGAGTCCACTGTCCCACACACAGCTGCCTCATGTAAGCAATCATGGTCTTTCGCAGCGACCAGGCTTTTTTTGTGCTGGTCTCCATCTCTCAGCTTGTCTTCTCCACTGGCCTGCTCTCTTTTGGTAGGATCTGGTGGGGCCTGGTCTTCTCCTCCAGGTGAGTGCTTTAACGGTCCTCCTGTCTGTCCATCTCCAGTCTCTGTGTTATATAGTTATTTATTTGTTCTGTGTTCTGTTTGTGTGGCATGGGGTGGTGGCTCTGCCTTGCGGTCACGCCACCACCCGTCAGCATAAAAGGGCTGCATGTAGGAGAGGCAGTCTCTTGGCCGACACTCTGCACAGCGATTTGGCGTGGCTAGGTGAAAGTGCCCTGTTAATAAATGTGTGTTCAGTTCAACACGGCCTCATCCTTTGGCTCCAACCACCGACATAACATTTGGCAACGAGAACGAAAGTGGATAAATTTGAAGGGATGGAAGCATGTGGCCCCCCTATTCGACCGTTTTTGGAGTTCCCAGGCAAGTCACCTGTTCCCTGGTCTAGGTGGGTAGGTCTAGGTGCTTTCCGCACGTATATGGTGACGCTGGACCTGGGAAGGATGGAAAAGTTAAGGGCACGTGCTTTTCTTGTGTATAACCTGGGAATGGAGGGACAACGGATCTTGGGCATGCTTGGTGACGCGAATGATTATGAAGAGGTGGTTGAGCTAATGGCGCGCCATTTCAGAGCACCGGACAACGTCATCGTCCAGAGAATTAAATTTCGACAGTGCCACCAACAGGTAGGCGAGTCCATCCAATGGTTTGTTTTGGACTTGAGGCAGCTGGCCACCGAGTGTCGGTTTGGACTGTTGGAGGAAGAAATGGTTCATGACCAGTTGGCAGAACAATACCAACTGTGCTGTGGTCTGGTTGAAGCTGCTCATATTTCTGGGTGAATTGATGCTGTCTAGGGCTGTTGAGTTGGCTCTCCAGCTGGAGGCAGCAAATAAGCTAGCTCGGGAGCTGAGTGAGCATCTGTCACCGTGAGAGTTAGGATCCCCCATGGCTACACAAGTAGTGGACCTGGACAGCGATGGGAGCGTTGAGAATGACGCGGAAGGTGCCAACGCTGTGAGGATGAGGTCTGCCCCGGGGAAGCCCAGATGCATGGGCTGCGGGTCCTTGAAGCACCGCTACAAAGCCAGAGATTGTCCAGCAAGAGGGAAGGGCTGTGGCAAGTGTGGCTGTTTACATTACTACGCAAGGGTGTGCCAGTTGGCCGAGCAAGGGAGAAGCTCGACTCCTCTCGTCCGACAGTGATCCATACTGTGTCCCCGAGTACCAGTGGGTGCACGTATTGCACGGTGGAGATGGACGGAATGAAAGTGCTGATGCTGATCGACATGGGGGCGGAGAGTTCTCTGGTGAACTGGCCTACAGTGAGGCATTTTTTTCCACACTACAGGATTGGAAGTGACCCAGCGCCGAGGAGGACAGTTAGCCACGGTGGGAACTATCAGACTGACGGCTCGGTACAATTCGGCGTTTATGGCCGATGTGGAGTTCATTGTGACGGCCCGTGGCACAAACATCATGGGCTGTAACCTCTTCTATGGCCTCAGCTTTGCCATTAAGAGCGGTGCTGGGAAAGAGTGGTCGGACTGTGGATTGTGGGACCGACCCGTTCCAAAAGTACAAGATGATGCTGTGTGGGATGAAAGGTTGATCGGCACCCTGGAGAGTGGACAGGCCTTGTCGCGCTCAGGATCACCGCAGGAGGACCCCAGTGCCAGAGCCTCAGTCGCTCTGGATGAGGGTACTGGGCACCTGCACCGACAAGCAATGCCAAAGAGATCATCCCAGGTGTTCCCGGAGCTCGGCTGAAGTGGGCCAGTGGACACGGGGCCACATCGGCGGGATCCGCAGCAGATCTAGAAGAGGTTGGGGCAAGACCGATTGGCACTGGGAGGACGAGTGCCAGGCAGAGACTCTGCAAGCCGAGCAGAGCCCTGTTAGGAGTCACGGACTGGGTTCGGGCTGGACCGGAGACGAGGTTACGGTGAGCACAGGCCAAACAGCGGGTGGAGGAGCACCAGGACCGGCTGTGGGTGGTGGCCGGATGGAGCGACACTTACCTCCAGCTGTCGGATGGCTCATGGCGGCGCCCAAATAAGCTACGGCATTCCCCGGGGAAGACCAAGAGGCGTGGGCCTGGACGAGTGGGACATCTGGCTGTGAGGTGGAGGAGGCACACTGGCGCTGAGATGACCAGCTCCAGCCCAGGAGGCAAGCCACCTCCAGGGGTGGATTGAATAAAGGACGGTCCAGGGGGCCCACAGGGCCATCTTCCCAGAGCCGTGTGTATATAGTTTGATTGTTTTGTTGTTTATTGTGTATATAGTTTGGCATTATTTTGTGCATTTTATTTTAGTTAGGAACATGGTGTGTTTTTTTTCTTGATGGACTTTTTCTTTAGTATTGGCGGCAGAATAATCTGCCTGGCCGTATGAGGGGGTAGGACGGCAGTCCACCTGTCCTCCCCTAGTTTTAGTTGTTTTGTGTGACTGTGATAGGCCCCTTTTAGTGTCTTAAGTTTAGTTTTCTTAGTACGTGATTTGGGTTCCAAATTGGGGAGGGTTTGATTGTGTGTTTTTGGACTTTTCTACAGGGAAAGGGATGTTATATAGTTATTTATATGTTCTGTGTTCTGTTTGTGTGGCACGGGGTGGTGGCTCTGCCTTTCGGTCACACCACCACCCATGAGTATAAAAGGGCTGCATGCAGGAGGGGCGGTCTCTTGGCCGTCTCTCTGCACGGCGGTTTGGTGTGGCTAGGTGAAAGTGCCCTGTTAATAAACATGTTCAGTTCAACACTTGGCCTCATCCTTTGGCTTCAACCACCAACATAACACTCTGCTCGGTGAAATCTGCTCTCTAGCTCCAGCTAATGGCCCACCTGTCTCTTCAGTGCAGTAATTAGTAGCCCCGCCTCCACTCAATGTTCCAGCTTAGACAAATCCTTTAAACTTTGGGATTTTTTGAGCAATTCCTTTTCCCCTAATCTCTTTTTCTCTCAATAATTTTATGAGCGTTGCTCTCTAACTTTTTCCTAACACTTAGACCTAGCTAATTACTTCTTACCTCTCACTGGTGCTTGAATAGTTACATGCCGAAACAATTCCTCTGATAGGCTATTATTACATGGTACCCATGTGGGGCACATGTAAATTGGACCAATCAGCAGCCACACATGAATAGTGATGATATAAAATTAGGCCAGTTAACAATGTGATCTTTTTTATTGGCTCATGATAGGCCCCTGATCTTCGTAGACCCCTGCACTTCAGCCCAGCCTAGCTTGTGCATTAAGGTGGCCTTGGGTTTGTGAATACAATAACAGTCAAGACAAACAGGAGCATTTGCTGTTTAGTGGCAGAGGAAGAAAACAGACAGGCCAAAAGATGGTCATTTGTTCACCCAGTATTGGCGGATTGCTCAGTACTTCCCTCTGGTGGGAGTTTCCGGGTGCATGTGCAGTTCACTGCAACCATTTGCGTAGCTGTACTTGCATACACTTTTTTGGGGCTGCATGTGCTTGGTCAGTGCTCACCCTCTGCGTAGGGCTTGCGCACGAATGCGTCCACTGCACTCATTCGCGTACCAACGCATTTTTGCCACCATGAATTGGGCTTGAGAAGGAGCTCACTTCTCACTCTGATTGTGGGACTGTTAGACTTCACTCTACTTTTAGCAGTGAATACTCAACCTGAGTGTGCGCTTCAACAACTACGTGCCTACCATTTCGAATTCTTCCTTTCTCTTCTCCCTGGGACATCAAGTAAGAATAATTATTCTCTGCTCACAAATATCCTCACCAGCCAGCACCAAAAATTATATAGTTATAACATTAAATCCTAATTTTTTTATAGAAAATTAAATTCAAATTTTCTTGCTCTTATTTTGTTCAAAAAATTACTTTCACTTTTGCACAAAGACTGTTTTCCTCTCTGTGTCTGCATATCAGATCCTTTCTAGTTAAAACATGTCAGATTTGTTTGTTGAAAGGTTTTTTGGAAACTATTGGCTTGTGACATCATAAAACCCAGAAAGTGCAATTTGTTTCTCAAAAGTTTAACTAATTAAAGACAATGTACTTCTTTGTGAAATGAGTGTTTCAATATCTTAATGGTATACACGTGAGCCGTAACAATATTGTATGACCCCCCAACCCCCCCCCCCCCCACAATTTTACACAATATGGACCCTTTAAATGAAATGATACACATGGTGAGTGCTCGTTAATTCTAGTGTTAGTTGGTTAACAAAGTGTGTTTCTAAATGGAATTTTGTCTTTTTCTTTTTTTACATTTAAAATATGTGATTGACTAAACAAAATATGAAACACAACACTCATTTTTAGAGCAAAAGACATGATTTAAAGGCCTTGAAATACTTGTTGGGTGCACCCCCAAATCTGACTTCCTTCCAGAAAAGGAACCCACTGTTAACTGGCCATTTAAATCCACAGTTTTTGCACTTCCTTGTTGCTCTTATTTTGATGAGAAAAATGTCTTAAAAGAATAATAAAAACAATTGACATTCACTTATTATGAACTCATTCAATTATAATTATAGTTAAACAGTTATCTTTGGATTCATTTTTCCCACCTGCCATTTAACTTAAGCAACAATGGCCCAAGCGTTAGCTTTCAATATTTCAGTCTGATCATTGTTCATCTTATCTCGTGAAGACTAAATATGACAAAATATAGTTATTTTGAGTATCCATATTTACTCTGTCTCTCCTTCTGATTCATTAGCTTGACTCTGAGCACACCTGCCCTTTCTTACTGCCTCCATTAAATCCTTGCTCACTTCGTTTCAACTCTCCATTGATAGTGACTTCATCACCAGAGCTAAGAGCTACAAGCAGGGTGGTATTTTTCATCTTGCCCACTTTATCCTCTCTCATTGCTCAGCTCAGCTCCCTACCACTCTGAAGTGCATTCATATAATTCAGAATCAGTTAATTTAATGCTAGTGAGACTGTGATTAACAAGAAGAGGGACATGATGAACTCCTCATTACCTGTATCATTCTTGATTTTCTTCTTGTTGCTGAAAAGGAAAATCAGACAAATAGTTGTTTATAAGCGACTTTCGTATCTCGGCTCGCGCAAAGCATCATGGGAACGTGGCTACCAAACATTCTGTATCGATACATTTAATTTATGGAAAGTTCCTGATCTACGAGCATATTGTATGCGTAGGGGTCTTCCCTGTTGTACCCGCAAACGCAAGGATAAACTAGTTGCGCTTGCATTTGCGGCCACGTTGCAGAAATTGGCCAAAATGGCCCCCCGTATGTATGCTGACATAGCAGATTTTTTGTTGTCAAAGGACCAAGCACCCTTACTTACGAAACTCCGAAACGACTACAAAGAGTACAAAGTGAATCGTTTGACAGCTCAAACTTTGGTTTTGTCATTTTGAGTAAATTTCACTACAAGGCATAGCCTGCTTACTTACATCTATAGGTCGATACTACTATAGTTTAAGTACCACACATTTTCAATTATTGCAATTTTATTTTATACCAGCCTACTTATCAATGGCCTTAATTACATGTGTGTGTAGATCAAGCTTCATTACCAATATACAAAGAACTGCATCCTAGATCCAGGCCTGCCTGTCCGTACCTACTACTTCTGGGTTTAGATTTGTGTCAGTTAGGCTAGAACTTGAACAATACACAACACTATTTAATTATGTTATAATATAGATTTACTGCTTTAATCCAACAATTATGTTCGTCCGGATCCTTCAGCTCCGTGGGGAATGTATATAACGTGAATGGTGGCGGACATGTGCACACGCTGGTCCCCAAGTTACACACATCTATGCTACAAGTTTGCTTTTTCCACCGCTCTAGATGATACATGTTGTTCCACACTTCACTACGGCACAATGTGCACCTGGCATAACGGCGATTTAAAGCTTGAAGCAGACTTTAAAACGGCAGTTGTTCAGGTGTGACAGTACTGTCTCTATACAAAAGCAAGGCGGCTACTGGAATGTTTGGTAGTCGTGAACTTTGAACTCACATAGTCCGCACATGCGCACTCGTAATGCGAAAGTTGCTTATAAGCAGACATTGTTTATTAGAGTGGAGTGAGGTCATGACTTATAAAGTGAGCCATAAACTCTTAACTATAGAGCAAATGTGCATCTTTAGTACGTTAATTTTGATTGCTGGGAGTGATTTCAGATGGAATTTTTAAAAAAAATTAAACATAAGAGTAAGAAAATAAATAAATTAGTCATCAATGTCACATATAAACTGCATCCATTTAATTTTAATTATTGTTGAAAAGAGGACGTATTGTCCAATTTAAGAGGATTTTGCACTAGAAGTTTTCCCCCCAGCATCAGCCTCCTTAGGGAAAAGGAAATAGGCTAAAGTAGCAAAGACCCTTATGGTAAAATATTAGGAAAATCAGTAAATATTAAGAGTGATGATGGAGAAGTATAGAGAAAGTCAGAAGGAGTTACATTGTATCTTTCTGGATCTAGAAAGCATATGATCGGATGGCAAGAGAGGAAGTGTGGTACTGTGAGAATAAGTCAGGCATGGTAGAGAAGTATGTGAGGGTGGTGCAGGACATGTATTAGGACAAGGAGACAGTGGTGAGTGATGTGTAGTGAATGTTGTGTGTGTGTTTGGCCCTTGTGGCTTGCCGTACCCGCCCTGGGTGTAATGTCAGGCGGGCTACGGCCAGACTGTATATAGTTGTGTGTGTCCATAATAAAGTTCAGTTCACTGCATGGCATAAGAGAGACTCTGACTCTGATTCCAGACATAACATTTTGGCGATGAGAGAAAAACCATGGAGGCGTATGGGATACCTCCACCTCTGCCGTCGTTTCTGGAGTGTCCGGGGGAGCCAACGACCTGGTGACTGGATTGGATGGCTATGCTTGGGGGATACATCGCTGGGCTGGGCCTGGGTAGACTCGACGGAGATCGAGGACGGGCGCTTCTGGTCCGTCGTCTCGGCGCAGAGGGCCGGAGAATTCTTGGCATGTTGGGAGAGATGGAGCTTTATGTGAATGCTGTCGGGTGGCTGGCTGGAGATTTTGCCCAACATCCAAGGGACAAGAAGCTGGGGCTGTGGGTAGTGAGACTATTGGCGCCAAGAGGAGCTAAGCTAGTTAGCTCAGAGGAGCTAAAGGCTCAGTCTGTGGCAACAGGAAGATTAGCTACGATGCTAGGTGTGCACCAAAATCAAGCTACAAGCTATCAGCTGGGTATCCGGGGGGGACCAGAGCCCCTGGTTACTGACGATGGTGGGCCAGCCAAGGAGCTCAGCACGGTGCGTGACCGTAGCGCTGGTGATATTGACGGTGCGGTGAGCAACGGCAGCATGAAGGGAAAGCAGCGAATGGACTCAACTGAGTCTTCCCCGCAGCTGGAGTCCGGGCAGCGGGAGAACGGGAGCAAGCAGGCTGAAAACCCTGGGAAGCAGCAGCGACAGCCGGGCACAGAGACAGCGCAGTGCCTTGGATGGAGGTGCTGGGCGCAGTGTCGAGGTGCCTGGGTCGAAGAGTGATGCAGACGAGAGTAATGCTGGGAGCCCGGGAGAGAGCAGCGAGTCAGGTGCAGTGGGAGCGCAGGGGAGCGTTTTGGACGAGGATGCTGGGTGCAGCGGCGAGGCACCTAGGTCGACAAGCGACGCCGACGAGTGGGCTGTAGTCTTCCCTGGAGTTTGGCCACAGGGGGCCTGAGTGTCTGGGGCTACAATGGCGGCAGCTGCAGCGGTGTTGAAGGTGGTTGGAGGTGGACTGACAGGCATGGAGGCAGCAGCACTGCAGGTCCAGATGAGAGAAGCGGCCGAGGGTGAGGAAAAGAGACATTTTCGCTGGGGAGGTCAGCTTCGATCTCGGGGGCAGGCAGCTGTCAGGGGCACGCATGCTGTGGGGCTGCCCTGGGTCCTCGAACCGGTTTTACCCTTGGCTGCCCGTGGACATTGGTGTCACACAAATTATTTGAATGTAAATATGTTTATATGATTGCATGAATGTATGAATGTGTTGTGGGATTATTTTACGTATTTTGAGACATGGTCCTATTTTGGTTGTTTTTGGGCAAATGTGTTAGGTCATTATAGTTCAGTGTTGTTTCTTAGTGTGTGATTTGGGTCCTAAATTGGGGTGAGTCTGAAATGTGTGTATGTGTTTTGCACTTTTGTAAGGGGGAGGGGAATGATGTATAGTGAATATTGTGTGTATGTGTGGCCCTTGTGGCTTGCCGCACCTGCCGTGGGTGTGACGTCAGGTGGGCTACGGCCAGACTGTATATAGTTGTGTGTGTCCATAAAGTTCAGTTCGCTGCATGGCATAAGAGAGACTCCGAATCTGATTTCAGACATAACAGTGAGGTGTGCTTTAGGAGTGACAGATGGATTCAAGGTGGGGTGGGATTACATCAGGGATCGATGCTGAGCCCCTTCTTGTTTGCGATGGTGATGGACAGGCTGATAGTGTGAAGTATGGAGGTTACCCGATTAGTGGAACAGAATTAATTAATTCTCTTATTGACTTCCAGTAAAACAGATTCCTTTTAGGTTCCTACTACGAGGGTGAACAGTACATAATAAACATCAGACACCAAAGTTGCAAGTACAAACATTTGTTACACAAGGCAAAATAAGATAAAAATCACAAATAGGGCAAATGTGACCTTAAAAATGAGGGAGCCTTTAAAAAGGCAAAAGTCATTAAAAACATTCTTATCAGTCCCAGGGGCTTGCTGTCACACTCTGGGGACTTGTCCTTCAATATCCTCAATTGAGTCCATACCAAACAGGTCCACACATAAAGGAATCTTCCTCACCCACGCCTAGAAGAAAGGAAAGTGCCCAGCAGTCTACTCTTCAGACAAAGGGGTCATTTCTACTCAAACCTCCAGCAAGTTAGTGTACTGGATTAAAGAAACTCACAGCTTTAGGCAGAAGCTCCTGCCCGTCGCACCCAAAGCTTCCAATACATCTCTGACCCCATCACACTGGAACTGCCTGGAAGCTGCTGCAGACTCTCCAGCCACCAGAGAAGATTGTGGGCCTCAGTTCAGGAGAAGAAGGACTCTCTCAATGCAGGTTTCTCCCTGCTTATATAGGAAGTGGGAAAACCCGCCCCTGTATTCCCATTGGGCTATGTGGGCAGCCTGTAGCAGTCAATTGGCTGGTTCAGGCTGTCAGTCAATACCTGAGTTCCCCATTAATTGTGTCCAGCTGTGTTCATTCAAAAGTGTGGATGTAAAACGAAACAAGAAAACGCTGCACTCCAAATAATCATAATTATCAACAGCAACAAAAGCACAAACATGCAAAAGTATAACAATCAACATAGTAGTAGATTAGTTTATTTGACAGGGACAGTGCAATAAACATAGACAATTAATCAAAGACAATCAATCTGATGTGTTGCACATAGAGTGTATAGCTATTAGCTAATTTGCAACTCTTGTCCCTGGATGGGCTTTAGAAAAAAGAATCAAGATAAAAAATATACACAATAACCACATACATCAATGCAGAAAAATTATAAATACACAATTATAAATATTATAAATATTATAAATACACAAATATAACAGCCTGACTCACATTTAACATAAATATTATAAATATTATAAATACACAAATATAACAGCCTGACTCACATTTAACACATATAACATAACTCACATTTGCCTATTTCAGGCCTTCCTCCCTCCGTCACTCACTATAAACAAACACATTTATTCCTTCCCTTCATTCACTCTCACTTTGCAGACAATTAATTCATACATGAGTACATTCTTGTTTATTTTTCAGCCAGTTTTTAACATTTTTAGTGAATGTTTTAAAGTCCGTTATTATTTTAATTTCATTTGGCATTGTGTTCCAGATGTGACTGCCCTTTATAGAGAAAGCTGTTTGTCCAAATGTGGTTCTGCGGTGGAATATTTTACAGTTATTGTTAACAGAACTCCTGGTGGCTCTGCTGCTGTCCTGTCTTTGGACGAAACCAGCAAGTGGCTCGGGTGCTGATTTATGGAAACATTTGAACGTTAATTTCAGAAGACAGAGGTCAATGAAGCTCTCAAAACTCAATAGGTTGTATTTTTTTAAAACATTACAGTGATGCCACCTAATGGGCTTTTTGTCCAAGATTTTTAGGGTTTGATTATATAATGAACCTATATGTCTTATTGTGGAAGGGGCTGCTTGAGCCCAGACTGTCAAACAGTATGATATATGAGAAAAAACCATAGAATGCATATACAGTGCAGCTGCTTCGTAAGGTATGTAATATCTAATTAATTTAAAGCAGTTCAGATTTTTTTTTACTGTTTTTGAAATTTTCTTTATATGAAGATTAAATTTGAGTTGAGGATCTAGTACAATGCCAAGGTATTTGAATTCTGTAGCTAAACTGATGTCATGATCATGTATATTAACTTTAAAATGTTGCAGGTTACATTTTTTGATTGAAAAGCACATTGAGACTGTTTTCTGAAGGTTCAGCAATAGATGGTTCTTGAGGAGCCACTCTTGGACATCAACCATACTTGTAGACAGTACATCTGCAGCCTGTGCTGGAGTCTTGGCAGCTGTGTAAATAACTGCATCATCTGCATAAAGTTGGCATGTTGCAGCTGAGCAGTGTAACGGCAAGTCATTAATAAAAATGCTGAAAAGTAAAGGACCAAGAATGGACCCTTGTGGGATACCCATGCGGTTGTTTAAAAATGAGGATTTATCCTGGTGAACTTTTACACACTGTTCTCTATTCTGGAGATAAGATGCAAACCATTCTAATGTATTTGGGGAGAAGTTAAAAGATACCATTTTGGATAAAAGCAAACTGTGGTTTACAGTATCGAAAGCCTTTTTGAGATCTAGAAAAACAGCTCCTACCACATTACCCCTGTCCAAGGACTGTTTGACGTTTTCAATAAGGCAACAATTTGCTGTTTCTGTTGAGTATCCTGGTCTAAAACCAAATTGATGTGGATGAAGAAGTTGACTGTCTTGTAAGTAGTCTATCAGCTGTGTAGCTACAACTTTTTCAAGAACCTTAGATAGGACTGGTAAAATAGAGATTGGGCGGTAATTGCATATATCGTCTTTACTGCCTGATTTATGAACTGGTATGACGACAGCTTTTTTCCAGCCAGATGGAAATGTACAAGACCTAATGGAGAGATTAATGAGATGAGTCAGTGGTTTGATTAATATTTTGCTGTGCATTTTGAGAAAGGAGGTGCTCATATTGTAGATATCATTAGTTTTTGAGTTTGACAGTGTTTTAACAATACCAGCAATTAACTTCTCATTTACCTCATCGATGTGAAAAGTATCTGTTGGAAGTATGGAATTTGTGTTGTTGAGCACATTTGGCAGCACAAAATTTTTTGTTAAGTCTTCCACAGAGCCCACAAAGTGTGAATTAAATTCATTTGCCAAAGTAGCCTTGTCACTGACGGTCTTGCCATTGATTCTAAGTTCCTTTACCCCCTTCTGATCGTTTTTTTTATTAGTTAAGTTATTTAAATGCCTCCATAGGGAACTGTTGTTACCCTTTGCATGATCTATCAGTTTATTGTAATAAGATATTTTTGATTTTCGCAGCTCATGTACCACTTTATTTCTTAAACTTTTGTACACAAGGTGATCATTTTGTAGTTTGGAGGTTAGAGATGTTTTCAGTGCATAGTCTCGCCTCTTCATAAGTTTTCTTATTTCATTATTTAACCATGGTAGGCTAATCTTCTGTTGTCTACTTTTAATTTGCTTTGAAAATTTTTCTATAGACTTTGTGATTGTTGCAGTTATAAAATTACAACAATCATCTACTTCACATGTTGACATGAGCTGCTCCCAATTTTGATTCTCTAAGTAATGTTCAAACTCCTCATTTTTTGATTTGGGGATAATAAAATTTGATTTGTCAATATCGACTCCCCCAAAATACTGTAGTCGCTTTTTAGTAAGTTTCCTGACAGCAAGAACCATGTTATGATCTGAGAGACCAGTTACAAGATTATAGGTTCTGGTTATTCGTTCTGGTTTATTAGTAAATACCATGTCAATAAGTGTTCTGGATTGTTTGGTTATCCTGGTGGGTCCTTTGATGATTTGCTGGTAATTAAATTTAGTCATGAGGCTTTTCAGTTTTTGTTTGTCTTTTTTATCAGACCAGTTGATATTAAAGTCACCATGAATTATCGTTTCTCTGTTCTTCTCAAGTTGTTTAACCAGATCACTTAATTCATTATAAAAGGAAGAGTTGTGTGACGGTGGGTTGTACACTACTGCAATGTTGAAATTCATTACCGGAGAGAGACATACATTAACAGCTAAACATTCAAGTGAAGTATTCAAATCAACCAGTTGCACACAAGATTACGATAAGTTACACATAAGATTAAACGATATGTCCAAAACACAGCATGATACTCAGCATGACATCCCCCCACAGTTTACCATTGGCAGTCCCTGCCAATGACTATTGTCTATAGCGAGCCAGTTGTCGACCTAAATTTGCTCTGGTTGATCAACGTGGCAGGGGCATTTTAAAGACAAAAAGGCATCCGTTTAAACTCACACAAACCCAGTGGCATAGTGAAGGCAGTTTTCTCTTTGTCATCAGGCTCCATCTCCAACATCTCGAAGGAAGCAGCGCTGAAAAGTGGAGACAGGGACTGCTACAGGGAGGTTAAATACCGGTTTAACAGAGAGCTGAAGAGGGCTAAATCTGTGTACTCAGAGAGACTCCAGCAGCAGTTCACTGCTAATGATTCGGCTTCCGTGTGGAGAGGACTGAGGCAGATCACCAACTATCGGCCTCAGGCTCCTAAAGGTCAGGATGACAAAGCCCTTTGTCAGAGACTGTCCCAACACTATGCCCGTTTTGACACCTCGTCATCTGTGTCCAACTCCCCCCCTCCCTCCAGCTCCACAGCCTCCACATTCCCTACTTCATTTAAGGCACCCCCCCCACCTCCCCCCCTCCCCTTATCATCAGTGAGCAGGATGTGCTCAAACAGTTCTCCAGACTGAACCCGCGCAAGGCCCCCGGCCCAGACGGCGTGTCTCCCTCCACCCTGAGACTCTGTGCGAAACAGCTGGCTCCTGTATTCACAGACATTTTTAACACCTCCCTTAAGTTATGCCACGTGCCGTCCTGCCTCAAATCCTCCACCATCATCCCTGTCCCCAAGAAGCCACGGATCACTGGACTTAATGACTACAGACCTGTAGCGCTCACCTCTGTAGTCATGAAGTCCTTTGAGCGCCTGGTCCTGTCCCACCTCAAGTCCATCACCACCCCTCTCCTGGACCCGCTGCAGTTTGCCTACCGAGCCAACAGGTCTGTAGACGATGCAGTCAACCTGGCCCTCCACTCCATCCTGCAGCACCTGGACTCCCCGGGAACCTACGCCAGGATCCTGTTTGTGGACTTCAGCTCCGCATTCAACACCATCCGCCCCGCTCTGCTCCGGGACAAGCTGTCCCTGCTCAACGTGCCTGACTCCCTCTGCAGGTGGATCATCGACTTCCTGACGGACCGGAGGCAGCATGTGCGGCTGGGAAAGACTGTCTCAGACTATACTAGCATCAGCACCGGATCACCCCAGGGCTGTGTACTTTCCCCCCTACTCTTCTCCCTTTACACCAACTCCTGCACCTCCAGCCACCAGTCTGTCAAGTTGATCAAGTTTGCGGACGACACCACCCTCATCGGGCTCATCTCCAACGGCGACGAGTCCGCCTACAGGAGAGAGGTGGCCCAGCTGGCGTCCTGGTGCAGCAATAACAACCTGCAGCTGAACGCTCTGAAGACAGTGGAGATGATTGTAGACTTCAGGAAAGTCACTACTCCTCTGCCCCCCCTCACCCTCTCAGGCTCTCCCATCACCACTGCTGATTCCTTCCGCTTCCTAGGCACTACCATCACCAGGGACCTCAAATGGGAGCTGACCATCAGCTCACTCATCAAAAAAGCCCAGCAGAGGATGTTCTTCCTGCGGCAGCTGAGGAAGCTCAAGCTACCCACCAAGATGTTAGTGCAGTTCTACACAGCCATCATCGAGTCCATCCTCACCACCTCCATAACCGTGTGGTATGCAGGAGCCACTGCCAGGGACAGACTAAGGCTGCAGCGCGTCGTGCGCACTGCTGAGAAGGTGATCGGCTGCAAGCTCCCATCTCTCCAGGATCTGTACATCTCCAGGACCCGGAGGCGTGCTGGCCGGATCATAGCCGATCCCTCACACCCTGGTCATGTACTGTTTGCCCCCCTCCCCTCTGGTAGAAGACTTCGGTCCATCCAGACTAAAACCTCCCGTCACATGAACAGCTTCTTCCCCTCTGCCATTAGACTGCTGAACACTAAGTGACTCTCGTGCACCATGTACAGCAGCTCAACCAGACTCATGTCAATCATCACTGTTTTCTTCCTGCATTACCGACTGCACTATATAGTTCTCCACAGTATCTGCTGCTGGCTAATATATATATTAACTGTTGACCAGTATCACTTAATCTTATCCTACACTTTATTACATGTATAGTTTATTTCTCTTATCTTATCATGTTTAATGTTGCAGCATTGTACCGAGACAAATTCCTAGTTTGTGTACTACATGAACAATGGCAATAAACCTGATTCTGATTCTGATTCTGATTCAATTGCCAGTCTCCACTAGCCAGATCCAATGTTGTAAACCACTCTGCTTGGGTAAGGGAGGTCAATATTTCCTCAATCCTAAGGAGGGAGAAAGCATTTTTATGGGTTACAGAGTTCAACTTTCTATAATCCACACAAAACCTCCAGCATCCAACTTTTTTTTCCCCCATCAACTCAATAAGTGCTGCCCATGGACTAGAGCTTTCACGCATCACCCCTTTTTCAAGCATATCAAACAGAAGTATCCTCACTTCCTTATGCATCATAGGTGGTAATGGTCTGAAGTGCTGTCTAGTGGGGCTAGCATCCCCAGTAGGCATCTTATATTTTGCGATACCCATTCTCCCAAAATCTTCCTCATGGGTAGTGAATACCTCCCTCCAATTCTCTAAAAGCTCCTTCAGCTTTTCTTGCTCCTCAGCAGTTAAATCTGGTCTGTTTGTTTATTTAGTGAAATCAAAAGGGCATCTTGCTCACCTCCCATGGTACCCATACAAACTTCGACCAGTCCTACGTCAACAGCACCATCAGTCTCTGGGGTCGAACACACATCCTTGGCTCCCACCACATCTGTCTCCTCCACATGAAAAAGCTTGTCCAATTTCTGATAGCAATCTAGGGCTACAAGTACTTGGCTCCTGGTGTCCCTCTACCAGTGCAAAGTAGTCCTTACCACAGGGGCCTGCTCGAGCATGGCCCCACACCACCATTTCACTTCGGGCCAGTACCTGGATCCCTGCACGTCTCACTGGCCAGCCGTAACCCAGAAACCTGTCTGCAGGGGTGGCGGCACTCTTCTGGCACACAGCAAATGCCTCTCTCCAGGCTCACTGGGACTTTGGATTCTGGCAGGAGAATGACAGTGGGCCCCTTGACCCTTGGAAGACAACATCCCAGCAAGTGTGGCCAACATTCATTCCCACTATCAGTGGTAAAGTAATAGTCCCATCCCCTACAATAACTACACCACGACCAGGTATGGTTATGCCTTCTATTTCAAAGTCCATAACAGCATAATCAGTATATGGGATTTTAAGTCCATTAGCAACCTTATCACGATCCCCCAAATCTAAAACATCAAATTGTAATTTAGCCTCTCCACTTAATACTCCTAGCACAATTGCAACTCTCTGTGACTCAGTCAATTCTTGTGTCTCCAAAATACCTTTAATTTGCTCTTTCTATTCTTGCTATTTCAAATTGCTCCCTGAGACATGAAATTTTGGCAACCAGGGGGCACCAGGATAAACCGACATCATCATCGTCTCTAAAATAGGTGTGGGTACCAAGCACTGCTCACAAACTCTTATCCTGCAGAAAATGCCAAATGTGAAGTATGGAGGTTAAGTGATTAGTGGAACAGAATTAATTAATTCTCTTATTAACCTCCAATAAAACAGGTTCCATCTAGGTTCCTACTACGAGGGTGAGCAGTACTTAGTAACCACCAAACACCAAAGTTGCAAACACAAACATTTATTACACAAGGCAAAATAAGATAAAAATCACAAATAGTGCAAATGTGACCTCAAAAATGAGGGAGCCTTTAAAAAGGCAAAAGTCATTAAAAACATTATTATCAGTCCCAGGGACTCGCTGTCACATTTCGGGGCCTTGTCCTTCAATATCCTCAACTGAGTCCACACCAAACAGGCCCACATATCCAGGAGTCTTCCTCACCCACACCTAGAAGAAAGGAAAGTGGCCAGCAATCTACTCTTCACACAGAGGGGTCATTTCTACTCAAACCTCCAGCAACAGTTAGTATATTGGATTAAAGAAACTCATAGCTTGTACCCAAAGCCTCCAATACACTTCTGACCCCATAACACCGGAACTGCCTGGAAGCTGCTACAGACTCTCCAGCCACCTGGGAAGATTGCGGGCCTCAGTTCAGGAGAAGAAGGACTCTCTCAATGCAGGTTTCTCCCTGCTTATATAGGAAATGGGAAAACCCACCCCTGTATTCCCATTGGGCTATGTGGGCAGCCTGTAGCAGTCAATTGGCTGGTTCAGGCTGTCAGTCAATGCACGAGTTCCCCACTAATTGTGTCCAGCTGTGTTCAGTAATTCAAAAGCATGCATGTAAAAACAAACAAGAAAACACTGTACTCCAACTAATCATAATTATCAACAGCAACAAAAGTATAAACATACAAAAGTATAACAGTCTGTCATGATTCAGACCGGGATCAGACTCAAACGCACAGCAGCCAATGATCACACACACTCCAATAAAAAGTTTCTCAATTTTATTGAACAACAACAGAAAACCAAAATGCAAAACTAAAGGAAAAGCGAAACACAAAAATGCCAACTTAAATTTCAGTCAAGACAGGAGCCACACAGAAGGTAAATATGGGGAGACAAGATGAGAGAAAACTTTAGACAAACCTGAGGCTGCAAACCCAGACAATCCAGCGGTGAGCTCTCCTCATGATGGGCCTTAAATATGCCGACTTATCAGGAGCAGCGGGTGGATAATCACACAGGTGTGCTCATCACCGGAACAGGAAACCAGGAACAGGAGGGGAGGGGGAGCACGCTTGCCAGACCATTACAGTGCCCCCCCCCCAAGGGACGCCTCCCGGCATCCCACTGGGCTGACGTCAATGGGTGCGATGAAAAGCCCGGATCATCCGCTTATCCAAGATGTGTGATCCCGGGATCCATGACCTCTCCTCCGGACCATATCCTTCCCAGTGGATGAGGTATTGACATCCCCACCCCCAACGGCGCACGTCCAGGATCCTCTCCACTGTGTACGTAGTCTGGCCGTTCATGATCCGGGGGGCGGAGGGGGTCTGGAGGAGGGCAGAGGGGACTGGCAGAGAGGGGCTTAATCCGGGAGACATGGAATGTGGGATGTATATGCATAGAGGGTGGCAAGTCCAACCATATGGTGACATTGTTGATCACCCGCTTAATGGTAAAGGGACCCAGAAAGCGGGGGGACAACTTCCTGGATTTGGTCTTAAGCGGGATCTGGTTGGTGGACAGCCAAACCCTTTGTCTCACTGTGTACTTCGGTGCCGGCGCCCGTCTGCAGTCTGCATACTGCCTGTTGTGCTCCGCTGAGCGGAGGAGGGCAGCCCTCATGGCCCTCCACAGACGGCAGCACCAGAGCGCATGGGCCTCCACGGAAGGGACGGCAAGGCCCCTCTCTGGCACGGGCAACAACGGTGGCGTGTAACCCATCAGCGCCTCAAATGGTGTAAGCCCAGTGGAAGAGGAGATCACCGAGTTCAATGCGTATTCCACCCAGGTCAACTGGGCGCTCCAGGTGGCGGGGTTGGAGGATGCTACACACCGTAGGGTGGCCTCCAGGGACTGATTGGCACGCTCAGCCTGGCCATTACTCTGCGGGTGATATCCTGACGTCACACTGGCGGACGAACCCAAACAGCCACAGAATGCCTTCCATACCTGGGATGTGAACTGGGGACCCCAGTCCGAGATGATGTTGATGGGAATACCATGCAACCGGATGACATGCTGCGTGAGCAGGTCGGCCGTCTCCATGGCAGATGGTAGTTTGGGGCAGGGGAACGAGGTGGACGGCCTTGGAGAAGCGGTTGACAATGGTGAGGATGACGGTGTTCCCCTGGGATGGAGGGAGGCCCGTGACAAAGTCCAAATTGATGTGCGACCAAGGGCGACCTGACACCGGGAAGGGATGGAGGAGACCCGCAGGAGGGGAGGAGTCGGATTTGTTTGAGGAGTAGATGTAACAAGCTTTGATGTACTCCCGCACATCCCTCGCCAGTGTGGGCCACCAAAACACTCTACGTAACAAGTCAGTGGTCCTAGAGATGCCGGAGTGACAGGCAAAAAAGCTGGTTTGCCCTCACTGGATAACGTCTCCTCGTAGAGCCGCGGGGACATACAGCTGGTCCGGGGGGGCCTCCCTCCAGGACGGGTTTTGATGACTGCGCCTGTTGGACCCTCTGCTCAATTTCTCATTGGAGTGTCCCGAGAAAGCAGGAGTGGGGGGAGAATAGTCTCTGGGGGAGACGCAGCAGCTGCAGAGGAGGAGATGGAGGAGGAAGAATCGGGAAAGAACTGACATGAGAGGGCATCGACCTTGGCATTACGGGACGCTGGTCTGTATGAGATGGATAGATTGAACCTGTTAAAGAACAGGGCCCACCGAGCCTGCCGTAAATTCAACGGTCTGGCTGACCAAAGATATTCTAAATTTTTATGGTCAGTCCAGACAATGACCGGTTGGCTAGCTCCCTCCAGCCAGTGTCTCCATTCCTCCAGCCCCAGCTTAATGGCCAACAGTTCACGGTCCCCAACAACGTAATTCCTCTCGGCTGGCGTTAACCGTCGAGAGAAATACGTGCACGGGTGGAGCTTCTGATCGGAGGAGGAGTGCTGGAAGAGGAGAGTGCCCACCCTCGAATCAGAAGCATCCACCTCGACCACAAACTGCGCCGCGGGATCCACCTGTACCAAGACACGCACGTTGGTGAATAGGCTTTTTAGGGTCACAAAAGCTCGTTTAGTGGCCTCGGACCACTTGAACAGGCTTTTGGATGACGTCAACTGCATGAACGGTTGTGCCACCCTACTGTAATCTCGGATAAATTGGCGGTAGAAGTTAGTAAAGCCCAGGGAGCGTTGCAGATCCTTCCTGGACTCGGGGGTAGGCCAGTCTACTACCGCTTTCATTTTAGCCGGATCAACCTTTACCATGCCGTCGGCGATGATGAACCCCAGAAACAAAGTTGAGCGAGTGGAAAATTCACACTTCTCAGCTTTTACAAGAAGCTGGGTCTCCAGCAACCGCTGCAGGACAGACCGGACGTAAACTACATGCTCCTCCAGGGTGCGAGAAAAAAATCAAAATATCGTTCAAATACACAAACACAAACTGGTTCACCAAGTCTCATAGGACGTTGTTTATTAACTGCTGGAAGATGGCAGGGGTGCTGGTCAGCCCGAATGGCATGACCAGATATTCAAAATGGCCCATAGGTGTCTTAAACGCTGTCTTTCACTCGTCCCCCTCCTGAATGCAAAGTAAATGAAATGCGTTGTGGAGGTCAAGCTTGGTGAAAAAACGCGCCTGTTGGAGTAACTCAAATTGATAAGTGGCAGCAGATACTTACCCTTCTGGGTTATCATGTTAAGCTCACGGTAATCAATACATGGCTGCAGTAACCCATCCTTTTTCTCTACAAAAAAGAACTCCACGCCGAGTGTAGCAGACAACAGGCGCATTATGCCGGCGCTCAGGGAGTCTTTTATGTAGGTCTCCATCGCCTCCCTCTCCGGCCCAGATAAACTGTAGAGCCGGCTGGATGGCAGCCACGCGCCCGGGAGGAGGTCAATAGCACAGTCGTAGCCCTGGTGAGGTGGTAAAGATAGGGCTCTGGACTTGCTAAAGACCTCCCCTAAGTCGTGGTAAACCTTGGGCATGGAGCTGAGATCCACTGGCTCAGCCGAAGGGGAGGAGAGCAGGAGCGAAGGAGAGCATGTGGCCAACTGGAGGCATGAGGGGGCGGCAGTGGCTCAGGAGGTAGAGCAGGTCGTCCAATAACCACATGGTTGGCGGTTCAAATCTCGCTCTCCCCGGGTATCCTTCCATTGTGTCCCTGGGCAAGATACTTCCCCCCAATTGCTCCTGGTGGGTCTGGAAGCACCATGTTAGGTAGCATGCCGCCATCAGTGTGTGAATGTGTGTGTGAATGGGTGGATAGCAGGATCTGTAAAGCGCTTTGGTCATCAAGAGATGAGAATAAAAGTGCTATATAAGTGAATGCCATTTACCATTTACCATATGAGGCGAGACAGAAAGGGCTCCGGGACAAAATGGAGCCCTGGCTCCAGTTAACGATGAGATTATACATATGGAGCCACGGATACCCCAGGATCACGGGGGTATTAGATTGAGGCAGGATGTAAAACTGAATAGCGTCATGGTGGTTAGTGGACAGAATGACCGAAATGAGCTCAGTCTGCTTGGTTACTGCCGCGATGGTGGTGCCCGAAGCTGCCGAGACCGATAAAGGTGTCGGAACTTTCCTGGCGGGTAACTGTAATTTCTGCACTAAGACCTGTTGAATAAGATTTTGCTCTGCCCCCGAATCAACCAGGGTGGAGGTTTTGAACTCGGCCCCCGGAAAATGGATCAGGGCTGAAAGTTCAAAATGGTTGGGAGGATTTTGTGAAGATCCTCCCCTCCAGATCCTCCATGGTTACTGATGGGCCCGGTCTTTTTGGCCTCACGGGGCATTTCGAAATAGCATGACCTGGGACCCCGCAATAAAAACACGCCCTTTCCCTTACTTGACACTGACACTCCTCCAGAGTCACACAGGACCTGCCAAGTGCCACTGGCTCGGAGGAGGCCAGCAGAGTGGCATCAAGGGGCAGGGCGGCCGGTCGGGAGGTGAGCGGAGAGGCGGCTGCCTTCCGCTCCTTCGCTCGCTCCCTAAACCGGTTGTTGAGGGCCATGGCCTGCGAGATAAGCTCATCCAGGAAGTAGGGAGTCGCACGGATAGCCAACTCATCATGGAGCTGCGAATTCAGACTCAAAAGAAACGCACTGCGCAACGCAACGTCGTTCCAGCCGCAATCTGCCGCAATCTGCCGCAATAACCTGGAACTCGGTAGAGAAACTGGCCACCGACCGATCCCCCTGCCGAAGCCCCATGAGTGGGATAACAATATTCCCCTCACTTTCTGTATGGTCAAATGCCCCAGGGAACTCCCGCACAAACTGCTCGAGCGAGTAAAGGGGTCCATTCGGGCTGCTCAAGTTGGACTGAGCCCACTCGAGAGCCTGGCCCTGCAACAACAAGTGAATCTTGGCCATATCATCCCTATACTCCCCCTCCACCTGCCGAAAACATAACCGACATTGGAACTGGAACCCGCTGCAACCCCCCTCCCCCCCCATAGGGGGCAGGTGTGGGAACAGAGATGTCCCTGTGGAAAACAGAAGCTGCCAGGGCAGCAGATGCAGGGGGAGGCGCCACACCAGGAAGCCGACACAGGTACTCAGTAACAGTTGCCAACTCCTGAGTGATAGTTTGTAATTGCTCAGATAAGAAAGCGACCTGGAGCTTCATGGCACCCAAATGTTTGAGTGCTGAGTGTTCACCTGGCGAAGTGCTCGCTGAGCCTTGATTCTGGCTGGATTGTTCTGTCATGATTCAGACCGGGATCAGACTCAAACGCACAGCAGCCAGAATGATCACACAGACTCCAATAAAAAGTTTCACAATTTTATTAAACAAAAACAGAAAACCAAAATGCAAAACTAAAGGTAAAGCGAAACACAAAAATGCCAACTTAAATTTCAGCCAATACAGGAGCCACACAGAAGGTAAATATGGGAAGACAAGAAAACAAGAGAAAACTTAAGACAAACTTGAGGCTGCAAACCCAGACTATCCAGCAGTGAGCTCCCCTCACGCTGGATCTTAAATATGCCGGCTATTCAGGAGCAGCAGGTGGATAATCACGCAGGTGTGCTCATCACCGGAGCGGGAAACCAGGAACAGGAGGGGAGGGGGACCACTCTCGCGAGACCATTACACAATCAACATGCACATAAGATTAAACAATATGTCCAAAACACAGCATGATACTCAGCACGACAATAGACAAGGTCAGGCAGGATTCTCGCAGACGTCATTATGATCTGTAGTGAGAGAGCAGACGGAAGAGAACCTGAAGAGGTGGCGATATGCACTGGAGAAAAGAGGAATGAAAGTCAGTAGAAGCAAGACAGAATACATACGTGTGAATGAGAGGGAGGCAGGTGTAACGGTGGAAGATGCAAGGTAGTGAAGGTGAATGCCTTTAAATACCTGGGGTAAACCATTCAAAGCAATGGACAGTGCACAAGAGAGGTGAAGAAGAAAGTGCAGGCAGGGTGGCATGGAGCCAAACACTGTGCTATTTGGTGAATGTGGTGATTAGATTCTTTAGACATGTTTAAGAAAATTCTCATAAGTTGGTAAGAGTATGCAAGAAAAGCATGAAATTAACTAGCAAATTTAAACTAACATGTTACAAATATACAGTGGGGTAAAAAAATATTTAGTTAGCCACCAATTGTGCAAGTTCTCCCACTTAAAAGATGAGAGACGTCTCCAATTTTCATCATAGGTATACCTCAACTATGAGAGACAAAATGAGAAAAAAAAAATCCAGAAAATCACATTGAAGGATTTTTAAGGAATTAATTGGTAAATTCCTCGGTAAAATAAGTATTTGGTCAATAACAAAAGTTCATCTCAGTACTTTGTTATATACCCTTTGTTGGCAATGACAGAGGGCAAACGTTTTCTGTAAGTTTTCACAAGGTTTTCACACACTGTTGCTGGTATTTTTGGCCCATTCCTCCATGCAGATCTCCTCTAGAACAGTGATGTTTTGGGGCTGTCGCTGGGCAACACAGACTTTCAACTCCCTCCAAAGATTTTCTATGGGGTTGAGATCTGGAGACTGGCTAGGCCACTCCAGGACCTTGAAATGCTTCTTACGAAGCCACTCCTTTGTTGCCCGGGCCGTGTGTTTGGGATCATTGTCATGCTGAAAGACCCAGCCACGTTTCATCTTCAATACCCTTGCTGGTGGAAGGAGGTTTTCACTCAAAATCTCACGATACATGGCCCCATTCATTCTTTCCTTTACACGGATCAGTTGTCCTGGTCCCTTTGCAGAAAAACAGCCCCAAAGTATGATGTTTCCACTCCCATGCTTCACAGTAGGTATGGTGTTCTTTCTCCTCCAAACACGACAAGTTGAGTTTTTACCAAAAAGTTCTATTTTGGTTTCATCTGACCATATGACATTCTCCCAATCCTCTTCTGGACCATCCAAATGCTCTCTAGCAAACTTCAGACGGGCCTGGACATGTACTGGCTTAAGCAGGGGGACACGTCTGGCACTGCAGGATTTGAGTCCCTGGCGGCGTAGTGTGTTTCTGATGTAGCCTTTGTTACTTTGGTCCCAGCTCTCTGCAGATCATTCACTAGGTCCCCCCATGTGGTTCTGGGATTTTTGCTCACTGTTCTCATGATAATTTGACCCCACGGGGTGAGATCTTGCGTGGAGCCCCAGATCGAGGGAGATTATCAGTGGTCTTGTATGTCTTCCATTTTCTAATAATTGCTCCCACAGTTGATTTCTTCACACCAAGCTGCTTACCTATTGCAGATTCAGTCTTCCCAGCCTGGTGCAGGTCTACAATTTTGTTTCTGGTGTCCTTTGACAGCTCTTTGGTCTTGGCCATAGTGGAGTTTGGAGTCTGACTGTTTGAGGTTGTGGACAGATGTCTTTTATACTGATAACGAGTTCAAACAGGTGCCATTAATACAGGTAACGAGTGGAGGACAGAGGAACCTCTTAAAGAAGAAGTTACAGGTCTGTGAGAGCCAGAAATCTTGCTTGTTTGTAGGTGACCAAATACTTATTTTACTGAGGAATTTACCAATTAATTCATTAAAAATCCTTCAATGTGATTTTCTGTATTTTTTTTCCCTCATTTTGTCTCTCATAGTTGAGGCATACCTATGATGAAAATTGGAGACCTCTCTCATCTTTTAAGTGGGAGAACTTGCACAATTGGTGAATGACTAAACACTTTTTTGCCCCACTGTAGGTGAAAAGCCTCACAAATTTTTTGTGACCAAGGGGATGGGCAGTGATGCCGTACTGCTGACGTCCAAGCAGGGGCTCAAACTACTAACCTCCCGCTCCAGAGTCAAACATTCCACCTTGGTGACACAGTAGAGTGCTGACTTCCAGAGTAGGAGATGAGTTCAAATACTTGGTTGGGCTTCACCACTTGTCCTCTTGGTCACATTATCAAAAAAACAAGTTCATTTTAAAAGGAAACTTTATGAAGGAAAAAAGTGTCAAATTTATGAGGGAAAAAATTGGTTACTCATTTATGAGAAGAAGTTTCAAATTTATAAGAAGTTTCTCTTAACTTGAAAAAAACCGCACCAATTTATGAGGAAAGTCACAAATTATAGAGAAAATTATCATGAACTGGTGAGAGAAATGTGATTACTAAGTACATATTCCAGTTACCCAACTAGTGGTTTCTTTCTTACTCAAACTAATTTCTTGGTTACTAATTTTACTTACAGTATACAGTATTTCAGTAGGCTAATTAATTTCATAACTCTGCTTTTACTTGAGTACAATTCCTGGCTACTCTACCCACCTCTGCTCATATGTAGTGTCTCAGAATACATAAAACATACAAAGTATAGTGAACCAGTGTGGAGTAAGGTTTGTTTTATGAGTACTGCAACTATGAGACCAAACAAAGGAGAAGAAATCTGTGCCTCCTCTGTGTTTGAACAGCACAGAAACAACCTTGCAGTGTTCAGGATTTAACCTAAGGTAACCTGTGCAAGCAAAGAGAAACTGAATCTGTATGCAGAGACAAATACCAAAGGTCCCAGAGGAGCAGATGCTGCTGTGATTGAACGACTGGAGCTGAGGACTGATGCAGGCTCCTCTGAGAGGGACACCAGGCTGCACATGGGACTCTGGATTATCTGCTTATCTCTGCCTTTATAATTACTCAGGCCTTTCCTGGATCTGAGTGAAGGGGTGGACAACAGGCGTGACCAAAAAAAGCTTTCTGATTGGCTTCACTTGTTATAAATGGGATAACAGCGCATCACTCAAGGTGATGTTAAGGTGAGTGTGGCCTTGAGTAAGAGCTTATGGTTTCATAGTCATCACAAATTGGATGAAATAGAAATGTGTTATTGTGGTGATGTGAGCTTTTCTTGTCATGCCAAGTTTATACATAGTTTATATTTGATGGAATAATTTTGTATTTTGTATCTGCTGGTGCCTCAAAGTCTGTGTGAAGTGTACAAGGTTGTGGCTGTCATGAATGCCCCTTTCAGGGCATTAAGGAGGCACCAGGAGCCAGCAGTAAGTTTGATTGTTTATTTAACAAAAGGGCAAAATGACAAAGTAAAGAGCCACATAGGGCAAAACACGTACATAAACTAGAACACAAAATAAACAAAATAACACTGACATCAAACGTGGAGGTACAGCGAGGACGGAACCTACGCTGTAAAACATACACTTACAAGAGACGAGTAAAGATGAATCCAAGACACAGAGAGAAGACTGGAGTCGGGGTTAGGAACTCCAGTCCGGGGACACGAATGTGTGTGTAGATCGCAGCAAGGAGTGAGCCTCAGCTGCTCCCTTAAATACTTAACACAACGTAAAGCAACCAAACAGGAAAGGAGAACGTAATTAACGAACTAGCGAACAGCTGTCACGGCGCCGGCTCGGCTTTGACAGCCGGAAGTGCGGCCATGATGCTATCACAATAAAAGCCCTGGAACAAACCCGAAAATAATATGGGCAAAAAGGGAAAATACTGAGTAATCTGAGCGCGGATGGGATCGGTGCTCGGATCACCACAGTGGCAGAATGACGTTTTATCTTGGTTTACATACACATGTTCTGTAATGTCTGAGAAAGGAGACAGTTTGGAAGAACCAGTCTGAACCAGATGTTCTGTCCTGAACAGTATTGAGATAACAGAATGCTTTTAAGACTGAAAGTTGTATGTGAGAATCAGAGCGATTTCTGGAGGCGACACTGAGGTAGCTTTGTAGTTGTTCTCCACTGGCCAGTGCAAATTAAATTTGCTGAAACTTTAATCATGCCTGATTCTTTGACTCCTGGTACAAGAGATTTTTTCAACATACTGGCGCACCGAATAGGGACTCCACATATCCCTCTCTTCCTGATTCCAGCGTTTTTTGGATCAAAAATAGCTAGTGCACGGCTGCTGAGAAAGACCTTCTCCACCGAACCCAAAGGATCGGCTTTCAAGAAGTGAGGCAAGGTCCAAATGCGCTGGGGGCAGACGAGAGGGTGATGGAGCTGAACACAGGCAGATTGAAGTGAGTAAATTTAAATATTACCTCCGCCAGGCCGCAGGCCAGGAGGAGGTTATGTTTTTGCCAGCGTTTGTCTGTCTGTCTGTTTGTCTGTTGGTTAGCAAGATAACTCAAAAAGTTTTGGACGGATTTCGATGAAACTTTCAGGCGTTGTTGGAAATGGTACAAGGAAGGACTGATTAAATTTTGGGGATGATCCGGATCACCGTCTGGATACAGGAATTTTTTTAAAGGATTCTTTAACATTGTGAGATACGGCCATTTTCAACATGTGTGCAGGCGCAATGGAGGGCGCTGGTCGTCATGTCTGACGAACACGAACTCCGCGTTCTTCAAAGTTTTAGGCACAAAAGCACGCGGAAAACAGTGGTGGGCCGGGCCCGGCAGCGTGCCTGTGTTTGCGCTACGCTGCAAAAGCTGAGACGGGCAGTTGTCCGGCACGGGATTATTTGGCAGAAATTCCCCGGGCAGCCATAGTGGCTGCGCAAAAACAAGCTCTCTGCCGGGGAAGCTTCCAAATCCTCTTTTGTCGCGGAGCGCAACCCCAATATAAAACCCACGGCAACCTGTCTACCCAATTTGCATCCGTCAGTGAAGCCCTGAGTGCTGCTTTCAGTGATCTATGAAAACGCTCGCATAACCCATTGGCCTGTGGGTTGTACGCGGTTGTGCGATGAATTACAACGCCCGCAGCCTGGCAGCATGGAGATGGACACAACAGCAACACTTCAGTTTATTACCTCCGCCAAGGAGGTAATGCTTTTACTACTGAACCACTAATCCTATCATTGTGAATCCAATTGCTAGTCATATGTTTTCATGGTCAAGGAATCTGAAAACGTACACACAAACACTGTATGGGGGGGAACTGTGGCGCTTGGCGGAGGTCTGCGGTCTCCAAGTGCTTTTCTAGTTTATTAATGGTTTAGCCATCTGGCACAGTGGGTTCCAGTCCAGTCGTGATAATATGCATAGAATTTGGTACCATTGGTTCAAGTCCGGTCGGGATAGTACCGCAGTTATACAGAATCACTCGGTAATAAATGCATTTTTACTGGATTTTAGTTTGAGTCTGAAATCGGGAAATAGGCGCACGGAAGGATACAAAGTACCGCGGAGTGGTATCAGTGCGGAGTGCACACCGAGGAGTGATATCAGTGGCGGAAGGTTACAGCACCACGGAGTGATATTGTCGGCCCAAATAAACTAGAAAAAATATAGAGAGAGTAAAATTAGAAGAAAAATAGTTATAATAAGAAATAGCCTTAAAATAATAAGGAATAACTGACAATAACTAAAATGCTGTCATGAGCTGAGCACTGGGGGTTTTCGCCATGCTTAGTCTCATGGCCTTTCTCCATATTTGTATATTTGTTGTATCTTAGGTTTTTGGTTCCCGTCATTTTATCCGTTTTCTTATATCTGATATTTTTTCTTGTCTTATCCCCCTGTTTATATCACCATAGTTTTGCTACTTCTTTATTTGGTACATGTTTGTATTTATCCCTCATTCCTTATTTGTTGGCATTTAGTTCTTTTTATTGTACTGTTGTGTTTTCTCGCTCTCTCTCCCTCTCCGGGGCTGCAGCTGTCAGTGGCACTTCCGGGTTTTTTGCTCTGTTGTGGGCAGTGCTCCTGTCAGCTGTCAGTCCCGTCTTATCTCCTCATTACTCCCAGCTGACCCCAGTTGTAATCATCATCACCTCCTACCCGCTCATGTGATCCACACCTGCTATCACTTGTATTATTTGTTGCTGGCCCTATTTAAGGGCTGTTATTTTGCTTCCTCTTTGCCGGAATCTAACCTACTCATCTCCACCAGAACCGTTCCCCTGTTCTGGTGAGCTCTATATCTTCAAAGTATTCTTCCATTTGTAAGTTTGCTTTGATATCAGTTTGGATTTTTGTGTTGGTGCACTGTTTGAACTTGTGTTTTTTGTCAATAAATATCACAAACTACAGTTCAGCGCATGGGTCTCCGTTCCTGCCTCGAGGGGCAAATCATGACAAATACCATAAGATATAACTTAAAATGAGCTTAAAATAGAATAAAATAGCATTTAAACTAAGATAAAATAATAAATAAATTAAAATAAATAACTGCAGTTGTTTGTCTGGTTGTTCACGTTTTTGTGTGTGTGTTTTTAACAACGTTTTTACGGGTTACTTTGATGAAAAAATGGGCAATTGTTACAGCAGAGGGAGAGATCATGAGAGGCAGGAAGAGAGCGAGATTTTGCGACATGTAAAACGATTCTGTTTTTCAGGGTGGCACCAAAACTGGGCTTCAGCGGGGAGATGGAAGGAGGTGTGGGGCGGGCTGGCCGTAGCAAAGGGGACGTGACATTTGTCATCAATGTGGACAAAGGGGCCATTGGCAGAGACAATGTCCTGAATGCCAGCAACGGCAGGGAGGAGATGGAGGACCTCACGCCTCAACTGCCTGACTGACCGCACTGAAGAAAAGTGCAACTGTGGACGATAACACTGACATAACAGACATGGCAGACATAACGGACATTTTCCATTTACCTGACTTTGATCTGATGTTGACAATGCAGTGTTTACCTGAAGTGATGTTGCAGGTTCAGGACATTCCAGTAAAGTTTGTATGTGACACAGGAGCATGCAGGTTGGTAATAACAGGCGCAGACATTCACAATTTTACAAAATCAAATGAAAAAAATAACCCTAAAAGCCCCAAGTGGTAAGTTAGAAACAGAGCACCTTTCAGTATATGTCAGGGTAAAAGACCCTGTCATCGGTGACATGGCAGAAGGTTGTTTCATATTATCTGAAGCATGCCCTGTCAACCTTCTGGGAAGGGATCTCCTCAAAACCCTCAATATTGTCATAATCCCAACGGATAATGGTATGAGAGCATCACATTTTCCACATGTGGAAGGGATGAATGTATTGCAAGATTTCAGTGCACCCAGGTGTGGCTACTCACTGTGTTTGGTTTTGGCCGGACCACACCCAGTGACATCAAACATGCACACAAACGGTATGCAATTTTTTGAGTCCAAAATCCCTACTGCACATCAGGCCACAGATCAATGTCATTGCAACATATATGACAGACATTTGAGTGGCCCAGACCCAAACAATGAAAAAACATTCTTTTCAAATCCATCCTCCAGACTGGTCATTAAAAAAATCTGTATTGGTCACCAAGGGGATGTGTGGGAGCATCTGTCGTGTTGTCTGATGAGGATAGCAGACATTTTAAACACTGGAGGGCTCCCCACATCTCACTGGTCAAGCCCAAACACATGGACTGGAAGGATGTAGGCTTAATAAATAAAAAATGCAGAGTTAGCCAAAATAAATGCAAAATAGGAAAGCAGCAGGTGTTATTGTAAATTCTTCATATAACAGAGAGGTGCAGCTCTCTGGTGCCTTAGGCATGGTACCCATCGTTTGATTGACTTTTACTTCAAGTTTGTGTTTCAATTCAGAGGTGAGATGGTGAAGCGCATATACATTGAGGATACATTGAGGATAAAAAGGGACAGAAGCCGCAATGTGTAATTTGTCGTGAAGTGCTTGTGCATGAGTGCATGAAACCGTCTAAATTTGCGCGCCATTTAGAAACTAAACATCCCACATGCAAAGACAAGCCGGTGGAGTTTTTTCAGAGATGACTCCAGGAGCTGAGGACATCACAGAGAGATTTGGCAAGGTAAGCCTATCCCACTTTTGGTGCAGCGATGTGATGGTTGTGTTATGTATGAGAATTGGACTTTGGGGTTTGCTGTAGCACCGCCGGGGAGGGGGGAGTAGGTGACGTCAGTCGCGTTATGGTGGGGAATATAAATTGGAATAAAAGCTAAATAAAGTTCAGTTGTATGTTTCTCAAGAAACTTTCCGTCCTGTATTATTTCTGACTTAACATTTGGTGATGACGGAAAACAAATGGGGGCGTGTATTGTAGAGCCACCTCCGTTCCTGCAGTGCTGGGATACGCCAGATATACCATGGGCACGGTGGAGGTATATGTTCGAGGTCTATGTGACGGCGGCCGGACTCGGCAATATCACCGAGGAAAGATGAAAGAGCTTGTTAGTACACCATCTGGGCACGGAAGGACAGTGCATTTTCTTCGGGCTTTGTGGTGACGGCTCACTGGCTTGCTAAAAATGGACAGATTTTTCGGCGACCACTCCACAGTCACTGAAAGAAGATACGAGTTTTTTGACCGTTGACAACATGCTGGTGAGTCCACCCTGTCATTTATTATGGAGCTACGCAGCCTAGTGGGAAAGTGCGCTTTTGGGCCGCTAGTGGACGGGCTAGTGAGGGACAAATTAGCCCATAGCACGACCAGTCCGTAGCTGGGGAGCATGCTAAGGTTAACCTGGCAGCCTTTGTCCCTGGATGGGGTAGTGGATTTGGTGAAGCTGCAGGAGTCCGCGTTTCTACAGAAGTTAAGTACGTCAGCTGGCGAGGAGCCGGAGGACTGGGCCTCAGCACCAAGAGCGACAGTTAGCATGCTAACAAGGCCTTGAGGGCGGGCTGGGAAGAAAAAGAGGAAGAAAAGGTGGCCAGTGGCGTGCGATGGGGCCCATGTAACATTTACAGACCTGGAGAGAGAGGGACCCTGGGAAGCTGGCCATGTGTGTGTGGCACGTGTGGGAAGAAGGCCACTCAAATGGTATGTTGTGCAGCTGGATGGTGTTGAGGTGCCCCTTATGGTGGACTCAGGGGCCGGCAGGTCTATCCTGAGTTTGGCTACGCTGAGGAGGCTGTTCCCAGCAAAGGTGGTCAAGGCAGGAGCAGTGAGGATGTTCAGCTATGGCCACGCTGAGATTGATATGGTGGGCACAGCAGAGTTTTGATGTGACATGCGGGCCAAAGAGGGTGACTAATTTTGCTTTCCATGTGGCACGGGAGGGGGCGGACCTGCTAGGGATTGATCTACTGGGGGAGCTGGGCTTCTACATATGGGATCCGGAGGGCTCAGTGGTGTTAACAGCATACACTGACTGGTAACTCCATTGGCCAGTGTTGTTCATGGGCCTGGGCCGGATAGATGCTTTCTTTCATCGCCCACTGGTGAACGAGACGGTGACACCTAGGATTCAACCATTGTGGCGCCTGCCCCTAGCGCTGCGTGACGAAGTCTCGGCAGAACTGTCTAGGCTGCTGGACTCCAGGATTATTGAGAAGGTGGATGCCTTGCATTGGATTTTTAACCTGGTGGCAGCAAAGAAGAAAGGAGGAGGGATCAGGCCTTGTATAGACCTGCGGATGGTAAACAAGGTGATCATCCCAGACAAATACCCCCTTCTGACCATGGAGGAGCTCACAGCAATGTTTAGTGGATCCCAGGTGTTCACAAAGCTGGACCTCTGACAGGGTTATCTACAGGTGCCGCTCCACCCAGACAGTAGGAACTTGACGGAGTTCGTGACCCACATGGGTTTTTTTAGATATACCAGGATGCCGTTCGGACTGAGCTCTGCCCCCAGCTGTTTTCAAAAGGTAATGTTGACGATGCTGGCGGGTCTTAAGGGCGTAGTGGCCTATTTGGACAACATCGTGGTGCACGGCGCGTCAAGGGAGGTGCATGATGAGAGACTGGAGAAGGTCCTAAAAAGACTGCAGGACTACGGGATCACCCTAAATGGGGAAAAATGTCTCTTTGCGGTGGACGCCATCGAGTTCATGGGTTTTTGACTGACGGGGAGGGGCCTTCAACCACTGCATTCAAATGTGGAGGTGGTCCTCCACATCCCGGACCTTTCTACGCCTGCCCAGATCTCGTCATTCCTAGGAATGGTGAACTTTTATGGGCGATTCATTCCGCACTATTCGGAAACGATTGAGCCTCTGCGAGCCTTGCTGAAACAAGACGTGGGAGTGGACACCGGCCTGTTTGGCGGCAGTCTCCAAGTTGAAGCGCCAACTCATCTCTCCACCAGTGTTGGCGCACTTTGACCCTAACCTTGAGACGGTGGTGACCTGCGATGCATCTGGGTCAGCGCTGGGGGCAGTCATGTCTCAAGTTCAGGGAGGCACAGAGGGACCAGTGGTATTCGCGTCTAGGTCCCTCTCAGCGGCGGAACAAAAATATGCTGTGGGCAAGAGGGAAGCAGTGGCCTGTGTCTGGGTGAGTGAGAGGTGGCATATATACTCTACGGACACTGTTTCACATTGAGAACTGATCACCGGGTGCTTACAGCCCTGCTGGAGACGTCGGAGTAGGGGGCAGAGACTGCTGAGGATACATAGGTGGTCTGAGTGACTGAGGGTTCATGACTTTACCACCAAGTTCACTCCAGGCAAGGAAAATATAGTAGCAGACCTCCTATCCCGGGCCACGGTGGAGACTGTACTGGCGGACGACGATGATGCTGGCTTAGCTGAGGACAAACTGGTCAACGCTTTGTGCAGACCACTCCAGGGAGTCGTTTCCCCCCAGGAGCTCAGGGAGGAGTCAGAGTGGGATCCGGTTTTGGTACAATTACGTGCGGTGATCAGAGAGGGATGGCCGGCGAGGGTGCGAGGTGATCTGACACCCTATCACTGTTTCAAGGGCAAGTTAAGCTGCTGGAATGAGGTATGTGTGGCCAAGGGCCAGTGCGCTCTGATCCCAACTTCTCTGAGGGTGCGGGTCCTGGAAATGTTGCATGATGGCCACCTGGGGGTAATGAGAGTGAAACAATGTAGCAGAAGATTGGTCTGGTGGCCGGGCATTGATAATGACATCGAGGCCATGGTGAAGCACTGTGTACCATGCCTGGAGAGCGGCAAGACCGGCGGACCTCCTCCCCCACCACTTAGGCCAGTCGTATATCCGGAGGGGCCTTGGAAACATGTTGAGCTGGACATCTGCGGTAAACTCCATGCATCGGCTTTTAACAGCCAATTCCTGCTGGTGGCCTACAACATGTTCTCAAAATGGCCGGAGGTGCTGCCTACCAGCTCAGTAACAACAGAAGTGGTTACGGGGTTCCTGACGTCTTTGTTTGCCAGGTGGGGAACCCCGGACACACTCATGATGGACAATGGCCCACAGTTTGTATCGGGGCGTTTGAGGAGTTTTTGAGCAGCAGGGGTGTGGCACACGTGAAGATGGCATTCTACCATCCGCAGGCCAATGGAGGGGTCGAAAGGTTCAATAAGACCCTAAAGAAAGTACTGAGAGCGCACCTGGCAGATGGCTTCCTCTTTTCGGATGCCCTCCAGAACACTTTGCTTCACTATAAGGTGTCGGTCCATGCCACGACGGGCTGTTCCCCAGTGGCTATCATGGTGGGGCGAGAACTGTCTTTACCGGTAAACCGCTTGGGACCACCGGTGGTGTCTCCCTAGAAGGATATGGTGGCACTGAGGAGCAGGGTCACTGTTCAGCAGCACAGGATGAAACGATGATTCGATAAGAAGCATAGAGTGAGGGACCACGACCTGAGGGAAAGGGATCGAGTTTGGGTCAGGCATCCTGTCCAGGCTCACAAGTTGCAGCCACTTTGAATGGGACCATGGCAGACCACGAGGCAGCGTGGCCCGGACACTTTCAAACTTGATGATGGGTCCAGGTGGCATGCCAGCAGACTGAGAGGTTCATTGCCTGACCTAGAATTGGATAACGCGAGACACCTCAGTGAGAGCTGGGACTGGGCAACCACACCAGATGTGGACTCACAGGCTGTGCCGACGGTGCCTGGTGCAGTGTCCCCTCGTGGGGGACGCCCAGCAAGAGTGCGTCAGAGGCCTGCATATCTGGACGATTACGTCACTAGGACTATTATGGACGGTGCCGGTTGGATTTACTGGCAGAATAACCCGCTCCAGCCTGGCAGGGCGCTCTGGTAGTCTACCCAGATGCCCATAAGTTCATTTCTTTTATATGTTCACACAAAAAAAAGAGAGAACAAGGACAGTGTTTATTGTATTAATTGGTGTTGATTTTGGTAGTGTGTTGTGTTTGGAACTTGTGTGTGTGGGGGGGTGTTATGTATGACAATTGGACTTTGGGGTTTGAGGTAGCACTGCCGGGGTGGGGGGAGTAGGTGATGTTAGACGGGCTATGGTGGGGAATATAAATTGGAATAAGAGCTAAATAAAGTTCAGATGTATGTTCCTCAAGAAGCTCTCCGTCCTGTATTATTTCCGACTTAACAGGTTGAGTATCAATCTCTGGCCATTCATGCAGTCAAAATAATGCTACCATTCAGCACGACCTATTTGTGTGAACGTGGCTTCTTTACTTTAGTCCAGAAACAGACTGCACAATGAGCATGATCTGAGAGTTATCTCCATTGTCACCCCAGACTTTGAAACTCTGATCAAGTTAAAGCACATGCCCAATTGTCTCATTGACTTTCACAAATGACAAGGTAGGTAAAAACATCTCATTTTGTGGGCCTTTTTGATTTTGTGCAGTTTTGATATTTATTTTGTTCACTTATTCACATGCAGTTGTCATGTTCCTCCTCAGTTTGTGTTCTTAATGCAGAGATAGCCAAAGAAGTGAAATATCTAATTTATTTTGTGCAGTTTTGATATTCAAATTTATTCTTATTCGATTTTATTCTATTCACTAAGGGAGTTGTCTTAATCGCTTAGTCCTCAATTTCTTAATAATGTGCTCTGAAATGCACTTTGCACATATAAATAAATATGTGAATTAATGGTTGTTAAAAAAAAAAAAAGAAAAGATGTACATGTTTTCAAAGACTATCTTTGAAAAATAAATTTGCATGCTTTGAATTCTGTGTAAGTGGTTCGCGAATTAATGACCATGGAAAAATGTGGGTCCCAGGGTGAAACTAGTTGAGAACCCCTGACCTATGGGATCAGCTGAGTGGCTGTGTAGAGGCTCGTAACCCTGTACCCCACAACCTCAATGACCTGAGGGCTGCCCTTCAAGAAGAGTGGAATGCCATGCCTCAGCAGACAATAAGTCAACTTGTGAACAGCATGAGACGTTGTTGTCGAGCTGTAATTGATGCTCAAGGGCACCTGACAAGTTATTAAGAAACTGATGTTTTTTTGTTGTGGTATACCCACCGCTGTTGTTGGCTTTTGTTTCAATGAATTGCTTGCGATGAGGAAATCACCATTACCATACCATACCATACCAAACACCATACTTAAATGTCCTACTTTCATGATATAATATCACTGTAGTGTGAACTTTTTACATTTTCCATGAATTTCACCCGAAAGCCAAATATCCCTTTTTGTGAGTAATGTATGTACTAAATGAAGCAGGATAAACTAAATAAGTGTATAAGTATAAAAACAATACTGACCAGAGCTGAAGCCAAACAGCAGCATGCCTGTTTGACTCCCTTCAGGAATGACATAAACACCTCTTCACCTGTCTTCATTTCTCTCCTGACAGACTAAACAAATTCCTGTTCCACCTCATTAATATTCCACAAATGTGGAAACATTAAAGTGTTTTCTTTTTAGACTTTGGGTCATTACCTGTCAAGTGCCAAAGAATAAGATGCTACAATATACGAGCAGCAGCACATTTCTCTCACATAATAGTTTTTTATAATTGGGAATCGACCTGAATGTTAGGGTAAAGCTAAGGCCAATTGTGCTGTTAGTAAACACTTGTACATATTAATGACTAATTTTCTAAAGGAGACTAAAACTTGCTGCATAAGAAATACAAGAAGAGATTCAACTTTTTGAAGGAAAAAGTCATGAACTAAACATCTTCCTTCTCCATTCAGACCCAGTTGTTAATAATATCTAATAATATATGATGGGCTATATATATACACTTCTGAACAAAATCTTAAGACTGGGTGAAAAATTACAAGTATTCGCATTTTGCTGGTGGACCGTAACCAGGTTGTAAGTCAAGCTTCAAAATGCAAAAAGAAGAAACAGGAGCAAGTGACAAAAAAATAGAGAGTAGGCAATTTATAGTTACTTAATATTTTTACAGGCTGTTCATTAGCTGGTTGAAAGTTTAAGGCCATAGCCTTTAAAAGGTGGAATCTGTGCAAAAATCTGGCTTTCATGTCATTTTCTGTCAGGCATTTACATTGTCATGACCTCCTGATGGTAAAGGCAAAAAGGCTTTCTGTCTTTGAATGCGGCAGAATTGTTGAGCTGCACAAGTGCACGGCCTCTCGCAACACACCATCACTGCTGAGGTCAGACACAGTAAGCCACTTTAAACTTCTTAAAAGATCCTGAGGGTTTCAGGACAGGAAAGCCAAGTGGTACTGGTAGACCCCAAAAAATGTCATCTGTGCTGAGCTGGAGGATCCGACGGGGTGTCCATGAAGACACACGCTGATCCTCAACCCAAATTAAGGCCCTTACTAATGCTGACTGCAGCTCAATAACCATAAGACGACATCTACAGAAGAAGGGCTGAAGGAACAAAAAACATCTTCAAAGGCCACGCCTTCTTCCACACCACAAACTTGCCTGTTTGGACTTTGCAAGGGAGCACCGAACATGGGACAATGAAAGGTGGAAGAATGCTTTATTATCTGATGAGAAAAAATTTAACCTGAATGGTCCTGATGGTTTCCAATGTTACCGGCATGACAAGCAGATCCCACTGGAGATGCTTTCTACACTGCACAGTGGATGAAGCTCAATCGTGATCTGGGGTGCCTGGAATAGCACCAGCAACGCCAGTGTTTCTTGTTTCTTCTTTTTGCATTTTGAAGCTCTACTCACCAGTGCAAAATGCGAATACTATAATAATAACTGCACACACACACACACACACACACACACACACACACACACACACACACACACACACACACACACACACACACACACGCACACACACACACACACACACACACATCGTCGGCCTCCGTCGGTCTATGATGACCATGGAAGAGAATCCTAAACGTCTACTCTGCTGGAACAGCACCGCCTGTGGCTGAACAGGCCGATGCACGAATGGCAGTCCCTGTCACACAGGTCGCACTTGTGGGTGGTCTCCGTGCTGCTGGGTCTGTGGTGGTTCTTCCTGCGGGTCCTTTTTTCATCTGCTGCAGCAGTCAGTCTCTCTTCACCCGCCTTGAGCTGTCTGGTCAGGGTGCCTCTCCATTTGGAGCGGTCCGTTGCAAGGTCCTCCCAGCGCTCTGTGTTGATCTCCAGTTCCTTCATGTCTCTCTTGCAGACATCTCTAAAGCGCAGCTGTGGGCGGCCAACGTCTCTCCTGCCAGTTGCCAGTTCTCCGTAGAGGACGTCTTTGGGGATTCTGCCATCCTCCATACGGTGAACGTGGCCTAGCCAGCGGAGCCTGCGCTGCCTGAGTAGAGTGAACATGGAGGGAAGGCTGGCGTGGGACAGAACTTCTGTGTTGGGCACGTTGTCCTGCCAGGATATGTCCAGGATGTGGCGAATGCAGCGCAAGTGGAAGGAGTTCAGTCTCTTTTCCTGCCGGGCGTATGTTGTCCACGTCTCACTCCCATAGAGCAGTGTGCTGATGACGCAGGCGTTGTACACTGCCATCTTCGTCTTGACAGAGAGTTTGGGATTCTCCCACACTCGTGTGGTGAGGCGAGCAAGTGTGAAGGCTGATTTTCCAATCCTCTTGTTGATCTCTGTATCAAGGGAGAGGTTGTTGCTGATCATGGACCCCAGGTACGTGAACTGATTCATGACCTCCAGCTCGTAGTCATCGATGGTGATGGTTGGTGGTGCTTCCGTGCCTTGCGCCAAGACGTTAGTCTTCTTCAGGCTGATGGTAAGCCCGAAGTCCTTGCATGCCTGGGAGAAGCGGTCCATCAGGGTCTGAAGCTCCTGCTGTGTGTGGGTTGCGACTGCAGCGTCGTCTGCGAACAGCATGTCTCTGATTAGAGCCTCGCGTACTTTGGTTCTGGCTTTCAGGCGGGCGAGGTTGAAAAGCCTGCCGTCAGATCTTGTGTGCAGGTAGATTCCCTCTGTTGCTGTGCTGAAGGCATGCCTCAGGAGCATAGCAAAGAAAATCCCAAAGAGGGTTGGCGCAAGTACACAGCCCTGTTTCACTCCGTTGCGTAAGTTGAATGGCTCTGAGACGTTGCCATCGTGCTGCACTATCCCCTGCATCTTGGTGTGAAACGATTCGATGAGGCTTTGCAACATTGGTGGGCATCCTATCTTTGGCAGGATATTGAAAAGGCCCTCTCTGCTGACCAAATCGAATGCTTTGGTGAGGTCGATGAAGGCGACGTACAGGGGCATGTTCTGTTCTCTGCATTTCTCCTGGAGTTGGCGGATGGAGAATATCATGTCTACCGTCGATTGCGCAGTGCGGAAGCCACACTGAGACTCGGGGTAGACACGTTCGGCAAGCTTCTGTAGACGAACGAGAACAACTCGTGCGTAGACTTTACCAACAACGCTGAGGAGGGAGATGCCCCTGTAGTTGTTGCAGTTGCTTCTCTCCCCTTTGTTTTTGTAGAGGGTGATGATCTTGGCATCCCTCATGTCCTGTGGTACGGCACCTTCCTTCCAACACTGGCAGAGGACGTCATGCAATGGCAGCAGTAGGGCGGTCTTGCAGTGCTTGATCAGGTCAGGGGGTATGCCGTCGTTGCCGGGTGCCTTGCCAGCGGCCAAGCTATCAATGGCCTTGCTGAGTTCGTCGATGGTTGGCTCGGCGTCAAGTTCGTCCATGGATGGCAGGCAGTCGATGGCATCAAGGACTGACGGTGTCACGGTGTTCTCTCTGGAGTAGAGGTCGGAGTAGTGTTCCACCCATCTCTCCATCTGCTTGTTCTTTTCTGTGATCATCACCCCAGTGGAGGATTTGAGGGGGGCCGTCTTGCTCTGAGCCGGACCAAGTGCTTTCTTGATGCCATCGTACATGCCACGAATGTTCCCTGTTATGGCAGCGGTTTGAATGTCTTGGCTGAGCTGAGCTGAAGAGACTAGGAGTGGATATTGCCACTCTCCAGGAAACACGGTTGGCTGACGCAGGCACACTAAGACAGAAGGACTACACATTCTACTGGCAGGGAAAGGGCAGTGACGAACACAGGGAACACGGAGTGGGCTTCGCAGTGAAGAACACCTTGCTGAAGATGGTGGAACCAGGCAGCACTGGCTCTGCACGACTCCTTACCCTCCGCCTGAACACCACTCAAGGCCCAGTCACCCTCGTCAGTGTGTATGCCCCAACACTGACAGCCACACCAGAGGCAAAAGACGAGTTCTACGAGAATCTCGCAACAACTGTCAGGACCATCCCCAACTCTGAACAACTCATTCTCCTTGGAGACTTCAATGCCAGAGTGGGTGCTGACCACGACTCCTGGCCCTCCTGTCTTGGACCTTTTGGCGTGGGAAGAATGAATGACAACGGACAGCGGCTGCTCGAGTTCTGCACATATCACGATCTGTGCATCACAAACTCGTTCTTCAAGACCAAGCCCCAACACAAGGTTTCCTGGCAACATCCGCGCTCAAAGCACTGGCACCAGCTGGACTTGATCCTGACCAGGCGTACCTCACTGAAGAACGTGCTAATCACCCGTTCGTTCCAGAGTGCAGATTGCGACACAGACCATTCATTGGTGTGTTGCAAGGTCAAGCTGCAGCTGAAGAAATTCCATCATGCTAGACAGCCTGGAAAGGCACGGATTGAAACCAGCAAGATGGCTCAACCAGAACTTGTTGAGCAGTTTGCCTCCACCTTTAAGAAGGAACTTGGTGTACCACAAGAAGGAGAATCTGCAAAGCAGAAGTGGGAAGAGCTGCGAAACACCATCCACCGCACAGCCTTGGCTACCTTTGGGAGGAAGACCAAGAAGTCACAGGACTGGTTTGATGCCAAGTTGACCGAAATGACCCCCATCATTGAAGCCAAGCGCTTAGCACTTGCTGAGTACAAGAAGTACCCAAACGAGAAGAATCTCCAGATTCTCAGGGCTGCGAGAAGCAAAGTTCAGCAGACTGCTCGGCGCTGTGCCAACGAGTACACACACACACACACACACACACACACACACACACACACACACACACACACATACACACATATACTGTATATATATATATATATATATATATACAGTGGGGCAAAAAACTATTTAGTCAGCCACCAATTGTGCAAGTTCTCCCACTTAAAAGATGAGAGAGGTCTCCAATTTTCATCATAGGTATACCTCAACTATGAGAGACAAAATGAGAAAAAAAAATCAAAATCACATTGTCTGATTTTTAAAGAATTTATTTGCAAATTATGGTGGAAATAAGTATTTGCTCACCTACAAACAAACAAGATTTCTGGCTCTCACAGACCTGTAACTTCTTCTTTAAGAGGCTCCTCTGTCCTCCACTCGTTACCTGTATTAATGGCACCTGTTTGAACTCGTTATCAGTATAAAAGACACCTGTCCACAACCTCACACAGTCAGATTCCAAACTCCACTATGGCCAAGACCAAAGAGCTGTCAAAGGACACCAGAAACAAAATTGTAGACCTGCACCAGGCTGGGAAGACTGAATCTGCAATAGGTAAGCAGCTTGGTGTGAAGAAATCAACTGTGGGAGCAATTATTAGAAAATGGAAGACATACAAGACCACTGATAATCTCCCTCCATCTGGGGCTCCACGCAAGATCTCACCCCGTGGGGTCAAAATGATCACAACAACGGTGAGCAAAAATCCCAGAACCACACAGGGGGACCTAGTGAATGACCTGCAGAGAGCTGGGACCAAAGTAACAAAGGCTACCATCAGTAACACACTACGCTGCCAGGGACTCAAATCCTGCAGTGCCAGACGTGTCCCTCTGCTTAAGCCAGTACATGTCCAGGCCCGTCTGAAGTTTGCTAGAGAACATTTGGATGATCCAGAAGAGGATTGGGAGAATGTCATATGGTCAGATGAAACCAAAATAGAACTTTTTGGTAAAAACTCAACTTGTCGTGTTTGGAGGAGAAAGAACACCATACCTACTGTGAAGCATGGGGGTGGAAACATTGTGCTTTGGGGTTGTTTTTCTGCAAAGGGACCAGGACGACTGATCCGTGTAAAGGAAAGAATGAATGGGGCCATGTATTGTGAGATTTTGAGTGAAAACCTCCTTCCATCAGCAAGGGCATTGAAGATGAAACGTGGCTGGGTCTTTCAGCATGACAGTGATCCCAAACACACTGCCCGGGCAACGAAGGAGTGGCTTCTTAAGAAGCATTTCAAGGTCCTGGAGTGGCCTAGCCAGTCTCCAGATCTCAACTCCATAGAAAATCTTTGGAGGGAGTTGAAAGTCCGTGTTGCCCAGAGACAGCCCCAAAACATCTCTGCTCTAGAGGAGATCTGCATGGAGGAATGGGCCAAAATACCAGCAACAGTGTGTGAAAACCTTGTGAAGACTTACAGAAAACGTTTGACCTCTGTCATTGCCAACAAAGGGTATATAACAAAGTATTGAGATGAACTTTTGTTATTGACCAAATACTTATTTTTCACCATAATTTGCAAATAAATTCTTCAAAAATCCTTCAATGTGATTTTCTGGATTTTTTTTTTCTCATTTTGTCTCTCATAGTTGAGGTATACCTATGATGAAAATTGGAGACCTCTCTCATCTTTTAAGTGGGAGAACTTGCACAATTGGTGGCTGACTAAATACTTTTTTACCCCACTAAAACGTTACCTCAGTTTTGATAATTTCCTCAAAGTGACTCATTTTGCCAGCACGGGTCTCTCTCTCTCTCTCTCTCTCTCTCTCTCTCTCTCTCTCTCTCTCTCTCTCTCTCTCACACACACACACACACACGTTTTTTCTATATTACAGCCGTGGACAAAATTATTGGTACCCCTCTGTTAATGAAAGAAAAACCCAGAATGGTCACAGAAATAACCTGAATCTGACAAAAGTGGTCATAAATAAAAATTCTATGAAAATTAACCAGTGAAAATCAGACAATGCTTTTGAATTGTGGTTCAACAAAATTATTTTAAAAAACAAACTGATGAAACAGGCCTGGACAAAAATGATGGTACCCTTAACTTAACCTTAGCTTTGCAGCTTGTCAACATGCAGTTTGGCAAATTCCAGTCTGGCTTTTTTATGATTTGTTTTCAACAGTGGTGTCCTCCTTGGCCGTCTCCCATGAAGTCCACTTTGGCTCAAACAACGATGGATGGTGCGATCTGACACTGATGTACCTTGACCTTGGAGTTCACCATGAATGTGTTTAGAGGTTGTTCTGGGCTCTTTTGCTACCATTCGTATTATCCGTCTCCTCCTGCAGCCACGTCCAGGGAGGTTGGCTACAGTCCGGTGGATCTTAAATTTCTGAATAATATGTGCAACTGTAGTCACAGGAACATCAAGCTGCTTGGAGATGGTCTTATAGCCTTTACCTTTAACATGCTTGTCTATAATTTTCTTTCTAATCTCCTGAGACAACTCTCTCCTTTGCTTCCTCTGGTCCATGTTTAGTGTGGTACACACCATGTCAACAAACAGCACAGTGACTACTTGTCATCCTTTAAATAGGCCAACTGACTGATTACAAGTTTGTAGACACCTGTGATGTTAATTAGAGGACACATCTTGATTGAACATGTCCCTATGGTCACATTATTTTCAATCTTTTCTAGGGGTACCATCATTTTTGTCCAGACCTGTTTCATGAGTTTGTTTTTTAAAGTAATTCTGTTGAACCACAATTCAAAAGCATCGTTTGATTTTCATTGGCTAATTTTCATAGAATTTTTATTTATTACCACTTTTGTCAGATTCAAGTTATTTCTGTGACCATTGTGGGCTTTTCTTTCATTAACAGAGGGGTACCAACAATTTTGTCCACGGCTGTACATCTATCTATCTATCTATCTATCGATCTATCTATCTATAAGCCAAAACCGCTTTATCCACCAAACCCTTTAACACAGCAGACTTCAATTGTCTTGTTTCAGATGTACAGTGATCCATATGTACAGTATTTTTAGTTAATATAAGGGTCCTCATATTATGGATATGTCACTTTTGATATTTTAATAGTTCTTTGGGGGGTTGATAATTATTTGAACCTTTTTGCCTGATAGTTTTAAAAATGTATTATATTTTAAATATTCTTATTTTTATACTGTACAATACTGTATGATGCCTATTTATTAGTGATTTGGTATCTTTGATATTTCCACGTGATGAGATGTTTTCTCAGTGTTTTTATCTTGAATTTTCAAGTTAATCATGTAATGGCACACCTGACTTCACAAGATGAAAAACTGACTTCAGAGCCTGAAGTTTTACTTGCAACAATAAAAGGAACACAGAACTGTAGGGTTATATAAATTTTGAAACTAATCAAGAAGATGGTGACTTAGTTGCATTTTGATTTAGGTTTTATCTTAAGAGACTGTAGGCTCTTCCTGATTAATCACTTTGGCAAAGACCCCAAAAAATAATTTTATGGATCATCAGACCAGAACAGGAGTCCAAGATATACTACCTTTATTGTAAATGACAAATTAAATCTACTTTAAAAAGTAACTAGAAGTGCATTTTAAATTGAGGAAATATGAGGACATCTACATAACTGCATACGGTATAAAAAATGCACTTTCAATTAAAATGTCCTTGATCTCTGCAAATAAGATTTATGATGTTGTTAACTGCACAGAATATAAAATTCACACATCAATTGTCCACGGGGTCATCTCAGGATAATTACTGGGGAACGATATCTGTTTGGCAATTCAGTGGCCAATTATTCACTAGATAACATCTTTGGGGCTTTGTTAAGTTCTTTTGGTGCAACAGCAGTCTAATATTGATTTCCATTTTAATGCCAAATCGACAACACAAAATTACTAACACTCACTGAAAGCTGATATGAGCAAAGCTGCTGCATCAGAACCATCAGCACAGAAAGAAGATAATTCGTGTCAAAGAAAGAAAGAGAAATGATGAACTTCATTAAAGAAGAAACTTTCTGGAAATAATGGAGCATTTCCTCCATTCACCACTTTCACCGTGTTTGGAGGGGAGGTGCAACAGATGTATCTGATAGTTTATCACCATTAAAGCTGTCAGTTTTTTTTCAGTTTCTCTGTTTCTAAATGAAACAGAGAACAAATTGTAGCAGTGTCAGTAAAAGCATTCCTACTTGGCTTGCCAAGTACGTAGGTCGACCCTCTTGGCGACACAGGTAGCGTGCTAGATTCTGAAGCCAGTCATTGTGAGTTTAAACCCCCTGGTTGGATGTCACCACTTGGGGCTTGATTGCCTTTCCACTTGGTTACAAAATGAAAAAAATGTAGATTGTTTTTTATATAGCACCACCCAACAATTATTCTGGTGGCAGCAGAACAGAATCCACCCTTTTTCTACTTTATCTTCATCCCTTTTACCAACATTTATCATGGTATTGTGGAGAAAGGAGGCAGGTGAGACAACGAGCTGAACAACACAGTTACTTTATTCTTCCTCCAACATATTTTACAGTAAAAGAGAATGTCAGGCCTCTGTGCATTCCTCTATTATACCTTTATTCCTGTGCATCGAGACCCGACACTTCCGACCATAACCATTGTTGTTTGAACAAAGAATTGTGTGGCACATTAACATAACATAACGCCGGCTCTGCTCCAACACACTTCTTCTCTCCAGCATTTACTCCTCTCCCCGGGGGGCACACAGTCCTTACTGTCTCATCTGATATCTGATATCCCCTGGTGACACTTCGGTCCATTGTCCCCTGGGTGGAGAAGTCCAACACCATGCCCCCACACAGCCCCCCCCCCCAACACCCATAAAGGGCACTAACCCGCCCCCCCCACCCCGTCCTTTGGGCTTGAGCTGGCAATCGTTTGATTGCAGTGATTGCCTCAAAAGGTTGTGCAACAAAATATATATTAAGTTAAGGGTACCATCATTTTTGTCCAGGCCTGTTTCATGAGTTTGTTTTTAAAGTAATTCTGTTGAGCCACAATTCAAAAGCATTGTCTGATTTTCATTGGTTAATTTTCATAGAATTTTTATTTATTACCACTTTTGTCAGATTCAAGTTATTTCTGTGACCATTGTGGGTTTTTCTTTCATTAACAGAGGGGTACCAACAATTTTGTCCACGTGTGTATGTATTGAAAGACCTTCAAAATGATGTTTAATTTGTAGGAAGTGCACAAAAACGGACCCAGAAAAAAGTGATTTGTTTAAATTTTGGCTAGGTTTAAACCTCGCATTCGATCAGTTGGTGTTAGAGTAATTTTGAGCATAAATTATTCAAAGTCAAAAATCAGGCGGAATATTGGCTTTAGGTACATTTATTATAAAAATAAATAAAAGAAATGAAAAGAAAAGTTACAGTGCAAATTAAACCTCAAATGGCCATTTTTAAGGTAGAGATTACAGAGCATGGCCTTCAGCACACACCAAATCTCTGGAGCATTCATTCTCTAGTCTTGGTATTTATGGGTAACAGAGAAGGGAGGGGTATGAGGAGAAAGGGGGAGAGCAGAGACATTTCAGAGACAGTTCAAATGGCTATCACAGTCCTGGTATCCTAGCAGGTCAGTATGACATGAGAGCTTATCCTGGGTGGTGAACAAAGAAAGAGATGCCACAGACATCCTGGAGACAGGGTGCCTAATCTACACAAACTAGGTGTTTCAGTGCATTCCGACACAAAGGAAAGCAGGGCATGTCAAAGAGATTATCAATGTAGCTTAGATCATCCTTTACGCTTGTACTGACCCTCAGTCAGTGCTTGCACGCATCCTCTGAAGGCCAATAATTACTCACAGAAACATGCCAAGAATATATCAGACATATTATATAAAATATAATATGAAAGAATAATATAAAGGAATATATGAGTTTATCCTACATGGAATGCACATATAAACATTAAACTTGGAATAGGAAAGGCACGATACATCTTAAGTATAATAATACATTATTAATAACAATAATAATGTGGATAATATGGAATTTTTCTATCAGTCGGGAGTTACGTTTTCCGCCAAAACATGTATATTTTTAGAAAGTATGATTTCTAAGCTGCAGTGCAGTGGCGAAGTGGTTAGCACTGTGGCAGCGCAGCAACTCACCCTTGGCCGGAGGATCCTGGGTTTGATCCCAGCCCCCGACCAACAGTGATCTGTGTGGAGTTTGCATGTTCTCCCCGTGTCTGTGTGGGTTTAATCTGGGATTTCTCCAGTTTCCTCCCACATGCCAAAAACATGTAAGTTAGGTTAATTGGCCTCAAACTGGGGATTCTAAATTGTCCTTAGGTATGACTGTGAGAGGGAATGGTTGTCTGTTTCTCTGTGTTGGCCCTGTGATGGACTGGCGATCTGTCCAGGGTGTATCCTGCCTCTCGCCCAAAAAGATGCTGGGATAGGCTCCAGCCCCCCCACGACCCGAAAAGGATTAAGAGGAAGAAGATGGATGGATGGATGGATGGATGGATTTCTAAGCTTTACAATGATACCAGGCACTCACAGGGGTATTCCTGGCACTTGCTGCTAGCAAACAAAGAAAGTCATGATTTATGACTTCTCCTGCCTGTAGCTCATAATGACGCAGTGCGCATTCCGACTCATTTTGCCAGCACAGGTGACATATAGCGCATCTGGAAGGTATTCACAGCGCTTCACTTTTTCCACATTTTGTTTTGTTACGGCCTTATTCCAAAATGGATTAAATTCAATTTTTCCCTCAAAATTCAACACACAAAACCCCATAATGACAATGTGAAAAAAGTTTTTTTTTTTAGATTTTTGCAAATTTATTAAAAATAAAAAACTAAGGAATCACATGTACAGTACCTAAGTATTCACAGCCTTTGCCATGAAGCTCAAAATTGAGCTCAGGTGCATCCTGTTTCCACTTATCATCCTTGAGCTGTTTCTACAGCTTAATTGGAGTCCATTTGTGGTAAATTCAGTTGATTGGACATGATTTGGAAAGGTACACACCTGTCTATATAAGGTCCCACAGCTGACAGTGCATGTCAGATCACAAACCAAGCATGAAGTCAAAAAAACTGTCTGTAGACCTCCGAGGCAGGATTGTCTCGAGGCACAAATCTGGGGAAGGGGACAGAAAATTTTTGCTGCTTTGAAGGTCCCAATGAGCACAGTGGCCTCCATCATCTGTAAATGGAAGAAGTTCAGAACCACCAGGACTCTTTCTAGAGCTGGCCTTCCATCTAAACTGAGTGACTGGAGGAGAAGGACCTTAGTTAGGGAGGTGACTAAGAACCCGATGGTCACTCTGTCAGAGCTCCAGTATTCCCCTGTCGAGGGAGGAGAACCTTCCAGAAGGACAACCATCTCTGCAGCAATCCACCAATCAGGCCTGTATGGTAGAGTGGCCAGACGGAAGCCACTCCTTAGTAAAAGGCACATGGCAGCCCACCTAGAGTTTGTCAAAAGACACCTGAAGGACTCTCAAACCATGAGAAATAAAATTCTCTGATCTAATGAGACAAAGATTGAAGTCTGGCATGAATGCCAGGCGTCATGTTTGGAGGAAACCAGGCACCGTTCAAAACCATGCCAGTGTTGGTAGCAGCATCATGCTGTGAGGATGTTTTTCAGCGGCAGGAACTGGGAGACTAGTCAGGATAGAGGGAAAGATGAATGCAGCAATGTACAGAGACATCCTAGATGAAAACCTGTTCCAGAGTGCTCTTGACATCAGACCGGGGCAAAGGTTCATCTTTCAGCAGGACAACAACCCCAAGCACACAGCCAAGATGTCAAAGGAGTGGCTTCAGGACAACTCTGTGAATGTCCTTGATTGGCCCAGCCAGAGCCCAGACTTGAATCCAATTGAACATCTCTGGAGAGATCTGAAAATGGCTGTGCACTGACGCTTCCCATCCAACCTGATGGAGCTTGAGAGGTGCTGCAAAGAGGAATGGGCAAAACTGCCCAAAGATCGGTGTGCCAAGCTTGTGGCATCATAGGCTATGGTCACACTGCAGGGCTTGATGCTCAATTCTGATTTTTTGCTGTGATCTGATTTTTTTGTGTGGGCATTCACATTACAACTTAAATGCGACCCCCATCAGACTCCAGTATGAACGGCCTACAGATATGAAGTGACCCGCATGTACAGAAGAAAACGTAACATCAGACACAGCGTTGTACAACAATTGGGGGGGATGGGGGGGGCAGAACTTCTTAACCCTGATGCAGCGCAGCAAAATAAAATGTTAAAATCATAAATATGAGACCAGCTTCATTCCTTTACAAGCCAGATGACTGCTGTGATCAGCTCTGCTATAACAGAACTGATCACCTCTGACAGCCCTCTTTAAAGTGAGTAAATGTGCCGTTACTGTGCGCCTGTATCGTCTGACGGTTTCAGCCCCGACCCCCCCGAAATTTTGAAGTTATTGTGCAGCCGGAGCCGACAAAAATTACAATCTAGTGATAAAGGGAAGGAGATTGATTAAAAAGAGAGCACAAATCAGCTGTGTCTCCCATGCTGGCTGTATCCTCCGCTGCAGAATTGTAGCGTCTGTCTCACTTCAATGAGAAAAAAGTCGGATGAAATGAGACATGACCATTCAGACAGAGGTCGCTTTGGAAAATATCAGATACGTATCCAAATTAGTACCACATATGAAAGTGGCCTGGGTCTGGTGTGAAAAAAAAAAATTGGATATGTGCTGTTCAGACAGTCATTAAAAAAATCAGCTATAGGTCACATTTTTGCAAAAAAATTGGAATTGAGCATTAAACCTGCAGTGTGACCGTAGCCCATATTCAAAAAGACTTGAGACTGTAATTGCTGCCAAAGGTGCATCAACAAAGTATTGAGCAAGGGCTGTGAATACTTACATACATGTGATTTCTTAGTTTTTTATTTTTAATAAATTTGCAAAAATCTCAAAAAAACTTTTTTCATGTTGTCATTATGGGGTATTGTGTGTAGAATTTTGAGGAAAAAAATGAATTTAATCCATTTTGGAAGAAGCCTGTAACATAACAAAATGTGGAAAAAGCGAAGCGCTGTGAACACTTTCCGGATGCACTGTATACAGCAGGGAATCTAAGTATTGAACACATGAACATTTTTCTCATTAAACATATTTCTGATGGAGATATTCTATCAGAAGTGGAGCCTGAGATTATCACCAGATATCAGTAACAGCCCAAGTAATCCATACATCCAAAGAAATCAAGCCAACTGTGTTCACAAAACAACTTATATTTAATAAAGTGGAATGGCACAGAGAATAAATATTGAACACACTTGGTGAAATTTATTTAATATTTAGTAGAAAAGCCTTTGTTGGGAATAACAGCTTCCCAGTATGGAGAAACTAGGTGTAGGCATTGCTCAGGAGTGATTTTTAGCCCATTCTTCCACAGAAACTGTCTTCAAATCATGAAGCTTCTGTGGGTGTCTTCTATGAACTCTGATCTTCATTTCGTTCCATAGATTTTCTATTGGATTCAGGTCAGATGACTGACTGGGCCATTCTAGCAGCTTCATTTTCCTTCTCTGGAGCCAGTCGAGAGTTTCCTTGGCTGTGTGTTTGGGATCATTGTCTTGTTGAAATGTCCACCCTCGTTTCATCTTCAGCATCTTGGCAGATAGCAACAGGTTCTTTTCAAGGATGTCTGTGTACATTTGTCCATCTTCCTTCAATTATATGAAATCTGCCTGTACCATGTGCTGAAAAACACCCCCCACACCATGATGCTCCCACCTCTAAACTTCACTGTTGCTATGGTGTTTTTGGGCTGATGTGCTGTGTCATTTCTCCTCCAAACATGAATCAGAATCAGATCAGAATCAGAATCAGAATGAGATTTATTGCCATTGCTCATGTAGTACACAAACTAGGAATTTGTCTCGGTGCAATGCTGCAACATTAAACATGGAGTAGCACTAAAGATAAAAAATAAAAAACTATGCATGCAATAAAATGTAGAATATGAATGAGTAATACTAATCTATGCAATTATTAAATGTATTAACAAGCAGCAGATATTGTGGAGTTCCATAGTGCAGACGGTAGTGCAAAAGAAAACAGTGCTAATTATCATGAGTCCGGTTGAGCTGCTGTACGTAGTGCACGAGAGTCTAATAAGTCACTTAGTGTTGAGCAGTCTGATGGCAGAGGGGAAGAAGCTGTTCATGTAGCGGGAGGTTTTAGTCTGAATGGACCGAAGTCTTCTACCTGAGGTGAGGGGGGCAAACAGTGTGTGTCCAGGGTGTGAAGGGTCGGCTATGATCCGACCTGCACGCCTCCGGGTCCTGGAGATGTACAGGTCCTGGAGGGATGGCAGCTTGCAGCCGATCACCTTCTCAGCAGCGCGCACAACGCGCTGCAGTCTTAGTCTGTCCCTGGCAGTGGCTCCTGCGTACCACACGGTGATGGAGGTGGTGAGGATGGACTCGATGATGGCCGTGTAGAACTGCACCAACATCTTGGTGGGTAGTTTGAGCTTCCTTAGCTGCCGCAGGAAGAACATCCTCTGCTGGGCCTTTTTGATGAGGGAGCTGATGGTCGGCTCCCACTTGAGGTCCCGGGTGATGGTGGTGCCCAGGAAGCGGAAGGAATCCGCAGTGGTGATGGGAGAGTCTGTGAGGATAAGGGGGGGGGGGGGGGCAGAGGGGCTGTGACTTTTCTGAAGTCCACGATCATCTCCACTGTCTTCAGAGCGTTCAGCTGCAGGTTGTTGTGGTTGCACCAGGACGCCAGCTAGGCCACCTCTCTCCTGTAGGCGGACTCGTCGCCGTTGGAGATGAGCCCGATGAGGGTGGTGTCGTCCGCAAACTTGATCAGCTTGACAGACTGGTGGCTGGAGGTGCAGGAGTTGGCGTACAGGGAGAAGAGCAGGGGGGAAAGTACACAGCCCTGGGGTGATCCGGTGCTGATGCTAACAGAGTCTGAGACAGTCTTTCCCAGCCGCACATGCTGCCTCCGGCCCGTCAGGAAGTCGGTGATCCACCTGCAGAGGGAGTCAGGCACGTTGAGCAGGGACAGCTTGTCATGGAGCAGAGCGGGACGGATGGTGTTGAATGCAGAGCTGAAGTCCACAAACAGGATCCTGGCGTAGGTTCCCGGCAACACATGCTGTGTGTTGTGGCATCTAAAAAGTTAAATTTGGGTCTGATCTGAACAGACTATATTCTCCCAGTATTTTTACTGGCTTCACCAAATGTTGTGCAGCAAATTTTAAATGAGCTTGAACATGCTTTTTCTTCTGTAATGGAGTCTTGTGAGGTGAGCAGGCATACAGCCTATGTCAGTTGAGTGCATTACTTATTGTTTTCTTTGAAACAGCAGTACCTGCTAACTCCAGGTCTTTCTGGAGCTCTCCATGAGTGGTCTTTGACTGTTGGATAACTCTTCTGATAACACAGGATTACAAAAATATTTTTTTTTTGTAAGTTGTCTGTGTTTTTTTCAACTGATTTAAGACAATTTTGCACCACTGAATCCGAAAATGACATCCGTTTCTCTCGATCAGGTCAGGTTTTCATTCTATTCGAACCTCTAGAATGCTCAGTGGCAGGGATGTCTCTCTTCAGAGTCCAACAGTAACCAGCCATCATGACAATTTATGACATCGTGTCATAAACTGGTGCATGCAAAGTCTTCAGAGTTTAAGAAATTTCAAGAAATAAAAAAGAATTTTGCATCATATAAAGCGAAAATACCCATACATGTAAACAAAAGCGTAAAAAACAACATGTGGCCATAGTTTAAAAAGTTGACCCAATTAAGCAAAACCAATGTGATTTTTGGATTCAGCACATCAAAATTGTCCTAAATTAGCTAAAAAAAAAAAACTTAGACAATAAATTTGGTGTTGACCAGTGTAATTCTTTTGAATCCTCTGTCAGAAATCTTGCGAGGAGCTCCTGGTGGTTGCCTTTTTAAGGTAAAATGATTTTCTTTCCATTTCGAATGATGGCTCCAACAGTGCTCACTGGAACATTCAGCAGTTTAGAAATATGCCTGTAACCAATGCCATCATTATGTTTTCCAACAATAAGGCTGCAAAGGTTTAGAGAGAGCTCTTTGCTTCTACCCATCATGACTTTTTTGTGGTGTGACAATCTGACATTCACAAACCTTTTTAAAGGCTACAGTCAGGACTTATCCAGCTGAAATTAATTTGCACTGATGGGAGATGGGATGGTTTCTAAATTCTGATGGATTTCAGCTGGTTTCTTGGCTTTCTATACCTTTTTGCACCTCTTTTTCTTTATGTGTTCAATTCTTATTCCCTGTGTCATTTCACTTTATTAAATAAAACTTGTTTTGTGAACACATTTGCCTTGATTTCTTTTTATGTCCCTGGGCCACCTGACGGAGGAGTATGGTATGTCAGATCACCTACCAAAGTACTTGGGCCACCAGATGGGTGAATACAGAGCTGGGTCTCGGAACTTGTGGAGGAGCAGCTGTGGGGGGGGGGGGGGGTGTGCAGAGCTGACCTCCAGATGAGATGGCTGAAGTGCGCCGACCTCAGGAACAGACGACAGTGGAGGTGCTCCAATCTCGGGAACAGCAGGCAGAGGTGCCCCCCCACCCACCAGGATCAGGCAAGTCTTTTCTAAAACTGATGTTGAAAATAAGGGGAAAAAGTACTTGCCTTAACTCCCGGTCTCCTGCTGCTGGGATGATGACCTCAGGATGAGCTGCAGGCTCCATGGCCTCTGGATGAGTTGCAGGAGCGGTGGCCACTGAATGAGCTGCAGGACAGGCGGCCTCTAAATGAGCTGCAGGTGGAGGCGCACCGCCTCAAGAGCAGTAGGGGCACGTTGGCCTCTGGAACAGACGGAGGAGGCACACCGGCCTCTGAAACACACGACGGAGGTGCACCGGCCTCAGGAGTAGATAACTGAGGTGCACCGGCCTAAGGAACAGGCGATTGGGGTGCGAAGGCCTCAGGAAAAGGCAATGCAGGCTGACCACCAGCGACACCAGACGATGCTGACTGATCAGCAGCAGGTCCAGATGATGAAGGCTGATCACCAGCGAACCCTGATGTGGCCACAGCAGCAGCTAACATGTAACCAGTCCGGAAGGATACAGCTGCTTGGAACCCATCAGTTGCAGAACTCGGGAGAAGGGGGAGGGGGGATGCCGAGATGAGAGGAGGCATACAAACAGAGACAGCAGCAGCACAATTCTTCTTCCGACTTTCAGAGAGAGCAGTCGCATTTTCACTCCTCTCCTCCTCCCGCCTCCCTGACTGATCCCAGCTTGCTTCATCTGTGTCTGTGTCTTGCTCCTTCTCGCGGATCTCAATCCAAATGGAAAAACGGGAAAAATGGAATTTCGGGCTTTAAATGCAATTGACACCACCTTCAACAGAAAATCGGGCCCGGGGGAGCCCAAATGTGTGACTCATGGGTTAATTGGATCTCATGTGTCTGTGTGATTCGATTGAAGATGCAGAAGACATCTATCTGTTTGGATATGATCACAGGATTTCTACTGTTTGGCTCTGGAGTTTCCTAGTGTATCGGAAATTTAAAAAGTTAGAAGAGCTGGTCAAAATGCGGATCCTGATGAAGCTCCTTCAACGATTCGACCAGCGATTTTAAGCCTGTGAATTGAATTAATTGTGATGCACAGAATCGCAAGAGAGTGGAAATTACTATGCTCCAAGTGACTGTGCTCATCTGGCCTTGATTCGGCGTCCTTGGGAACTCATTCCTCCAGGTGCAGAGATTTTGCAGGAAGGTGTTTGGCTTCTCTTTAACTCAAACAATAACAACAATTGCTGTTGTTCAGCAAACTGGACTCTTCAAGGACAGCGGTATCATGTGTCTAATACAGAACTTTGCCATCTGGCATGCACGAAGAGAGATAGACTCTGGGACATGCTTATCTGTGTTTTGAATACATGAACATAACATCCATCCGTTGCCAGGAGGTGCCCCTTTGTTGTGCACCAGCAACTGATACATCAACACCGCACTCATGCTGATTACATGCTGACTACACACACACTGGTCTCTCTCTTTTGTATTGTGTGATCTGTATTGGTCTGCTAATTGTGCTTAGACGTTTTTTTTCTATGTAATCACAATTTTGCTCACAAAATACGAGCTTTATTTTGATTAACTATGTTTTTTCTCTCTGCCCATTGCGTCATTCCCTCCCCCATTCCCCTCTTTACCCTCCACTGATGACAGGCGCCTTCATGGCTGCCGCGTCATTGGAAGGTGCTTATCGAGCGCGTCCAATGTCAAGTCAAATTCCTCGTTTGTTTACACTGTAAACATGCTTGGCAATAAAGCTTTCTGATTCTGATTCTGATTCAGATAGATTGCGTGGGCTCAGTGACTATTGGAGACTGCCACTGAAGCCGCTCCACTGGGACAAGACAAGATACATCAACCAGAATAGTAAAAGAATGAGTTAAATGTACTTGCCTTGCCCCCTGCTCTACTGCCGCTGAAGTCCCAGTCGAGTCTCTCCGGGTGGCTGTGGAGAACCCTCGGAGCACAGCAGCTGGAGGGCGACGAGGAGCTGCCTTGGGTCACACAGCCGGTGCAGAAGAGGCAGTTTCCAGCTGAGCAGCAGCAGAATCCTCCCAGAGTGACGACACTGGTATTGCTGCTGGAGCTCTTGGGGAAGGAGGAGACGCAGCTGCGGAAGCCCTCAGGGAGACCTCCATAGATGGACCAGGATGGTGAATGAAGCTGCACTTCCTCGAGGTACACTCCCGCGCTGGCCCTTTTGAAGCCAGCTGATCCTCTCGTGCCGGGAACACACCTCCGGAGTGAGCCAGGGCTTGTACCCCAGCAGGATGTCTTCTTGCAAGAGGACCACCTGCCTCCACTCCTCCTGCTCCATGGTGTCTGCTACCGTGATTGGTGGAATGAAGACGGCAGGCAGCGTAGGAACAACGGGGGAAGCGAGAAGCGGTTTACTGGAGGCAGGAGAGGAAGCCGACGACCCGGTGATAGGCTGGGAGAGGCAATGTGGGAAGCCATGTCACCCTAGCGAGTCCCAGAGCCACATGATTACAGAATGGAGTCAAGCTGCTTCTGGAAACAACAGCGAATCCTGGTGGCTGAGGAAAATGTCCTTCACAATCGCAAGCCTCTCTAGTCCCCCCCGAGGGTTGGGTAGGTACAAGACCTGAGTCACCAGGCTGGTAACCTGGTTGAGCACTTCCAGCAGCTCCTCCTGACTCCTCTTCCTCCTCCTGAAGGTATCACCCGCTGAGTCCTTAATTAACGTCCAAATGTCATGATCGCCCTTCTGGGGTATGAAGAAGTATCCAATTGCTGGGCAACGTTTTGGCATATTTATTAATAAAATAAAGCAACTTATGGGCTGAAAACAAAATACAAGCTGTAATGGCAGATAGAACTTACTTCAATCTAATAATAACGTGAAGCGAGCTTGTGTTACAGGCAGGAATGACATGGATGCTGTACTGAAGTTCAGAGCGGCGTCAACTAAATAGACATGAACATAATTAGCAGAATAAGGAACAGCTGTGGCTAATTACGAACTAAGGAGTCAATGATGATAACAGGAAATGAGGAACAACAGTGACGCTAAACAACCCAGAATATACTTCAAAGTAAAAGTGAACTAAGGACTGAGGAGCACTAATAATAATCACAAACCATAATAATAACTTAAAGGGTGGGACATGTCTGTAAACATGTCGCCCATGATAGTGTACTTCTTTTTCCCATTTCTATTTTAATATTTTTATTATTGTACCATGGCTTTAAAGCTTAGTTTTTCATTTCAATTTGTAACTGTGACCCCACTTATATAAATCATTCATAAGAGCAGAAAAACTCTCATGTTATGGTAAAGTTGAGCAGTGGTTTGCACTGTTACAGCTAGAATACTCCTGGTTTAAATCCCTGGGTCAGTAGAGTTGTGCATGTGTGGGTTTATTGTAGTTTCCTGCTTCACTCTTTATTTGTTAGGTTGATTGTGGATTTGAAATTGGTTGGTTTGTGTAACTGTTGTATACAGGGCTAATGTGGCTAGTTAAAAATGCTTTGAGTCATTAAAAGATTATAAGATGACTATGAGTTGATTTGATGAGTTGACTATGACTATGATTATAAGATGACTATAAATAACTCTGTCCTTCATGCTGTATGTATGTTAGTGTGACAAAAAATGAGGAATACATAGAGTCTAACTTTAATTATAATACATTGTCAGGGTGTGCTCAATGAGATGAACAATGGGATCTGGTTATAAGCTGTTTAAAGGTCTGATGACACGATTTTGACATTTTTTAGCATGTTGTGTAAACCCAAAAGTCGTTGTCGATGATCAATATAATATTTACAACCGCTCCTGCATAAACCAGTTATCATCAAAAAACCGCAGCCACTGACTGGGCTGTGGTGCCTCCCACCGAATGAAGGGCAGCACCACCATGACGTAAGCGACAGAACGGACTCTGGTGTTGCTGACTGGAATGACAGCAGCTTTGTAGCTCACAGTTTCTCTGGATTCTTGTTTTAATTTTACGGCTATGCCTTCGCGTTGTGTTGCAGGCTTAGATAAACAGCAGGCCGTGAAAGGCCACATCACACGCTTCAGCTATAACTGCCATAAGCCTCCTCGTGCGCTTTTACGCAGGAGGAGCGCACGAGGAGTTAAAGGATTAATGGATTTACGCGCAGCTTTGACCTACTTTCTGTGATCGCATGCTGACGCTCACCGGTCCAGCCACATCCTCTCTATCATTATCACCAGCTGATTAAAAATCCCGCTGATCATCTTTCCTGGTCCTCGCCCAGGTGCTTCTCATCACACCATCACCAGCAGTGCGTGTACTTAGCGGCTGTTTGCCAGTCACGCACTGCTGGTCCATAGTATTGTCATCTGTACTGTTAATCTGCCAGTATTTTCAGCACTCTGACGACGTGTTAGTCACTCCATGTTCGCCATGGTTCTCGTGCGTCCTTGAAGTGATGTCGGCTCTGGGGCGCAACTGTGGCTAACACGTCTCCTCTCATTCGTTCTCTGGGCAATGCCGGCCCCCGAACGCCATCAGTAAGTGTGTTTGTGTTTTTTGTACATCTTCACCTTTTTGGGAATTGTCTGTCTTTCTGTATTAAATGTGCTGTGGTGAACCCTGCACATAAATCCTCGTTATTTCATCCTCCCTCTCTGTGCCCTGTGTAAGAGTGCACGGAGGGTCATGATGAATGGATTTATGCGCAGGATTCACCACAGCACATGTGTTGAACATAAGAATGATGACAACAGTTCCCAAAATGGTGAAGACTTACAAAAATAAACAGAAACACTTACAGTTGGCATTTGGGGCTGACATCGCCCAGCGAACATGGAGAGGAGACGTGTTAACCACGGTTGCGCCCCAGGGCCGACATTGCTTCAAGGGGCGCAACAGAACCACGGCTGTGTGGAGTGGCTAACACATCGTGATAGTGTTGGCAATATTGGCTGGCTGATAACACGGCAGATGATGCACACAAAACATGAACAGCTGACTGTCAAAGAGAGAGGGCGCGTGGTCGGACCAGAGAATCTTGAACCTGAAAGTGGGTCAAAACGCACATAAAACACATGTACAAAACAAAAACAACAAGAACTCAAAATATAATACATAATAAACTCGATGCCTTAGCCACAGAGAATACACTGCTATGATTTTATTGAAAAATCGGGTTTAAATAAATTATATTTATGAATAAATAATTTGTTGCAATATCTGAAACAAAAGCATAACACTCGGTGTTCCCCTGCCGTGTGTTTGTTGCTGCTGCTGCGGCGGGCATGTGTGCCTCTCCACTGTCACTCTCTGAGTCTGACTCACTAGGCACAATGCCCGCTTGGCATGGCTCAAACCTATACAGTCTGGTGCCCCCAGATTCTTTATTGTCATCCCATTCTTCGGAATTATGATCGTCTGAAGATTGGACAACACAAACCAATTCCAGACTCATGTGCTGGAACCATTTTCGATGTTTTCTACCGCTTCCATCCTGTGTGTACAATGGGCAGCTAGGTGCTGTGTTCTGTCGATGACATTACAACATGGCCGGGGGGTTTTCCAGCCACTGACGCAATTGGTGACGTGGCGCTCATGAAAACATCGGATATCCACGAGAAAAAAAGCTTGTTTGACTTAGAACTGCACAGACCAACCTATTTTGTCATATTGTATTATGTGTTGTAAAATTAGATGAAGTCAAAAACGTGTCATCAGACCTTTAACACTTTGTTTAATGGTGATGATTTATTTTAATCATTTCATAATTAATAAACCCATAACAGTGAGGTTACAATTGTTTTATCTTGTTTAGATTTGAACTTTTGCTCAGTGATAAACCTGAAAGCTCTGTGATAAACACAATCCCACAAAAGTACGATGGATTAAAAAAATAAATAAAAATCAACTGGCTTAGTTACAAATTCAATCAGTTGTTATGTTCAAAGTATTGACTGTATTGCATTTGAGTGCTTGGCAGTACTCTGCCAAAGAGGTAATGATTTCATATCAGTTTGTCTGTTTTTATCAGAACTACACAAAAACTACTGGTGTAGAAGAGCTTGGAAATGAAGAGGCGATTTGATTTATAAACAAAGTTTAATAATCAGCTCTTCTAACAAGTCTCATCTTGTGCAGAGTGGCAGAAGGGGAAAAGAGGCAGAATGTCTCCAGCTCACTGGCTTTATACTTGCACACAACAAAAGACATGCATAACAAAGGCTGACATCCCTCATTATCTTAATCCCCCTATTGTCTTGGTATTTCCTCTCCTCGCCTTAGGGGGTGAGGGTGGCTCCTCCGGTCTCCTCCGCCGTGTCTAGGAACGTCTTTGTTCTTCACTCGGCGGTTGAGAGCCTTTGTCCTTTCAGAGGTGTGAAGTCCTTTACATATGTAATTACTAAACATTTCCACATGCTTCAACATATGTAGGTTATGGAATATATGATTAATATAGACCACAGCCCCCCCCAAACAACTAAGAAAAGACAACAGAAAGGTTCACAGTCTAAGATAGTTACTATGACATACTAAATGTTACATCTCTTGCCACGGAAGAACTTTCCAGCAGCCATGCTCCTAAGAGAGTTCAGTGGTAATCATAACAGCATAGTAAAATCATAAGTCAGTCCTAAACTGTTGCAGCACAATTAGTGAACAATTGTGGAGTGGTTTGTATCAGTCCCTGTGCTGTCTGGGTTTTAATCTTCTCCCAAAATTGCTGTAGGTTGGTTTAGGCGCCCTGCTGGGACCTTCTTGTGAGGAATCTGCAGTGTGGGAAGGAGAGAGGTTAACTGTTCCCTGCTGGGGGGCTGAGTCTTTTCTCTTGGGGGGTCTACCCCGCCGAGGTGCTCTCGCCAACTGTGCAGGCTCGTCTTTCAACAAGAAGGCAGGTTTAAGTCTGTCAATGCTGACTGTTTCTTTTCTATCCCCAAAATCAAGCACAAAGTGTTTATCACCATGTTCCAGCACTCTGAATGGCCCATCGTATGCTGGGCGGAAAGTTGGTTTTAAAGCTTCATGCTTAACAAAAACGAACTCAGCGTTTTTTAAAGCTTGAGGGACAAAAACCCGTGGGAAGGAGTGATGAGCTGGACCGGGGAGAGAGCCCGGTCCGTTGCTGCCTAAAAACCTTGGGACTGGAAGGTGCCCTGGCTCTGGGTTCTCTGGTAAAAATTCACCTGGAAGCCTGAGAGGTTGTGCAAAGACTAATTCTGCGGGAGAGGCGTCTAGATCCTCTTTAGGTGCAGCACGCAACCCCAATAAAACCCAGGGAAGTTTATTTACCCTATTTGTGTCCGTTAGTGAGGCTCTGAGGGCGGCCTTTAAAGACCTGTGAAAACGCTCACATAACCCATTAGCCTGAGGGTGATAAGCGGTGGTGCGATGAATTGTTGCCCCTAAGCTGTTGGACATGGCTGACCAGAGCTCTGAGACAAATTGAGGCCCCCTATCGGACGTGATGTCCGATGGGACGCCGAAACGTGCCACCCAGTTTGTCAAAAAAACGCGAGCTACTTCCTCCGCTGTGGTTGCCGCTAGAGGGACTGCCTCTGGCCAGCGTGTGCTGCGGTCTATCATTGTTAACAGGTGTGTGAAACCTTGGGAGGAAGGTAGTGGCCCCACGAGGTCGACATGAACGTGGTCGAACCTTCTAGCAGGGATTGGAAAAGGCTCCAGAGGGGCTTTTGTGTGTCTGTGTATTTTGGCGCGTTGACAAGAAATGCAAGTTTTTGCCCATTCTTTTACGTTTTTGCGCAGGCCTGGCCACACAAACTTTTCGGCGACCATTTTAACCGAGGCGCGCACACCTGGGTGTGCGAGGGAGTGAATTGCGTCGAAAATACGGCGGCGCCATGTAGCTGGTACTAACGGGCAAGGTCGGCCGGTTGAAACATCGCATATTAGGGGGGGTACGCCGTCGCGTAAACCCTTTTTCTCCAGCCTTAACCCTGTAGGTCCAGACAGGAGTGCACGCACGTCCGCGTCACCGCTTTGTTCCTCCGCCATGGCTGCATAATCTATCCCTGCATGGATAGGTGCTGCGTATGTGTCTGCGTTAGTGAAGAGTTCTGCTGCTGAGGCAGTATAATCTGTCTCCCCACGTTCTGGTGGTGTCACAGCGCGAGAGAGTCAGTCTGCTACTACGTTAAGTTTGCCTGCCACGTGTCGAATGTCTGTGGTGAACTCTGAAATCGCAGCTAGCTGTCTTTGTTGCCTGCCTGACCATGGTTCTGAAATTTTAGCCATAGCAAAGGTGAGTGGTTTATGGTCTACAAAAGCCGTGAAACTCCGCCCTTCTAACCAGAACTGGAAGTGGCAGATGGATAAATGAAGCGCCAGCAGCTCTCTGTCAAAAGTGCTGTATTTACGCTCAGTTTGGTTTAGCGATTTGCTAAAGAATGCTAAAGGTTGCCAGACCCCGCTGACAAGTTGTTCTACAACTGCCCCTATAGCTAGGTCTGAAGCGTCTGTGGTTAGCGCGATGCGGGCCAAGGGATCTGGGTGAACTAACAATGTGGCGTTAGCTAGGGCGCTTTTTACTTCCGCGAAAGCGCGTTCGCGCTCCGGGGTCCATTCGACCGCGTTGGAAGCCTTCTTTTTTTTGAGCGCGTCATATAGGGGCTGCATGAGCTGAGCTGCGTGGGGGAGGAAGCGGTTGTAAAAATTAACCATCCCTAAAAATTCTTGTAGCGATTTGACCGTTTGTGGCCGTGGGAAACTTTCTATCGCGTGAACTTTGTCTGGAAGTGGAACTGCCCCCTTCTGAGAGACTTTGTGTCCTAAAAAATCAATTTGTGACACACCGAATTTGCATTTGGCTGGATTGATTATTAGCCCGTGCTCTTCTAGCCTCTGAAAAACCGTAGTGAGGTGCTGCTCGTGTTCCTCCTCAGACGAGCTGGCTACCAGCATGTCGTCGAGGTAGACGAAGACAAAAGGAAGGTCGCATAGGACCGCGTCCATCATTCGTTGAAAAGTTTGAGCAGCGCCTTTGAGGCCGAAAGGCATTCGCAGAAATTCAAAAAGGCCGAAAGGGGTTATTACCGCTGTTTTAGGAATGTCTTCTGCTCGGACTGGGACTTGGTGATAACCGCGGACTAAGTCTATTTTTGAAAAAATGCGCGCACCCGCCAGATGTAGTGAAAAATCTTGAATGTGAGGAATTGGGTAACGGTCATGCGCTGTAGCGTTGTTTAATCTGCGGTAATCTCCGCACGGTCTCCAAGAACCGTCGGATTTCGGAACCATGTGAAGTGGGGAGGCCCAGGGGCTCTTCGAGCGTCTAACAATGCCCAATTTTTCAAGAGTTGTAAACTCGTCCCGTGCTATGTTGAGCTTGGCCGCGTCTAAGCGGCGCGCTTTGGCAAAAACGGGAGGTCCCGTTGTGGGAATGAAGTGTTCAACCCCGTGTTTAGCCACAGTGGCTGAGAATTTGGGAATTGTGAGTGCTGGAAATTGGGTGAGGAGTTGCTCAAACTTACCTCCTGCCGTGGTGATGTTGGCCTGCACAGGTGGTGGAGAAACTCGGGCTGAGCATGGAATAGAAGCAAAGGACAGTGCATTAACCAGGCGCCTATTTGCTAGATCTACTAATAACCCATGTGCACACAAAAAATCCGCGCCTAATAAGTTAAAACTCACCGCCGCTACAACAAATGTCCATCTGTAGCTGCGGCCGTGAATGAGGAGGTGCAGGCTCTTTTCGCCGAACGTGTCGATGCTAGAGCCGTTGGCTGCCACGGCTCCGTTGCCCCGGGTGCCCGTGGCTCGATCTGCATGGGAGAGCATGACGAAACTCAGCTGGGCTCCTGTGTCGATGAGGAACTGCTTGCCTGTGTGTCCATCCGTCACGTACAACAGCTTATTCTTCTCGCCGAGAACCACTGCCGTTAACGGCTCTCGGCTTTGGCGTTTTCCCGAAATCGCAAATTTGCAGGGGGGAAAGCATTTGTGGGCCTTCTCGGCGAAGCGGTGGTGATAATAACAGGCGTCGCTCTGTCTGCTAAGTTTTGGCCGTGTCGCTGTCACCGTGGGCTGGGTCTGCTCAGTGGGTTGTGGCTCCTCGTGGCTCGGGGCGTCAGCTTTGAGGTCTGCGGATGCTGCTGTGGGTGTCAGCTCCTTGCAGGCGTTGACGAGCCGATGAGCTTCGTTGGCCAGTGCGCGGAAATCTTGGTGGTTGTTGCATTTCATGCTGGCGAGTGTCCCTCTCATGTGTGGCGGCAGCGTGCTGAGGAATATAAACTGGAAGAGGAAGTTGTCATTGTCCTCTTCTTTGAGCTGTAGCAAATCCTCCATGAGGGCCTTCGGTTTGCACCCTCTGTGGCCGTAGACCGCCAGGATCTTCTCGGCTCTCTCTTCCGCTGATGGGACGTAGTTCGCCACGATGGTTGCTTTGAGCGTCTCATATTTGTCCCGGGCCGGTGGTCGCCGGATCATGCTCCGCACACACTTCGAAGTGGCGGCGTCGAGTTTGGAGACGATATGGTAAAATTTGGTATCGTCAGCCGTGATGCCCGCCAGTGTAAACTGGGCTTCAGCCTGCTGAAACCAAGAGGCGGGGTCTTCTTGCCAGAAGTCTGGCAGCTTGACAGTGACGGCATTCGTGCATACCATCACTGCTGTGCCCGCCGGGTGAGAGTGCCTTGCCTCGGCTCTCACGGCGGTGCTGGTGCTCGGTTGAGCCCTCTCAATCTCTTCTGCCGGGGGGAACAGTTGTCCATCTGTTCCCTCGTCTGCGTGGGTCGCCACGGATGAGTCGATTGCAGGGGAACGCCTCAGGTCCATACTTGCGTCAGGGTCACCAGTGTAGAAGAGCTTGGAAATGAAGAGGCGATTTGATTTATAAACAAAGTTTAATAATCAGCTCTTCTAACAAGTCTCATCTTGTGCAGAGTGGCAGAAGGAGAAAAGAGGCAGAATGTCTCCAGCTCACTGGCTTTATACTTGCACACAACAAAAGACATGCATAACAAAGGCTGACATCCCTCATTATCTTAATCCCCCTATTGTCTTGGTATTTCCTCTCCTCGCCTTAGGGGGTGAGGGTGGCTCCTCCGGTCTCCTCCGCCGTGTCTGGGAACGTCTTTGTTCTTCACTCGGCGGTTGAGAGCCTTTGTCCTTTCAGAGGTGTGAAGTCCTTTACATATGTAATTACTAAACATTTCCACATGCTTCAACATATGTAGGTTATGGAATATATGATTAATATAGACCACACTGGGTGAATTTTGATGAAATTTTCCTCAGAGGTAGACAAGCCCATAAGATTTTGGAAGTGTTCCAGATCAGGATATGGATTCTGGATCACTTTTTCACTTTCTTAAAACACTCCAAGATAGAGCCTTGGCAGAGGTATGCACTCTCTGAGCACCCTCTAGTTTTGCATGTGGTGATAATGAATTAAAATAATTTTTCACTCACAGTCCACAGACACTCAACAGTAAACATTAATAAATAATAACAAAACACTTGCAGAAAATGTGTGAAACTTTGAAATTGCAATGATATATTCCACAATCATAGTTAAGCTTGCTGTGGGCTGCATTACAATTAACCTTGCACACAAACAGTGACAAATTAAAGGAAAAACCTAAACTTTTGACCCCGACTGGGAAGAGAATCCAGTGACTGCCATGATTTGGGAGAGTGGTCATTTGTCTCTTAGAAGGATGGCCACTAAAAATCAATACAAAATTGTGCTGAGTTTTTGTGACATTTTTATCCTGATCTCTTCCATGGACCACCCCGCCCCCATCCACATGTCACTAGAGGACATGGACTGGTGTGAAGAAGAATGTCCTACAACAGAAAATGCACCATCCATCCATCTAGCCATCCATCTTCTACCGCTTATCCAGGCATCTGGGCTGTGGGGGCAGCTGAGGAGTTCAGACTGTCGCCTGGTTCACATAGCACCATGATCCCCATGATCCCTCCTGCAGGTGGTGAGCCCCCTTGGGTGGTGGACCCATGTGGCTCTTTGGCGTGTGCTGGGTCCTTGATATAACTGTTTTCATAAGAATCTACCGACCACTCTTGGTCTGGCCTTGCAGGACCGGTTTGTCTTGGGAGATCCTACCAGGGGCAAGCTGGTCCCAGCAACATACAAAACTCCTGCGATCATTACGGCACACCAACCTCTTCACCCCGATAAGGTAGCGATCCACAAAGGGAAAAATGCACTATTTGTTTGTTTTTACAAGCATGTATTATTACCTCTCACACACTTTTACATTAAGCAAACTCTAGTGGTTGTGTAAATAATGATATGAAGTGACATGGTGGAGGCTGTGAGATTGTAACTCAACTCAATACAACTTCATTTATGTCCTCAAGGGGCAATTTGCTTTGCAGCAAAACAGAATAAACACATAAAACCCACACACACCTGAGTACAGTGATACAGAGGCCAACCCCACAAGGGAGACTGTCACATTACAAAAGGTATTAAATAACAGCAATTCCAGTTGAATGTACAAGATTTTAAAAAATGAATAAATAGATAAATATGCTTAAAAGAAGAACACCCCATGCGTAATTAATAATAAATTCAGCCAGGGAAGGGCTTGCGAACACCTCCCCAGACCTAAAGTTAAAATAAAAATGGCTGTGGGGATAAAAGAATATTTATACCTGTTGTTCTTCACAGGGAGAAGCCTCAACCTGGTGCCAGAGGGCAAAAACTGGAATTCAGTGAACAATGGGTGGCTGGTATCTGACAGGATACTTTTAGCCTTCCTCCCTACCTGTCTGGTAAACAGATCAGAGAGCATGCTCTGCTGTACCCCCAGAATCTTGCTGCTCATGCTCACAATTTTAGTCAGTGAATTTTTTGACTTAATACTCAGGTTACTGTACCAACAAATCAGTGAAAATGTAAGAACAGATTCAGTACAGGATATGTAAAAAATGGTCACAAGTATCTAATGGTCGTAAGTTTCTATTTCGCCCCAAGATAGAATATACTGACTCCCCAATATTAATGATCTTAATAATGAGCTTTTAATTTGGGATACATGTACATTTAAGACCTCATTTCTCTCTTTTTCAATGCTCGCTGAGCATTTAACCCAAACAATTCAGTAGCTGGCCCACTTATCTTAGAAGCACACTCTCTGAACTCTGAACTCATAATATGAAGGTACATTACTTTAAACTCCACATTATTTTAAAGTTGTTAGTGGCTTAGTCAAAGTCAAAGTCAAAGTCAAAGTGCCTTTATTGTCATTCCATTGCTAATAAACAATGCAATGAAATTGAGATACTGCTCCATAAAAACAAACTATCACACTCACAGTTCACTCATGCATTTAACATTCTTATAATTACAACAATAAATAATGCTTGCTTAGTTGTGAAGACTTGACCCAGATCTGACTGTTTGGCACAGGGGTGCACACACTTTTCAACCTTGGCTCCACCTGCAGAACTTGACAAGTGTTATAGCTGTAATATATGAAAGTATATTCAAACCTTTTCCTAACCCTCACAATTTCCTTAACCTTAACCACATAAAAATTAACACACATGTCCCATTCACTAAATTATGGTGTATTTGTGAGGTTTCCAAAATGCTTTCTTGGGTCATATGACTATGGTAAAAATATCAAACGTCTCTCTTCACTTAGAAATAATTACACTTCAGTGTTTCGACAGAATAGTCAGAAGCCGGTTTTGCTCTCCCGGGTTCTATTTACCTACATAATTAACAAATTATCAGTTGAATCACAACCCCTCGCCGTGCTATTACCTGTGAGGATTCATTCCCCACCCAGAGTGTGATCCCAAGGTCTTAGCTTCAGAGCAACCAGTGCTACTATGAAGTTAGTAGTTATTTTCTTTAAATTCCAGTCCTCCCAGTAGACATACCTGTTCCCTCCTGCTTCAGTAATTCATATTTGATAAAATGCCTTGTGTGGGGAGACTTGAATAACGAAACCGAATTGTCTTTCATTTCAGTTTATTCAAGAAATCATTCCACTGTCTGCTCTTATTCTTGAGCAGCGAACAAAGAGGCTGAACACACCAAAGATCTCTCATTTAAACCTTCTCACATCAAACCATTTCCCTCGCGGGGGAAATCACACATCTATATCAAAGTCTCTTTATTCACATTCATTAGCCTTTTATTTACATAACTCCCCCTTCTCTCTTCCCGAGCCTCAGTGGTCAGGAAGTCTTCTGTCCCCTGTCCTCCGCAGGGGGTCCAGGCTCTGTGGCTCCGCACCGCAGGGGGCTGGCTCTCCTTCATCGTGGTTAAATCACATATGCAGTGTCCAACATATACATGTCTCACAACACAGCCATATAACCCCCCCCCCCAAACGATGAAGAACAGACTAATTCCCAAAATTTAATAGCACCTTACTCACTACTGAATAATCAACACCAACATTCAGTCTGTGCGCCGCTTGGGCTTCAGCCGTCTGCCGAATCTGCTGTGAGTTGGCCCCGCCTTGCCTGCGGTGCTGTTCTGCTTCGGGTCTGTTGACTGAGGAAGAGAGTGGTTAATTGCCCTCTGCGGGGGCCTGCCTCGTCGAGGCGCCACCGCGACCGGTACAGACACGTCCTTCATGACAAAAGCCGGTTTTAGTCTGTCAATACTGACTGTCTCTTTTCTGTCCCCAAAATCTAGCACAAATTGCTTATCACCTGCCTCCAGCACTCGAAATGGCCCTTCGTAAGGTGGTTTGAGCGTTGCTTTAAGGGCTTCGCGCCTGACAAAAACGAAATCGGCATTTTTCAAAGCCTTGGGGACGAAAACTCGTGGAAAAGCGTGATGAACCGGACCCGGGAGCGTGTCTGCCCCCGTGCCAACTAACGGTCCCAGAGCAGAGAGAGGTGGGGGCTCTGGGTGCTCTGGTAAAAACTCGCCCGGCAGCCTCAGAGTTTGTGCGAATACCAGCTCCGCTGGGGAGGCGTCTAAGTCCTCTTTAGGCGCAGAACGCAACCCTAATAAAACCCATGGGAGTTTATTTACCCAATCTGCATCCGTGAGCGACGCTCTGAGTGCTGCCTTCAAAGACCTATGAAAACGCTCACATAAACCATTAGCCTGAGGGTGGTAAGCCGTAGTGCGGTGAATTTTGGCTCCTAAGCCGTTGGCCATCGCTGACCACAGCTCAGAGATGAATTGCGGTCCTCTATCGGACGTAATGTCCGACGGAACCCCGAAGCGCGCCACCCAAGCCGTTAAAAAAAACGCGAGCCACCTCCGCGGCCGTGGTCGTCGCAAGTGGGACCACTTCCGGCCAACGTGTGGTGCGGTCCACCATTGTCAAAAGATACGTGAACCCCTGTGATGCCGGTAGGGGGCCCACAAGGTCGACGTGCACATGGTCGAACCTTCTGGCCGGAATGCGGAACGGTTCTAACGGGGCTCTTGTGTGCCTGTGAATTTTGGCCCGTTGACAGGAAATGCAGGTTTTTGCCCATTCCTTCACGTGCTTGCGCAGGCACGGCCAAACAAACTTTTCCGCCACTAGTTTCACCGACGCGCGCACCCCCGGGTGCGCCAGTGAGTGGACCGAGTCAAAAACACGGCGGCGCCACGTGGCCGGAACCACCGGACGCGGGCGCCCCGTCGACATGTCGCAGATCAGGGGGGGCATACCGGTTTGTAAACACTTGCTCTCCAGCCTCAACCCTGTTGGTCCAGACTGGAGCGCGCGCACGTCTGCGTCCGCCCCCTGGTCCGCTGCCATGGCTGCGTAATCTATACCCACGTGCACCGGGGCTGCGCGCGCCACCGTGCCGCTCTCCTGCGGCGCGGTCACGGTGGCCCGTTCTGCCTCTGCGCGTGTCGGGGTCGTGAACGCGCGTGAGAGACAATCCGCTACTACATTGAATTTGCCCGCGACGTGCCTAATGTCAGTGGTAAATTCCGAGATTGCGGCCAGCTGCCTCTGCTGCCTGCCGGACCACGGATCTGAAATTTTGGCCATGGCGTATGTGAGCGGCTTGTGGTCCACATAAGCGGTGAAGCACCGTCCTTCCAGCCAGAACTGGAAATGACGAATAGCCAAATGCAGCGCCAACAGTTCTCTGTCAAACGCGCTGTATTTTCGCTCAGCCGCGCTTAAAGATTTGCTAAAGAAAGCCAAAGGCTGCCAAACTCCGGCTACCTGTTGCTCAATAACGGCCCCTATGGCTAAATCTGAAGCGTCTGTCGTCAGCGCGATACGTGCTGCAGGGTCTGGGTGGGCCAGGAGCGCAGCGTCAGCCAAGGCTTTTTTAACCTCTGTGAACGCGCGCTCCCGCTCCGGGGACCATTCGACCGCCTGGGTCGGCTTTTGTTTTTTGAGCGCGGCATATAACGGTTGCATGATTTGAGCTGCGTGGGGCAGGAACCGGTTATAAAAATTCACCATCCCCAAGAATTCCTGTAGTGATTTGACCGTTTGTGGACGGGGAAAATCCGCTACCGCGCGTACTTTCTCTGGTAACGGAACCGCTCCCTCCGGGGAGACGCGGTGACCCAAAAAATCAATCCGCTCAACGCCGAACTGGCACTTGGCTGGGTTAACTATTAAGCCGTGCTCTCCCAGCCTCCTAAAAACTGCTGTGAGGTGCGTTTCGTGTTCGTCCTCTGAAGTACTCGCGACCAAAATGTCGTCGAGGTACACAAACACGAAAGGGAGATCGCGTAACACGGCATCCATCATCCGCTGAAATGTTTGTGCCGCCCCTTTGAGACCAAACGGCATGCGTAAAAATTCGAAAAGTCCGAACGGGGTTATTACCGCTGTTTTAGGAATGTCCTCCGGTTGGACCGGGACTTGGTGATAGCCGCGAACTAGATCAATCTTTGAAAAAATGCGCGCCCCCGCCAGGTGCACCGAAAAATCCTGAATGTGCGGGATGGGATAACGATCGTGTGCCGTAGCGTTGTTTAGCCTGCGATAATCCCCGCACGGTCTCCAGGAGCCATCGGCTTTCGGTACCATGTGCAGCGGCGAAGCCCACGGGCTCTTCGACCTACGAACGATGCCCAGCCTCTCCAGGCTGGCGAACTCCTCGCGCGCAATGGCGAGCTTAACTGCATCCAAGCGCCGAGCTTTTGCAAACACGGGAGGACCAGAAGTGGGGATGAAGTGTTTCACCCCGTGCTTCGCGACCGTCGCTGAAAAAGTGGGCACAGTGAGCGCTGGAAATTGGGTGAGGAGTGTGTGAAACTTACCACCTGCTGTAGCGACGTGGGTCTGTACTGGTGGCGGGGACACTCGAGCTGAACAGGGGAGAGAGTAAAAAGAGAGTGCATTTACCAGCCGTCTATTAGCAAGATCAACTAACAGATTGTGTGAACACAAAAAATCCGCGCCCAACATGTTGAAACTCACCGCCGCTACTACAAAAGTCCATTCATATGTGCGGCCATGTAAGCATAAAGGCAAGGTCCTTCTCCCGTAGGTGTTGATGTTCGAGCCATTTGCCGCTGTAGCTCCGTCACCGTGGGGTCCAGCTACCCGGTCCGCGTATGTTGGGGTGATGAAGCTCACTTGTGCTCCGGTGTCAATGAGGAACACTCGTCCGGAGCGCGCATCCGTGATGTAGAGCAGCTTGTTGCGTTCTCCGAGGGTCGAAGCTGCTAGCGACCCCCGGTCTTGCCGTTTCCCGAACTCCTGAAGATGCAGGGTGGCACACACCTGCGTGCCTTCTCTGCGAACCTCCGATGGTAAAAGCAGAGATCTTCTCCTCCGCTGTGTCGTGCCCGCGCCTCTGTCGCCGGGCTATTGGCTCCCCCTCGTCGCGGCCGTGTTGCCGCCGTCGTCGGCCAGTCTGGTTCTGCCGCCTCTGGCTCCCCGCTGTCTCGGGTCGCTGCTGTGGTTGCTTGCCCGCCGCAGGCGTCCAGGATCCCGTCTGCCTCCTGGGCCAGCTCCCGGAACTCCTCCAGGGTGTGACACTTTTTGCCGGCCAGCGTGCTTCTTGCATGCGCCGGGAGGTTGGAGAGGAAGATGAACTGAAAAATGAAATCATCGTTGTCCAACCCTCTCAGCTGTATCATCTCCTCCATCAGGGCGCTCGGCCTGTGTCCACCTTGGTCTAGCAAAGACAGGATCCTCCTCGCCCTCACTTCAGCCGAGGGGGTGAAAAACTTGATGAGGGTGGATTTCAGCTTGCCGTACCTGTCGGTCGCGGGTGGCTGCTCCACCAAGCTTTGCACGCACCGAGCTGTGCTGTTGTCCAGTTTAGCGATGACATGGTGGAACTTAGTGTCATCCACCGTTACTCCTGCGAGCGCGAACTGCGACTCTGCTTGCAGAAACCACGACCGTGGGTTATCCTGCCAGAAATCAGGCAGCTTAACGGCCACTGCGCTCGCCAGCTCTGAGCGCTGTGAGTCCGGGACCCTGAGAATTTCTTCGTTCATTCTCAACGTCGTCAGTCACCAATGTGGGGAGACTTGAATAACGAAACCGAATTGTCTTTCATTTCAGTTTATTCAAGAAATCATTCCACTGTCTGCTCTTATTCTTGAGCAGCGAACAAAGAGGCTGAACACACCAAAGATCTCTCATTTAAACCTTCTCACATCAAACCATTTCCCTCGCGGGGGAAATCACACATCTATATCAAAGTCTCTTTATTCACATTCATTAGCCTTTTATTTACATAACTCCCCCTTCTCTCTTCCCGAGCCTCAGTGGTCAGGAAGTCTTCTGTCCCCTGTCCTCCGCAGGGGGTCCAGGCTCTGTGGCTCCGCACCGCAGGGGGCTGGCTCTCCTTCATCGTGGTTAAATCACATATGCAGTGTCCAACATATACATGTCTCACAACACAGCCATACCTTGTGTCATTTTTGCTTATTTTGTTATATTTTGGCCATGATGGTAGATGAACCATTAGCATAAGCTTGGATAGGTGGTTGGAGCTAGTCTGCCTATCATTAGTTTAACTGTCTGTTGATTGCAGCCAGTTTTTAATCGATATTTTCTACAAATTGTACACACACCCACTGGAAGCCTTGTTCACCTAACATTCGACAATATACAGTACATGATGTCATTCTTTGACATTATTTTAGCTTATTTTACTATGGCTAGGAGCCTTTAGCAGTTTCCCATTCACTCATTCTGGATCATTTCTGTGCTTATTGTACTCCAGGGACTGGTCATAGCCTATCCACCACTGAAACCACGTACCCTTGTCCACCAGTGATGCTAGTGGCAACAAACATTTCATCAGGACCTGTGGGAGATGCCACCATATGGAAAAACTGTAGTGAATAGGACCTTTAAGATAGAAAGGAAGTTAATCGCAAAGTAAGAAGTAACCGGGGCCGTTTCCTGGTTTTGGGTAGCCCTATGCAAGATTGTGCTTTCGGAACCCCTAGTGCATCACCCTGGAAACAAGAAGAAAACAGGCTTCCCATTTCCCAGCAGCCCTTGCACGTGATGGGACATATTAAATGATGGAAAATAAGCACCATCTCCTTAGTTAGACTATAAGTGCACTATACTGTTGTATATGTCCAAGGTATGGTTGCTGTGATATTTGACTTTTAAGGGTTTATGCACCATTGCACTGACAGTGTCTTCCGGTGTGGAAGACACTGTGTTCCACACCAGACACAAAGGATGAGTTCTACGAGAAGCTCACATCCATCGTCGCAAGCATCCCCAGCAAGGAGACACTTGTTCTCCTGGGTGACCTCAATGCCAGAGTGGTTGCAGATCATGACTCGTAGCCCTTTTGCCTTGGACAGTTTGGTGTGGGCAAAATGAACGAGAACGGCCATCAACTGTTTGAGCTTTGCAGTCACCACGAATTGTGCATTGCCAATTTCTACTTCAGGACCAAGCCTCAGCACAAGGTCTCTTGGAGACACCCACACTCAAAGCACTGGCATCAGCTAGCTCTTATCCTGGTCAGGCGTGCCACCATCAAGAATGTCCTCCACGCACACTCTTACCACAGTGCGGACTGCGACACAGATCACTCCCTGGTCTGCTGCAAGGTCAGGCTACAGCCAAAGAGGATCACCGTTCAAAGAAACAAGGGAACCCCCGCATTGATGTCAGCAAGATGTCTCAACCAGACCTCGTGGAAAAGTTTGAAGAGACCTTTGAGAAGGAAATGCAAACCTCACAGCCCAGAGACTCTGCCACACAGAAGTGGGAAGTACTGCGGGACACCATGCATCGCACCACCTTGGCTACCTTTGGGAAGAAGTCCTCCAAGTCTCATGACTGGTTTGAGGCCAAGTCCACAGAGACGACTCCTGTTATCGAAGCCAAGCACGCCGCCATCACTGAGTATAAGCGGTCACCCAGTGAGAAGAGCCTGCAGATTCTGAGGGCTGCCAGGAGCAAGGCTCAGCAGAACTGCCAGGCGTTGCACCAACGAATACTGGACAGAGCTCAGTGAAGACATTCAGACAGCTGCTGCTACAGGCAACATTAGAGGGATGTACGATGGCATCAAGAAGGCCCTCGGACCAGTCCAGAGCAAGACAGCTCCCCTCAAATCTTCCACTGGGGTAGTAATTACAGACAAGGGCCAACAGATGGAGAGATGGGTGGAACAGTACTCCGACCTCTACTCCAGACAGAACACAGTGTCCCCCACAGCTCTTGACGCCATCGAGTGTATGCCAGTCATAGAGGAGCTGGATGTAGAGCCAACCATAGAGGAACTCAGGAAGGCCATCGACAGCTTGGCCTTAGGCAAAGCCCCAGGCAGCGATGGGATTCCCCAGACCTGATCAAACACTGCAAGACTACCCTCTTGCTCCCATTGCATGAAGTCCTCTGTCAGTGCTGGCAAGAAGGGACTGCAACACAGGACATGAGGGATGCCAAGATCATCACCCTTGATAAGAACAAGGGCAAAAGAAGTGACTGCAACAACTAGAGGCATCTCTCTACTCAGCATCGTCGGTAAAGTCTTTGCTTGGGTCATTTTGATCCACCTGCAGAAGCTGACAGAACACGTCTACCCAGAGTCACAGTGTGGCTTTTGTGCCAAGAGTGTCATGGTCCATGTGCTGACTCTGTCTGCACTCGGGTTGTGCGGTAGTTTCCCATTCTCTTCTCTAGCGCACTTCTTGGCCTCCGGGCTTTTATTTTGACAGCGTCTCGGCGATGTTTCCGGCTGTCAGAAGCCAAGCTCCGCAGGATGGCTGGATCCCAATCAGCCGATGATTCCATCAGCTGATCAATCTACCAAACACTATTTAAGGGAGCAGCTCTGTTTGCGTAGGGCTGCGACCTCGTCGAACATTCCTTCATCTACCATCCATTCCTGTAAGTGTTTTTCCTGTGAATCTGTATTCCTGTATCTGAGTCATACCTTAGTTGTGTTTTTGCCCCCCGTGGCTCGTTATTTTGTCATTTATCCTTTGTTAATAAATTATGCAAACTCATCGGCTGGCATTCGGCGTCTCATTGATGGCTTATGAGGGCCATCGTTGACAGTAGGTCGCAGCCAGAACGAGACGCCGGTCACCGTGAGTTTTGCCTAAATTTGGACTTGTTTCCCTGTCTGGGTACCTGTGTGCTGGAAGGTTATGTCGTCACTCAGGGGCTGCACTCAGAGCCTGGGCTACGAGCTGGTGGAGGCCTTCGACTATATTGATGGAACCCTCTTCACTGCTGGCCTCTGTGACACTCCCAGCAATGTGCGCTGGCACCTGGACCTCACTAAGGCCATCATTAACCGCTTTCCTCACTATTCCAACCACCCTGAAGTCATGGCGAGGAAGGCAGATATCTCTGCGCACCGGGAGAGAATCCATGGGTTGGAGGGAAACTCCGGCAGGAAGCCGAAGAGAAGGCACCCTCGCTCCTCGCTTCGGGATCCTGTTCCTGTCCCCGTTCCGGTCCAGGAGTTTGCACCACCCAGGGGTGACCCCCTAATGAGTGAGATGTCAGTCAGGATTCCCCCGGAGAAGTTACAGCTGACAGCTGTTTCCGTCCGGGACCGAGTGGCTGCAGCTCGTTCTACCGTCCACCCCACGCAGATCATTAAGCATGTGACGGCAGTCAGGCTGGTGGAGAGGAATCCTGACCTATGTGATTATCCAGAGTACGCCGACCTGCTCACCTCTGTTTCCGTGCAGGAGTGGCGTTTCCCTAACCTCTCCTTCGCCTTGCCCTCTGCTGGTAAACATCATCACACAGCCACCGGTAAGCCTCAGTGAGAACCCCATCCGGATCCAGTTCCGGGTCGTCGGAGGAACTCTGCCTCCCAGTCAGCTGCTTCTTCTGCGTCACGTCAGGAGGGAATTCCCGCAGCCTCTCCCTCCGGGTCATCTGTCCCTGATGTCCCGTCAGCTCCTCATGCCCGGATCGCCTCGGCTGTCACCCCCTCCTCCTCGACGTCTTCCCCGGCTGCTGTGAGTGCCACGAGTCCTGCTTCGGCGAGGCCCGTCTTCGATCCATCGCGAGCGGCTCCTCCTCGTCTTCCCGAGGGGCTTTCCATCACCATCCGGAGGGGAACGGGAAGAACTCAGCCCGCTACAACAGGCACCATTGCCCGCCCCCCCAGAGGAAAGGCAAGTGCAATTTCATTCTTCCCCTCGTTCTTGTGATTTGCCTTGTCTGACTCCTGGGGGTGGAGTTCGGGGTTCGCAGTCCCCTGAGCTCCCTCCACCTGCTGTAGCCTTTAACATTGAACCTGCTGCCTCTGTGTCTCCTTCCGTTGAGCATTCCACGGAACCAGGCCTACGCCACCGGACGGGGAGGGGGTCTGCAGTCCTGGAAAGCCTGGTTCCAGCCCCGCAGCCACGTCACGGGCAGAGGAGGAGAGCGGACTGTAACTTGGAGCCTGCGCCGACGACGAAGCGTCCCCGGGTCTCCATGGAGGTGTGGTTCGATTCAGCCGGTCGAGGATCCTCTACCACCACGGTGTGCGGGTCGTCGGCGTGGACATCAGCGTTGGAGGGTCCTCAGACTGTGGAGAATATCATGCCGGCTGCGGAGCCCGCCGTAGCTGAGTGGGAGCCAGAGGACGTCCTTCTTCGTCCTGAGCCCAAATCGCCGAAGTCCTGGACAGTGACGGAACTCAAGATCAGGCAAGTGCTCTACTTTGTCTTCTTTCTTTCTTCTCTGGAGCATTTTTGCCTGTCTCTCAGGGAGACGAGCCGGGTGCAGCTGTCCACTGCATCCGAACTTGTCTTGCCGGGTTCTGTCGCTACCGGTGATCCTGATTCCGGTTCTGTTTCCTCTCCTGAGACTTCTCCCAGGGTCGCCGGTGATGAGTCGGTCCTGGTCTCAGCTTTGAAGGTTCCGGGTTCGGGGTTGGAGGTCATCCATGGTGCTGTTCCGACCCAGTCGGGGTCCATCGTGGTTGCAGCCGCGACCCAGTTGGGGTCCATCATGGGTGCAGCTGCGATCCGATCGGGGTCCATCGTGGGTGCAGCGCGGGCCCACCTGGGGTCCAACAAGAGGACAGCGCCTGTTCTGGTGACGTTCGGAGGTGGAGCTGCAGATCCTCCGGTGAGCGACGCCGGACTGGTCCCGCATCCTTTTCCCGTTCCTTTTTTCCCTTCATCGGGTGCCGCAGGGGGTTCCCGTAGTTGGCTCGGCTCTCCCTTGTCGCTCCTCGTCATTAGGAGGCCGTCTCCAAACTCTCCCCTGGGGTCCTGTTGGCCTGACGATGCGGGTCGGCCGCCTGGGAGACTTTTTCACCGGTTTGGCGTTCTGGGTCGGCCACCCGACGTACTGAACTTTCTACTGGGCGACCTGGTTCGGCCACCGGAGGTCCCGTCTGTCTGGGCCCGAGACTGGGCTAGACCGCCCGAAAGAATCCTGTTTCCCCTATTGGCGATCTGGACGCTGGATGCAGGCAGACCGCCTGAACTTGTTTTTTTTTCCTTCGTTATGCTCTGCCTGTCATCATCCCTGTTTTTCACCCCTCTGTATGATTGGGGATGCATTGTGTTTGGGGTTGGACTTTTTGGAACTGTTGTCGCTGCTCTTCGTCGTATGTTATTTTTTCCACTCCTCTGTAGTCTGAGGGTTGTTTTCTGTGCCCGTTATTTGGCCTATATCTCCGCTCTGTGTGTGTTTTTTTGTACTCTGTATTTGGTGATGTGCCCGTCTGTCCATCCTTGTTGAACTATTGTATGTCTCTGCCAGGTAGCGTGTGTTTTTTTTCCTTTCCTCCTGTGTGGTATTTGTACGCTGAATTGTATGTATCGCTGCTCTGTGCCATGTGATTTTTTTTTCTCCCCCTGTTATTATGGGACATGCTGCAGTTTTGTGCCTGCATTGAGTTTCTGTCTTCTGAGGTTCTGCTTGTCATTTTGAGTTGGTTTTTTTTCTTTTCTTTGATTAGGTTGGATTCTGGCCCTCCTTGGCCTTTTTCCCCCTCCTCCCTCCCTGGGGCGGTCCTGTGGACCTTCAAGGTGGGGGGCGTGATGTTCCACCGCGTCTAGAATCCGCGTTGTGACTGGGGGCAACTGTCACGGTCCGTGTGCTGACTCTGTCTGCACTCAGGTTGTGCGGTAGTTTCCCGTTCTCTTCTCTAGCGCACCTCTTGGCCTCCGGGCTTTTATTTTGATAGTGTCTCAGCAGTGTTTCCGGCTGTCAGAAGCCAAGCTCTGCGGGACGGCTGGATCCCAATCAGCTGATGATTCCATCAGCTGATCAATCTACCAAACACTATTTAAGGGAGCAGCTCTGTTTGCTCAGGGCTGCGACCTTGTCAAACATTCCTTCATCTACCATCTGTTCCTGTAGGTGTTTTTCCTGTGAATCTGTATTCCTGTATCTGAGTCGTACCTTATTTGTGTTTTTGCCCCCGTAGCTCGTTATTTTGTCATTTATCCTTTGTTAATAAATTATGCAAACGCATCGGCTGGCAATAGGCGTCTCATTGATGGCTCGTGAGGGCCATCGTTGACAAAGAGATCAACGGTAGACATGGTCTTCTCCCTCTGCCAACTCCAGGAGAAGTGCAGAGAACAGCAGATGCCCCGTATGTCGCTTTCATAGATCTCACCAAGGCGTTCAACCTCATCAGCAGGGACGGCCTGTTCAAGATTCTCCCAAAGATAGGCTGCCCACCAAAGCTGCAGAGCATGATCGAGTCTTTTCACTCAGACATGAATGGGACTGTGCAGTTCAACGGGAGTTCCTCCAATCCCTTCAGCATCTGCACTGGCGTCAAACAAGGCTGCGTCCTTGCTCCCACATCTTTGGGATATTCTTTGCCGTTCTCCTAAAGCATGCCTTTGGCACTGCAACTGAAGGAATTTAACTAAGCACCAGGTCAGATGGCAAGCTGTTCAACCTTGCCCGCCTCAGAGCCAAGACGAAGGTTCGTGAAATGCTCATCAGAGACATGCTGTTTGCTGACAACACAGCAATTGCAACATACACCCAACAGGAGCTGCTGACACTGATGGACCGCTTCTCACAGGCCTGCAAGGATTTTGGACTCATGATTAGCCCGAAAAAGACCAATGTCCTGGGACAAGACACTGAATCACCACCTGCCATCACCATCGATGACTATGAACTCACCGTCGTCCACCACTTCACCTACCTTGGCTCTATCAACAACCTCTCCCTTGACACAGAAATAGACAAGAGGATCGGGAAGGCAGTTACAGCACTCACTCGCCTCACAACCAGAGTGTGGGCAAACCCCAAGCTGTCAGTGAAGACTAAGATGGCAGTGTATAATGCCTGTGTCATGAGCACACTGCTGTACGGCAGTGAGTCATAGACAACATATGCCAGACAGGAGAAGCGACTCAACACCTTCCATCTGCGAAGCATCCGCTGCATCCTTGGCATATCCTGGCAGGACAGGGTAACCAACACAGATGTCTTGGATCACGCGGGACTTTCCAGCATGTTCACTTTCCTCAGACAGCGCAGACTGTGCTGGCTAGGCTATGTCCACCACATGGACGATGGGTGCATCCCAAAGGACATCCTGTATGGAGAACTGGCATTTGGGAGGAGATCCACTGATCGCCCCCAGGTACAAAGATGGTACAAAGATGTCGTTAAGAGAGACATGAAGGCCACTAACATCAACACAGAGACCTGGGAGAGCCTAGCAGGTGACGGTGCAAAGTGGAAAGGGCCCCTGAAGCAACACCTGAAATCAGGGAAGGAGAAAATGATGGCCGCTGCTACAGAAAAATGAGCACGCAGGAAGAAGACTGTGTGTAGTCTCTGGTCCAACAGACCAGAGACTACACACAGGTGTGGCCTTTGCGATAGAGACTGCCACTCCCGCATCGGTCTAATTAGCCACAGACGACGCTGCTCCAGGCGAGCACACAACCAGAACTAGGAAGCGTCACCCATGGTCAACCCTGACCGACGGAGGCCTAAGACTGTAGCTTTGCTGCACTATAAGGGCTATGGCAGTGATACACTCATTCTGGGGCCCCCTCAGTGACTTGGGGCTCCTAGCATTTGCATTCACTGCCCTATGAAGGAAATGGCTATGGAAGTAACTTTCCAACAAAGGCAAGATGTGAACCTGGGACATCAGTGGGGTAGGGTTATATTTGGTCCTGTTCATCATCCCCTATGGCCCTACCTCCCACCTCCCTCCTTGGTTTGGGGATTGAAATGCTTTCAAAATTGTGAAATCTTCTTATATCATCATCTTCAAATTGGGAACACGTGTTTAAGTATTAGTTGAGGGATTTATTGTTTGAAGAGTAGTAGAAAATTTGTGCATTATACGGTTTTGCCTTCACAGATACCAGACCTTTCCTAACGTGGAATTTTTTTCCCCTATCAAAAAACCTAGAAAGCTGGATTTTCTTATAATTTATATGTTTGTTTCTATTTCTCTGATCTAAACAGGCCTCTCATAAATAATAAGTTGAACGCATATATGGTTGGTGCAGCTGGCTTCAGTAGAATTTCACACCTCATAAAAACTCCCCTTTGCCTTTTTTGTGCTCTCATCAGTGCATACAGTGACCTTTTCCGTCTGTGTGAGTCCTGGTGACAAATGCCTTTATAAACCCTGGGGCTTTATGTAATATAAAAGGTCATACCTAAAAACAAATGTCAGATATTTCAAGGAAAGATTTATGTTTTCTCTTGGAAAACAACTTGAAGTGTACCAAAGCTGCACATGCTGTTAAGTGTGAAAACTTGCAAAGCTTCTGCTCTGTGGTGGCTCTTGTTTAACCTTAATGTCCACCAGACGCTGTAGCAGTATCCCCTCCTGATAGCTGAAAACAACACATTCCCACCCTGTGCACAAGCAGCTCACTTCAAGTCAACATCACAGTGCTGCCTGGATATTTCAAATATAAATCTAGGGGAGTAAAAACATATTGATTTTTTTTTTACTTCCCACTCATAAAAGTAATCACATTGTTTCTGACAGGAATCCAATCATTCAACGGCACCTTTCATCTCAGTGGTTTAACACTCCACCACATAAAATCAACTGGAATTAAAATTACCCTGCAGTAGTATTCTGGCTTCACTTCTTTGAAGTAATAAAAGTGGTTCTTTCATTGTTTTAAAAAAAAGCTATAAAGGAAGTTTGAAACTCTTAGTCATTCCTCCCCACAGCACTAACATTTGTGCTGACACACAATCTGACCTTGCAGGTAACTGACTTTTCATTTTACTCAAAAAACACTGTGAGCAACATCTGGTGCTGCATATTAAAACGGAAACTAAATTCTTAAAAAATACAATTTGGTCTGGAAATATCTGGACAGTAACATCATTTTTTTAAAGTCATTTTTGTTATGTGTATAACCACTGAGGATGAAGAAATAAAACAATGAAAATGAAATGACTGAACAAATATGGTGGATGAACTGTTATAGTAGAGTCACTTGTTATATGTGAGCTACTCGTTAAAGACTTCGCCTGACCCACTTCCAGTTGTAGGAGGCTGAAATTGAACATGTAAAATAATACATATCTCTATTTGCAGCTCTGAACTCCTAAAGCTGGATTCATGCTGCACCTCTGCTGTCCGTGTACGTGTAACCGGAAACCTCGTGTGATGAAATTTACGTCATCGCTCCACTCCGCTAGTGTCCGCAGTGCTCGACCACGGATGACCGAGTGCAGCCCAAATTTTGTGACCGCGCCGCCTGCCCATGACCTGAACGCACTGAAAAGCGCATGCGCAAGACTGAACATCCCATTCACGAGGTGGCAATATCGGCACAGAATACCAAGACAAAGTAGAAGAAGACGACGAGGAAGCGGAAGATGAGAATAAACATACATGAATCATACATAAATACTTCAGCAGCAGCATCTTCGTGAAAAAGGAGTGAAAACCGGGAAGTCAAGCAGCAGAAAGCAAGCAGTGTTTCTTCGTTGGTGAAAGTCCTGGCGCCTCAGCGCATTGGCGCTACCTATCGGGCGGGAGTGAAACTACAAATGATGGTTGGGCGCATGCGTCAACCGCTTGGCCTCGGTAGATGGAAAAAAGTGAGCATGAACAGCGCCGCGTGCATGCCGGGCTCGTCCAAAGCACACGTGGACCAAAGCGGACTAGAGGGAAATGCAGCATGAATAAGGTTTAAGAGTTTTTCTTTTACAGGTGTTAAGGTAGTGTAAGGTGTGACAATGGAGTCAGTTAAATGCAGATCAGTCATCAGGTTCCTGTCCTTGAAAGGCCGAGCACCACGGCAGATGTTCAGTGAGATGAAAGAGACTTATGGGGAGGATTCCCCATCATATGATGTAGTCAAGCACTGGCATCGGCAGTTCAAGTGTGGTCAGACATTGGTGAAAATGGCACCCATTTTGGAGGACTGCCGCATAACAATTCAGCGGCTAGCCCAAGATGACAAGATCAATGTGGGGGTCTGTGGAAACAATAATCTATGATTATTTGTACACGCAGAAGTTGTCTGCATGATGGATTCTCTGGTAGCTCACACCTTTTCAAAAGCATGAACGAGTCACCTACTCCCAGGCTCTTTTGGCCATTTGTCAAGAAAACCAGGTGTCATGATTGGTATTTATTGACAGCTCACGTGCAGGGAGTGACAACAGAGAAAGCACACTATGACACAGAGAAGCAAATTTGATTTGAATTTTATTCGACTTGAGTGAATTCGGCCACAAATCTCTCAAATGAATAAATGGGACCCTCAGGTCTGTCAAGAATGGCTTGGGCCCAACTGAGGGCCCTATCCCACAGCAGGAGGGTCATAAATAATTAATTTTTGCTGTGTCATCCGGGTACTCCCCCCCGACTGGCCCAAATACAGCCAAACATGGCACAAACCCCCCCTACATTTCCCCACCTCCCCCGCGTATTGGGCAGGTGAGGGAACGGGGTGGTTCGGCGCACGATGGAAGAAACTGGGGCAACAGGAGGAGGGATGGGAACCGGCTGAAACAAATGGCCCAAAAGTTTGGCGACCGTGCCCAGCTGCTGCGTAATGGTTTACAGCAGCTGAGTAAGCACAGCCACCTGCCTCTCTGTGGCATCTAAACGGTCTAAAGCGGAGTGTTCCACTGATGCCACTCCTGCTGCGCTTGCACCGTGGCTGGCTCAATATATCACGACTGGTATTTATTGACAGCTCACGTGCAGGGAGTGACAACAGAGAAAGCACACTATGACACAGAGAAGCAAATTTGATTTGAATTTTATTAATGCAAGAAGAAAGCTCCAAAAGAGAAAAATGCCACTCGCCAGGGGAACACTCAGCCTGAGGAGAGAGACGAGATCAGTAGATTAGGGGGGAGACTCAGATAAGGGAAAATAGGACTACACTCACGTGGGAGTATAAGAGAGCCCAGCAGAAGAACCCAGCACTTACGGCAAACCAAATGGTGATGCGGGAAGGCAGAAGTGGAGATGGGTGAGGTGTCTGACTGGGTGATGATGGTCGCTGACGTGGTGATGGTGAAGAGGCAGGTGAGCGCACAACTACCCTGGAGACGCACCACTAAGGAGGTAGCAACCTGTGGAGAGGTAAGCAAATGATTAGAAGGTTTTTCAATTTTAGAGGAAAATAGAACTTGCTGGTGAAGCAGGTAGGATACCCAACGAGCCAGCACTAAGGTGTTGAAGAGAAGGTCTATTTAAGTGCTGGCGAGTCAAAGGTGACAGGTACGTCTCATCACGCAGGTGGAGATGATTGCCCGCAGAGTAGGTGAAAGTTGAACCGGACGGGTGGGGGGGAGTACGCTCACCGGATCATAACAGTCCCCCCCCCCCTCAAGAAGCGCCTCCTGGCAGTCCACTGGGTTTGGTGGGATGAGCCTTGTGGAAGGCCTGGACCATCCCCTTGTCGTGAAAGTTGGAACCAGGAATCCAATGACTTTTCTTCTGGTCCATAGCCCTTCCAGTGGACGAGATATTGAAGCCCCTGGCCCCGACGGCGAATGTCCAGAATCCTCTGGACTGTGTAGGTGGTTTGGCCATCAATGATTCGTGGGGGAGGAGGCGGCTTTGGTGGAGGGCAGAGAGGGATGGCGGAGAGGGGTTTGATCTTTGAGACGTGGAAGGTGGGGTGTATCTGCATCACCAGTGGGAGCTTTAAGCGGACCGTGGCATTGTTGAACATCCTAGAGATGGGAAATGGGCCCAGGAAATGAGGAGAAAGCTTCCTAGACTCCGTCCTCAATGGCACCTGGTCCGCTGACAACCACACCTGCTGCCTGATGGAATACTTTGGAGCTGGAGTCCGCCTACGATCAGTGTACTGGCGATTGAGTTCGGCTGACCAGGTGAGGGCAGCACGAGTGGCTTTCCATAGCCAGCGAGAGCGGCGTGCGTGGGCCCCCACCAATGGAACTGCCACTCCTCTCTCCGCCATTGGTAACGGGGGGGTTGTAACCCATGGATGACTCGAATGCGGTCAACCCGGTGGCTGTTGAGATTGCAGAATTGTGGAAGTACTCCACCCAGGTCAGATGAATACTCTATGAGCTTGGGTTGCAGGCTGCCATGCACCTAAGGGTGGCCTCCACGGATTGGTTAGCGCGCTCAGCCTGCCTGTTGCTCTATGGATAGTACCCATATGTAAGACTGACGGTGGTACCCAAGGAGCAGCAGAAGGCTTTCCAGGTTTGGGAAGTGAATTGAGGGCCCCGGTCAGACATAATGTCCATAGGAATACCGTGTAAGCGGATGACATGGTTGGTGAGGAGGTTTGCTATTTCAAAAGCAGAGGGTAGTTTGGGAAGGGGCACCAGGTGGATTGCTTTGGCGAAGCGATCCACACAGGTGAGGATAACGGTGTTACCTTGAAAAGAAGGAAGTCTGGTAACAAAGTCCAGGGCAATATGGGACCAGAGTTGGTGAGCGATGGGGAGTAGGTGGAGAAGGCCAGAAGGGGGCGAGGAGTCTGATTTGTTGCGACAGCAGACTTAACAGGCGCTGACATAATCCCGGACGTCCGTCTGCAGAGTGGGCCACCAGAACACCCAACAAATGAGATTGATAGTCCGAGTGATCCCAGGATGACATGCAAATAAGCTGAGTACAGAGGGCTTATCCAGGACTTTGTGGACTGGTGCCATCGGAACTGCCTCCAGATCAACGCGAGGAAAACTAAGGAGCTGGTGGTGGACTGCCGCAGACATGGGCAGCCCCTCACAGCACCAGTAAATATACAGGGAACAGACATCGAGATGGTGACATCCTACAAGTACCTGGGTATTCATCTGAACAATAAACTAGACTGGTCACACAATACTGACGCACTCTACAAGAAGGGACAGCGCAGGCTGTTCCTGCTGAGGAGACTCAGGTCTTTTGGTGTACAAGGGGCGCTGCTGAAGTCATTCTATGACACGGTGGTGGCATCAGCCATCACTTTTGGAGTGGTCTGCTGGGGCAGTGGCATTACTGCAGCCGATAGGAAGAGACTGAACAAACTGATTAAGAAAGCTAGCTCTGTCCTGGGGCAACGCCTTGATCCGATGGAGGAGATAGGAGAGAGAAGGACGGTGGCTAAACTGTCATCTCTGCTGGAGTCCGAGTTCCATCCTATGCAGGACATACTGGATGCACTGAGGAGCTCATTTAGCAGCAGACTACATCATCCCAGGTGCACAACCGAGAGGTTTCGTAGGTCCTTCCTACCAACGGCTGTCAGACTGTACAACCTAAGCAGGGCTGCTCGCAGAGATAGCAAAAAGACGTAACAAACTAATAGTTTTTTTTTTTTTTTTTGAATGCAAAAGATGCAATAGACTTACACAATGGTCCTCTCCGGCATACAACTAGGAACATACCGGTCGCTATGGAGGGTGAGAATATGTATGGGCACATAATCATACCATGTAGGATAACTAAATAGACGGTTATGCTGTTTCATCCCACCTAGCAACAATGCTCTGCACTGTGTGTGTTTATATATTTACATATTTATTCCATCTAGCTACAATGCTCTGCACTGGGTGTGTTTATATTTATATATCTATATATTTATTCCATCTAGCTACAATGCTCAGCACTGGGTGTGTTTATATTTATATATCTATATATTTATTCCATCTAGCTACAATGCTCCGCACTGTGTTTTTATATATCTACATATTATTCCATCTAGCTACATTGCTCCGCACTGTGTGTGTTTATATACTTGCATATTTATTCCACCTAGCTGCAATGCTCCGTACTGTGGGTGTTTATATATTTACATATTTATTCCATCTAGCTACAATGCTCTGCACTGTGTGTCTGTGTGTGTGTGTGTGTATATATATATTTTATAGTAATATGTACATATGTATATTAGCTGCTCTTGCTTGCTTGTTTTTTTTCTTGCCTTCTGATTGTTGCTCTGAGTGTTGCTATCCCTGTGCTGTTGCAATCCTGGAATTTCCCCGTTGTGGGACTAATAAAGGCTTATCTTATCTTATCTTATCTTAAATAAGCTGGTGTGGCCCCACTTGATGACGTCGCTGTGGAGAGCAGCCGGGACAAACAGTTGACAATCAGGGCCCCCTTCTGGTAAGGGTTCTGTGGAAAGAGCCTGACGGCCCCTCCGCTCAATATCCCACGTGAGCGCTCTGAGGAAGCAGGAGGGTGGGACAATGGGTTGGGGGAGGGAGGGAGGGAGGGATGGGAGAGTCAGGGCAGAACTGGCGGGAGAGAGTGTCCGGTTTAATATTGTGGGAGCCAGGCCTGTAGGTGATGGTAAGATTAAATCTAGCAAAGAATAAGGCCCAGCGGGCCTGGCTGGTGTTTAGCCTGTGGGCCGACCAAAGATATTCAAAATTTTTATGGTCGGTCCACACAATTATGGGTTGGGCCGCTCCCTCCAACCAGTGTCTCCACTCCTCAAGGGCCAACTTAATGGCCAACAGCTCTCGGTCTCCTATGTTGTAGTTCCTCTCGGCAGGCATGAGCCGCCGAGAGAAATACGCACAAGGATGGAGCCTCTGATCTGAGGCTGAACACTGTGATAGACCAGCGCCCCACTCCTGAGTCCGAAGCGTCCACCTCTAAAATAAACTGGAGCTGGGGGTTGACCTGGGCCAAGATAGGAGTGTTACAGAACAAACCCTTCAATTTGTGAAAGGCCTGTTCAGCTGCCTGGAACCAATTAAAGGGCACTTTAATTGAGGTCAGCTGGGTCAGAGGCTGTGCTACCCCACTATAGTTTCTAATGGAACAGCGATAAAAATTTGCAGACCCCAAGAAGCGTTGAAGCTCCTTGCGGGAGTGGGGTGTAGGCCAATTTAGCACAGCCTCCACCTTGGCTGGGTCGGCCCTCAGCTCTCCCTCAGCCACGATAAAGCCCAGAAAAGAAGTAGAGCGGGTGGAAAACACACTTCTTGGCTTTAACGTAAAGCCGGTTCTCCAGGAGCCCTTGTAAAATGGCCGTGACGTGGACAGTGTGTTCCTCTGGCGTGCGTGAAAAAATTAAAATGTCGTCAAGATAATCGAAAAAAAATTGATTGACCATATCGCGAAGGACGTCATTGATCATATGTTGGAAGACGGCGGGGGCATTGGTGAGCCCAAATGGCATCACCAGATATTCGAATTGCCCCAGGTGTGTTTTAAAGGCTGTCTTCCATTCGTCCCCTTCACGAATGCGAACCAGATGATATGTGTTCCGCAAGTCCAATTTGGCAAATAATCGCACGTGCTGAAGGAGCTCAAACACAGAGTTTATCAGGGGCAGAAGATATTTGTCCTTAACTGTTAAGTGGAAGAAGATGAATGAATGAATGTTATAGCATTGAGTTCACGATAATCAATGCACGGGCATAGGGAACCGTCCTTCTTCCCGACAAAAAAGAACCCTGCCCCAAGAGGAGCCGATGGTTTCAGAGCCATCTTGGTTTTTCACCAAGATGGCGCCCACAGCGGTCGACATGGTGCTTCGCTGCGCTCTTTGTTTGTTTTTGTTTGTCAATTGTGTGTCTGCTTGCACTTATACCCGTGAAGAACTTTTAAATATCAGGACTTTGACCCCCACGGACCTCCTCCCAGTTTTTCTAGCCCCTGCCGCCGATCTGGTTTATTGTTTGGCTCGGAAAGTGAGACGGCGGAAGAGAGGAAGACGAGCGGGCGCTCTCGTGCGACTTCGCAGGAGAGGCTCGCGAACGGCGCTGCCTGGCATATTTCTGTCCAATACCAACTCTCTCTCTAACAAGGTGGATGAACTGAGACTGCTGATGCGTTTTAAGGACCTCGCCTCCTCAGCTGTCCTCTGCTTTACTGAGACCTGGCTCCGGGAAAATATACCGGACAGCGCGCTGCGCCTCGACGGCTTCCAGCTCTTCCGTGCTGATCGTGACACAGAGCTTTCCGGCAAGACCACAGGAGGCGGTGTCTGCTTCTACATCAACTGTAGCTGGTGCTCTGATGTAACGGAAATTTCCAAACACTGTTCTCCTGCCTTGGAATTTCTTGTTATCAACTGCAAGCCTTTTTATTCCCCACGGGAGTTTGCTTCTTTCATAATGATCGCTGTGTACGCCCCTCCCGACGCGGACACGCGCGAAGCTCAGCGCGTGCTCGCGGATCACATTCAACACACAGAGCGGAGTTTTCCAGACTCGCTGATTATTGTGGCTGGCGACTTTAATCAGTGCAATCTGAGCCACGATCTCCCCCGCTACAAACAGTTTATTAAATGCCCCACCAGAGGATTAAACACACTGGATCACTGTTACACCACAGTGAAAGACGCATATCGCGCTGTCCCTCGAGCTGCGCTGGGATTATCTGATCACGTGATGGTTCACCTCATTCCCACATACAGACAGAGATTGAAGCTCACTAAACCTGTTGTGAGCACTACGAAGATACGGACCAGTGATGCTGAGGAGAAGCTGGAAACGTGCATGGAAATATCTGACTGGGGCATGCTTAAAGGAGCCACGCATGATCTGGATGAGTACACGGACACTGTGAACTCATATATCCACTTTTGTGAAGAGAACATTCTTCCATCACGCACCAGGGTGAGTTACTCTAATGACAAACCCTGGTTCACAGCTAAGCTCAGACAGATCAGGAAGGAGAAGGAAGCAGCGCTGAAAAGTGGAGACAGGGACTGCTACAGGGAGGTTAAATACCGGTTTAACAGAGAGCTGAAGAGGGCTAAATCTGTGTACTCAGAGAGACTCCAGCAGCAGTTCACTGCTAATGATTCGGCTTCCGTGTGGAGAGGACTGAGGCAGATCACCAACTATCGGCCTCAGGCTCCTAAAGGTCAGGATGACAAAGCCCTTTGTCAGAGACTGTCCCAACACTATGCCCGTTTTGACACCTCGTCATCTGTGTCCAACTCCCCCCCTCCCTCCAGCTCCACAGCCTCCACATTCCCTACTTCATTTAAGGCACCCCCCCCCACCTCCCCCCCTCCCCTTATCATCAGTGAGCAGGATGTGCTCAAGCAGTTCTCCAGACTGAACCCGCGCAAGGCCCCCGGCCCAGACGGCGTGTCTCCCTCCACCCTGAGACTCTGTGCGAAACAGCTGGCTCCTGTATTCACAGACATTTTTAACACCTCCCTTAAGTTATGCCACGTGCCGTCCTGCCTCAAATCCTCCACCATCATCCCTGTCCCCAAGAAGCCACGGATCACTGGACTTAATGACTACAGACCTGTAGCGCTCACCTCTGTAGTCATGAAGTCCTTTGAGCGCCTGGTCCTGTCCCACCTCAAGTCCATCACCACCCCTCTCCTGGACCCGCTGCAGTTTGCCTACCGAGCCAACAGGTCTGTAGACGATGCAGTCAACCTGGCCCTCCACTCCATCCTGCAGCACCTGGACTCCCCGGGAACCTACGCCAGGATCCTGTTTGTGGACTTCAGCTCCGCATTCAACACCATCCGCCCCGCTCTGCTCCGGGACAAGCTGTCCCTGCTCAACGTGCCTGACTCCCTCTGCAGGTGGATCATCGACTTCCTGACGGACCGGAGGCAGCATGTGCGGCTGGGAAAGACTGTCTCAGACTATACTAGCATCAGCACCGGATCACCCCAGGGCTGTGTACTTTCCCCCCTACTCTTCTCCCTTTACACCAACTCCTGCACCTCCAGCCACCAGTCTGTCAAGTTGATCAAGTTTGCGGACGACACCACCCTCATCGGGCTCATCTCCAACGGCGACGAGTCCGCCTACAGGAGAGAGGTGGCCCAGCTGGCGTCCTGGTGCAGCAATAACAACCTGCAGCTGAACGCTCTGAAGACAGTGGAGATGATTGTAGACTTCAGGAAAGTCACTACTCCTCTGCCCCCCCTCACCCTCTCAGGCTCTCCCATCACCACTGCTGATTCCTTCCGCTTCCTAGGCACTACCATCACCAGGGACCTCAAATGGGAGCTGACCATCAGCTCACTCATCAAAAAGCCCAGCAGAGGATGTTCTTCCTGCGGCAGCTGAGGAAGCTCAAGCTACCCACCAAGATGTTAGTGCAGTTCTACACAGCCATCATCGAGTCCATCCTCACCACCTCCATAACCGTGTGGTACGCAGGAGCCACTGCCAGGGACAGACTAAGGCTGCAGCGCGTCGTGCGCACTGCTGAGAAGGTGATCGGCTGCAAGCTCCCATCTCTCCAGGATCTGTACATCTCCAGGACCCGGAGGCGTGCTGGCCGGATCATAGCCGATCCCTCACACCCTGGTCATGTACTGTTTGCCCCCCTCCCCTCTGGTAGAAGACTTCGGTCCATCCAGACTAAAACCTCCCGTCACATGAACAGCTTCTTCCCCTCTGCCATTAGACTGCTGAACACTAAGTGACTCTCGTGCACCATGTACAGCAGCTCAACCAGACTCATGTCAATCATCACTGTTTTCTTCCTGCATTACCGACTGCACTATATAGTTCTCCACAGTATCTGCTGCTGGCTAATATATATTTTAACTGTTGACCAGTATCACTTAATCTTATCCTACACTTTATTACATGTATAGTTTATTTCTCTTATCTTATCATGTTTAATGTTGCAGCATTGTACTGAGACAAATTCCTAGTTTGTGTACTACATGAACAATGGCAATAAACCTGATTCTGATTCTGATTCTGATTCTGATTCTGAAGGCCGAATAAGGCCAGCATTCATAGAATCTTTAATACAGCTCTCAATCGCCTCCCTCTCCGGCTCAGAAATACTGTAGAGCCGGCTGGACAGCAGCCGTGCACCTGGGAGAAGGTCTATAGCACAATCACAGGAGCGATGGGGAGGTAAAGAAAGCGCTCTGGATTTGCTAAAGACCTCTCCGAGATCATGATAGACCTCGGGCACTAGGCTGAGGTCCGGCGGCTCCGCCAGAGGGGAAGAAATGGACAGCGCAGGTGAACACTTGGCCAAGCTGAGACAGGATGCCAAACAGTACGGGCTCCAGGAAGAGAAGGAATTATTTGCCCAATTAATAATAGGGTTATGTTTTCGGAGCCACGGGTAACCGAGAGCCACTGGGTGACCAGATTTAGGGAGAATATAAAACAAAATAGCCTCCTGGTGCTTGCCGGAAAGAAGGATGGACACCGGCTCCGTTTTCTCAGTGATGGTGGCCACTTTTTTGCCCGACAATGTAGTTACATTTAGGGATATGGGCAATTTGATCGTGGGGATGCCTACATCCCGCACGAAGCGCGAAGAGATGAAATTCTGCTCCACTCCTGAATCAATTAAAGCCTTAGCCCTCCTCTTGACCCCCGGCAACTGAATGAGGACTGAAATGGAGAAGTTACTGGGGGGATGTGTCATGCACACTGCATTTTTGCGCAGCGCACAAATGAATGGGTGCGAGCCCAATCGCTGGTGAAGTGAACGTGTTTATTAACAAAAGGAAGAAAACATACAAAGCGTCCAGTGAATACAGTCCAAAATGAATAAAGATATAAAGATGACCGGCTACGAACTCCGTTGGCAATCCCCACATGCTCTCAGACGAAACTGGGCAGCAGAGAGGAAGGGCTAATAATAATAAGGAGAAAGACTTACATGAGGGTTGGAGCGCAACTAGGCTCTGGAAACAACAACGCCATCAAAAGTCCAAAAGAGGAGAAACCAACTGGGAGTGAGTCAGAACATCGAATGTTGACTAACGCTGCCACACTGAGTGCTCATACTGTCACCCATAAGTACACCGTGTACTTAATGAGTGACAAGTGAATGCAGGTGTGCAGCAGCAGCCGGCGCATGAGTGCGTGTCTGTGTACGTGAGTAAGAATGAATGTGTGTGAATGTGCATGTGCAGAGTAAAGCATGCGTGTGCAAGTGTGTCTATGTGTGGAAACACAAAAGGTGATGGCAAACAGCTGGTGAATGCCTGGCAGGGAGAGGAGGAGGCGTGGCTGTAGACTGGCAGGGAGCCCAGGACCCGGAGGCTCTAAAAACTTGCCAGCTGAAAATTAAGAAAACAATGATCAGGGAACTACAGCCACAAATCATGGAACGGGGTTGATGTCTCAACCCCGTCCATGACAGGATGATTGGATTTCCCGCCCATCAGACCTCCCACGGCTGCTGACGGGCCACATCTTATAGGCTTCAGATGGCACTCCTGCAGTGTGTGCTTGAGAGAGCCACAATACATGCAGGCGCCAATTCTCCTTCGCCTCTGGCGCTCTTCTGAAGTCAGACGGACCCGGCCAAACTCCATAGGCTCAGAGAAGGATTTGGCTCCAGCTGTGTCATAAACCGAAGGGGATGCGCGCACACTGGGCAGGTAGGAGGAGGCTTTGCGCTCTTTCGCATGCTCATGGTATCGGTTGTCGAGACTGACAGCCTGATCAATTAAACCGTCCAAGGAGGAGGGTACTGCATGAACCACTAGGCCTCGTAACGAAGCGTCATTCCATCCTCAGTCCGCCGCAATGACCCGGAACTCCACAGAGTAGTCGGCAGCAGACTGGCTACCCTGACGGAGTGACATTAAGCAACTCATGATGTTCCCCTCACTTTCTGTATGGTCAAACATGCGAGTGAATTCGGCCACAAACCTCTCAAATGAATAAATGGGACCCTCGGGGCTGTCGAGAATAGTTTGGGCCCAAGTGAGGGCCCTATCCCACAGCAGGAGGATCATAAAATGAATTTTTGCTGTGTCATCCGGGTACTCCCTGCCGACTGGCCCAAATACAGCCGAACATGGCACAAACCCCCCTACATTTCCTCACCTCCCCCGCGTATGGGGCAGGTGAGGGAACGGGGTGGTTCGACGCACGGTGGAAGAAACTGGGGCAACAGGCGGAGGGATGGGAACCGGCTGAAACAAATGGCCCAAAAGTTTGGCAACCGTGCCCAGCTGCTGCGTAACGGTTTACAGCAGCTGAGTAAGCACAGCCACCTGCCTCTCTGTGGCATCTAAATGGTCTAAAGCAGAGTGTTGCACTGATGCCACTCCTGCTGCACTTGCACCGTGGCTGGCTCAATATGTCATGACTGGTATTTATTGACAGTTCACATGCAGGGAGTGACAACAGAGAAAGCACACTATGACACAGAGAAGCAAATTTGATTTGAATTTTATTAATGCAAGAAGAAAGCTCCGCAAGAGAAAAACGCCACTCGCCAGGGGAACACTCAGCCTGAGGAGAGAGACGAGAGCAGTAGATTAGGGGGGAGACTCAGATAAGGGAAAATAGGACTACACTCACGTGGGAGTATAAGAGAGCCCAGCCGAAGAACCCAGCACTTACGGCAAACCAAATGGTGTTGCGGGAAGGCAGAAGTGGAGCTGGGTGAGGTGTCTGACCAGGTGATGATGGTCACTGACGTGGTGATGGTGAAGAGGCAGGTGAGCGCACAACTACCCTGGAGATGCATCACGAAGGAGGTAGCAACCTGTGGAGAGGTAAGCAAATGATTAGAAGGTTTTCCAATTTTAGAGGAAAATAGAACTTGCTGCTGAAGCAGGTAGTATACCCAACGAGCCAGCGCCGAGGTGTTAAAGAGAAGGTCTATTTATGTGCTGGTGAGTCAGAGGTGACAGGTGCGTCTCATCACACAGGTGGAGATGATTGCCCGCAGAGTAGGTGAAAGTTGTACCAGACGGGCGGGGGGGGGGGTGCGCTCACCGGATCATGACACCATGATGATTTCTTTGACATACTAATCATGCAGGATAAAACATGGATCCATCACTGTGATCCAGAGACTAAAGCCTACTCAAAGCAAACAAATCATTATGACTCACCACCTCCAAAGAAGAGAAGTGTCCAACCCTCAGTGGGCAAAGTCATGCTCAAGGTTGTTTAGGACCAGCATGGAGTATTCATGATGGATTTCCTGGCAAAGGGTACCACAATTATCAGGACTTACTACGCTTCACTGTTGCAGAAAATGCAGAAGCCCGTCAAAAGCCCGTGTCATGCTGACCAAAGCTGTCTTCCTCCTACAACTCACACGTTGCCCAGATGGAAGCACGGTCCTGCTGTTATGAAATCGTTCCTCACGCCCTTTTCAGATCTTGCACCATCTGACTTTCACCTCTTTCCAACCATGAAGTCACAATGAAACACTGATTTCTGAAGTCAAGTCATGGCTTCTGATGCAACCTGCAGACTTCTACAGGTGAGGTCTCCACAGCTGCATAAGCAATGGGAGAAGTGTGTGACACATGGTGGCATCTATGTAGAGAAAGACTAATAACTGTGCCAAGCTTAGTTCTCTAAGTCCATGGGAAATGAGTCAGGGGAAATCTTCAATGAACAGTCCTCATACACAGCCACAAAGGATAAGATGTAATTCCTCAATGGTTACCACAATTTTTTTATTCAGCACCTCAAAAACATAGCAGCCTGAGTATCATTTGCACCTGGGTTGTTTAGTTTCTAATCGAATGTTGTCATGTACAGAGGCAGAGTTATTCATATTTGGCCTTTTCCACCATCAAAACAGTTCCATCTTTAAGCAGTTAGCTTTCTATGTTCTACAGATGCTGATGTGACAGAGTCAACAAAAGCATTACTTGGCTCGTGAAGGTCGACCCACTTGGTGACTGGACTCCAGTGCCATTTAGATGTCATCAGTTAAGCTTTACCGCCCTCCCCTTCCTCACATTTGGCATCAGTTGGCAGAACTTACTTGTGAAGTGTTAGTCCCATTCCTCCGATTCCACCACTCTGTTGCTCCCTGTAGTGTGCCCTCGTGTCCCAGCCACAAGAGGTGTTGCTGGTAGGACTTACTGGGGGTGACACAGTCAACAGGTGGAAATGCTCAAATACATGTCTGATATCAGGACAATGTCAAAATCTGGAGGGTGAATATGCGACTGAATCAACAAAAGCATTCCTATTTGGCTTGCCAGTGGGTAAACCCTCTTGGTGACAAAAGCAGAGGGTCGGGAGGTTGTGAGTTTGATCCCTATTTAGATGTCGTCATGTGGGCTTCACTGTCCTCCATTTGATTTAGCAAGTCAAGGCTGGAAGTTTTGCGCAATAACTAAAGAAAACTAACAGAAGAACAATCACATGCACCTTGTTTCCCTGTAGTGGAGGCATACATTACTCATAGACAACTGACACATTAAAATACAGGGTTCAGTAATAAATTCGCTGAACAACATCTTATCATCTCACCCTTAAACTTCAACCCTTAAAAACACCAAACTTTTGGGGAACTAGAGGAAACACAGGCGCTGCTACAGGACGCTGCAATATAAAAGATGCACATCCCTATATGAGCAGTAAGTGCATTTCTGCTGGCAGCAAAATGGCAGGATATTGAAATCCACTTCCCCCTTCAGAACTAATGCCCAAAGCCACAATGCTGAGTGTAATGGTGAGAAACACGTTGTTATGTGTTGCCAACTGTGCTGGACTGTCATCTGTGACTCCTGCTGCAGATTTTAAATGATACTGTTCTTGCAAATATTGAATAAAGATTACTGATTCACTCCAAGAGTCTTTCCACATGAGTTCACCAACTATGGATGTGAATATAGAAATTTCTGTATTACCATATGTTCTTTATAAAATAAGCTTTTCATGTATCTTGTGTGATGCAGAAGAATACAAGAACCCTGTACTGCTTTTTAGTAAGGGTGTTGTGAAGTGTTTATGCTAACAGCATGAGTCAGTGTCAGAATAGAAGTAGTAATGATCACAATATGGATCCATTATCATCTAATTGCAGCTATTATTCGAGGAATGCTTCATACATTTTACAGCATTACTTGATTTTATTTTGCTGCTAGAGTGGCTGCTTGGGCTTATAGTAAGGCCTAACTGAGGGAAATTTCCTTGTGATTATTCATCACAGCTGATAGTATCAATGAGGACATGAATCCTATTAACTTGAGCAATAATTACATATACATACAGTATTAACACTTGTGATAAATATTAGAATCACTTGGTTCATTATATGTTTATGGCAGGGCATTAAAATAATAGGATAAAGTATCAATGCTTTTTTTATTCCTGTATTTTTAAAAATGTTGCATTTTGAAAAACAGCTGATGTTTTGATTTGTGTATATTTTAACAACAAATGTCTAGATTTATACTCAATAAAGTCAATTTAATAGCTACAAATAATAGCTTCCTACCTATCTTTACTATTCAGTGGTGTGTTTTGTGAGTAACATGCAATAAAACAATAAGAAAATAATAAAACCATTAGAATCACCTCACCTTTAACAAGCAGGTGCATATTATCTATAGAGGTTTGCTTATATAGCTTCATGTTAGCCTGGGAGGGTAGAGAACGCCCCTCTTACAGCTAAGTCTTTGAAAGTGATGCAGTGCATCCTAATATGCCTCTCTGTTTGAAACGAACAATGTGCACTCGCATATTTGTAAAACATGCTGCAAAAATAACGAATGATAATGAGCCACTGAGTTTAGATGTGGTTCTTGTTGGTCAAAAGCACAGTGTCACTGCCGTAAACTTACAACACACTGACTGTGTGCCTAGCCGCACCACTTTTAAAAGACACCACTCCTACAAGCTCAAAATGTGAGCAAAGTCATTTGTTATTTGGATGAGGGCACAAAGTATGAAAATGTGAAACCAGGAATAACTAAATCCACCGGAGCAAGTTGTTGTGGTGCAAATTCACACTTTAGATTGTCCTAAAGTGCACCCAAATGTACTTCAGAAAAAGTAAGATTTTTTTTTTTATAAATGTAAAATATATCCTACAATAAAACTACTAGGTATAATTTTGAGAAAAAAAAATACTTGAGTGTGTGCACTTGAGTAAATATAAGGGCCCACCTCAGGAGTTTTATTTGAGTACGAGTCACTCTGCTGCATTCAGACAAACCCATGCTGTATCTATGAGTGCATTTACTGATCACTGGGCGTCCACCACCATTTATGTGCAGTATCTGCATCTGTCATTGTAATAAGGGGCAACAGATGTGAGCATAAATCAGAACGTGTTGATTAAGCAATATGGTAATCTGCTGATTAAAGCACTTCTGACACAGGAAACCAAATGGTCGAAACTCATTTACTGCAGTTAAGGAATGATTAGAGAGTAATTAAATTTACCTGTTATGGTTAAAGTAGCCTGAACCCAACCTCCATAACTCCTCATTGACAAACATTTTTGGCTCATTTTAAAATCCAATCATTAAAAAAAAAAAAAAAAAAGGTTCAACTGGCAGTTTGCTGTGAGAGAAGGTGCTGTTGCTACTGAACTTCTTAAGCATCGTGGATCCCTGTGGAGAAAAAAAAAGCAACAAATATTTTTCACATCATTGTAGACCAGAGCTCAGCCAACTGTAAATTATGACAGAAGACAGGAGATCAATACTTTAGGAGCTGAAACATGTGAATAGGTAGTGCATTTTACCACTGAAAAGACTTAGGATGATGGGGCAATGGAAGGTAGTGAACCTGTCGTATATAATCCAAACATCAGAGTAGTTTGTCCATTTGAAAACCATAATTATTGTCTTAAGTGTGATTAAATGAAACTAATGAAGACAGAAAATATTATTTACTGTATGGCTGTGTTGTGAGACATGTATATGTTGGACACTGCATATGTGATTTAACCACGATGAAGGAGAGCCAGCCCCCTGCGGTGCGGAGCCACAGAGCCTGGACCCCCTGTGGAGGACAGGGGACAGAAGACTTCCTGACCACTGAGGCTCGGGAAGAGAGAAGGGGGAGTTATGTAAATAAAAGGCTAATGAATGTGAATAAAGAGACTTTGATATAGATGTGTGATTTCCCCCGCGAGGGAAATGGTTTGATGTGAGAAGGTTTAAATGAGAGAACTTTGGTGTGTTCACTCTCTTTGTTCGCTGCTCAAGAATAAGAGCAGACAGTGGAATGATTTCTTGAATAAACTGAAATGAAAGGCAATTCGGTTTCGTTATTCAAGTCTCCCCACATTGGTGACTGACGACGTTGAGAATGAACGAAGAAATTCTCAGGGTCCCGGACTCACAGCGCTCAGAGCTGGCGAGCGCAGTGGCCGTTAAGCTGCCTGATTTCTGGCAGGATAACCCACGGTCGTGGTTTCTGCAAGCAGAGTCGCAGTTCGCGCTCGCAGGAGTAACGGTGGATGACACTAAGTTCCACCATGTCATCGCTAAACTGGACAACAGCACAGCTCGGTGCGTGCAAAGCTTGGTGGAGCAGCCACCCGCGACCGACAGGTACGGCAAGCTGAAATCCACCCTCATCAAGTTTTTCACCCCCTCGGCTGAAGTGAGGGCGAGGAGGATCCTGTCTTTGCTAGACCAAGGTGGACACAGGCCGAGCGCCCTGATGGAGGAGATGATACAGCTGAGAGGGTTGGACAACGATGATTTCATTTTTCAGTTCATCTTCCTCTCCAACCTCCCGGCGCATGCGAGAAGCACGCTGGCCGGCAAAAAGTGTCACACCCTGGAGGAGTTCCGGGAGCTGGCCCAGGAGGCAGACGGGATCCTGGACGCCTGCGGCGGGCAAGCAACCACAGCAGCGACCCGAGACAGCGGGGAGCCAGAGGCGGCAGAACCAGACTGGCCGACGATGGCGGCAACACGGCCGCGACGAGGGGGAGCCAATAGCCCGGCGACAGAGGCGCGGGCACGACACAGCGGAGGAGAAGATCTCTGCTTTTACCATCGGAGGTTCGCAGAGAAGGCACGCAGGTGTGTGCCGCCCTGCATCTTCAGGAGTTCGGGAAACGGCAAGACCGGGGGTCGCTAGCAGCTTCGACCCTCGGAGAACGCAACAAGCTGCTCTACATCACGGATGCGCGCTCCGGACGAGTGTTCCTCATTGACACTGGAGCACAAGTGAGCTTCATCACCCCAACATACGCGGACCGGGTAGCTGGACCCCACGGTGACGGAGCTACAGCGGCAAATGGCTCGAACATCAACACCTACGGGAGAAGGACCTTGCCTTTATGCTTACATGGCCGCACATATGAATGGACTTTTGTAGTAGCGGCGGTGAGTTTCAACATGTTGGGCGCGGATTTTTTGTGTTCACACAATCTGTTAGTTGATCTTGCTAATAGACGGCTGGTAAATGCACTCTCTTTTTACTCTCTCCCCTGTTCAGCTCGAGTGTCCCCGCCACCAGTACAGACCCACGTCGCTACAGCAGGTGGTAAGTTTCACACACTCCTCACCCAATTTCCAGCGCTCACTGTGCCCACTTTTTCAGCGACGGTCGCGAAGCACGGGGTGAAACACTTCATCCCCACTTCTGGTCCTCCCGTGTTTGCAAAAGCTCGGCGCTTGGATGCAGTTAAGCTCGCCATTGCGCGCGAGGAGTTCGCCAGCCTGGAGAGGCTGGGCATCGTTCGTAGGTCGAAGAGCCCGTGGGCTTCGCCGCTGCACATGGTACCGAAAGCCGATGGCTCCTGGAGACCGTGCGGGGATTACCGCAGGCTAAACAACGCTACGGCACACGATCGTTATCCCATCCCGCACATTCAGGATTTTTCGGTGCACCTGGCGGGGGCGCGCATTTTTTCAAAGATTGATCTAGTTCGCGGCTATCACCAAGTCCCGGTCCAACCGGAGGACATTCCTAAAACAGCGGTAATAACCCCGTTCGGACTTTTCGAATTTTTACGCATGCCGTTTGGTCTCAAAGGGGCGACGCAAACATTTCAGCGGATGATGGATGCCGTGTTACGCGATCTCCCTTTCGTGTTTGTGTACCTCGACGACATTTTGGTCGCGAGTACTTCAGAGGACGAACACGAAACGCACCTCACAGCAGTTTTTAGGAGGCTGGGAGAGCACGGCTTAATAGTTAACCCAGCCAAGTGCCAGTTCGGCGTTGAGCGGATTGATTTTTTGGGTCACCGCGTCTCCCCGGAGGGAGCGGTTCCGTTACCAGAGAAAGTACGCGCGGTAGCGGATTTTCCCCGTCCACAAACGGTCAAATCACTACAGGAATTCTTGGGGATGGTGAATTTTTATAACCGGTTCCTGCCCCACGCAGCTCAAATCATGCAACCGTTATATGCCGCGCTCAAAAAACAAAAGCCGACCCAGGCGGTCGAATGGTCCCCGGAGCGGGAGCGCGCGTTCACAGAGGTTAAAAAAGCCTTGGCTGACGCTGCGCTCCTGGCCCACCCAGACCCTGCAGCACGTATCGCGCTGACGACAGACGCTTCAGATTTAGCCATAGGGGCCGTTATTGAGCAACAGGTAGCCGGAGTTTGGCAGCCTTTGGCTTTCTTTAGCAAATCTTTAAGCGCGGCTGAGCGAAAATACAGCGCGTTTGACAGAGAACTGTTGGCGCTGCATTTGGCTATTCGTCATTTCCAGTTCTGGCTGGAAGGACGGTGCTTCACCGCTTATGTGGACCACAAGCCGCTCACATACGCCATGGCCAAAATTTCAGATCCGTGGTCCGGCAGGCAGCAGAGGCAGCTGGCCGCAATCTCGGAATTTACCACTGACATTAGGCACGTCGCGGGCAAATTCAATGTAGTAGCGGATTGTCTCTCACGCGCGTTCACGACCCCGACACGCGCAGAGGCAGAACGGGCCACCGTGACCGCGCCGCAGGAGAGCGGCACGGTGGCGCGCGCAGCCCCGGTGCACGTGGGTATAGATTACGCAGCCATGGCAGCGGACCAGGGGGCGGACGCAGACGTGCGCGCGCTCCAGTCTGGACCAACAGGGTTGAGGCTGGAGAGCAAGTGTTTACAAACCGGTATGCCCCCCCTGATCTGCGACATGTCGACGGGGCGCCCGCGTCCGGTGGTTCCGGCCACGTGGCGCCGCCGTGTTTTTGACTCGGTCCACTCACTGGCGCACCCGGGGGTGCGCGCGTCGGTGAAACTAGTGGCGGAAAAGTTTGTTTGGCCGTGCCTGCGCAAGCACGTGAAGGAATGGGCAAAAACCTGCATTTCCTGTCAACGGGCCAAAATTCACAGGCACACAAGAGCCCCGTTAGAACCGTTCCGCATTCCGGCCAGAAGGTTCGACCATGTGCACGTCGACCTTGTGGGCCCCCTACCGGCATCACAGGGGTTCACGTATCTTTTGACAATGGTGGACCGCACCACACGTTGGCCGGAAGTGGTTCCACTTGCGACGACCACGGCCGCGGAGGTGGCTCGCGTTTTTTTAACGGCTTGGGTGGCGCGCTTCGGGGTTCCGTCGGACATTACGTCCGATAGAGGACCGCAATTCATCTCTGAGCTGTGGTCAGCGATGGCCAACGGCTTAGGAGCCAAAATTCACCGCACTACGGCTTACCACCCTCAGGCTAATGGTTTATGCGAGCGTTTTCATAGGTCTTTGAAGGCAGCACTCAGAGCGTCGCTCACGGATGCAGATTGGGTAAATAAACTCCCATGGGTTTTATTAGGGTTGCGTTCTGCGCCTAAAGAGGACTTAGACGCCTCCCCAGCGGAGCTGGTATTCGCACAAACTCTGAGGCTGCCGGGCGAGTTTTTACCAGAGCACCCAGAGCCCCCACCTCTCTCTGCTCTGGGACCGTTAGTTGGCACGGGGGCAGACACGCTCCCGGGTCCGGTTCATCACGCTTTTCCACGAGTTTTCGTCCCCAAGGCTTTGAAAAATGCCGATTTCGTTTTTGTCAGGCGCGAAGCCCTTAAAGCAACGCTCAAACCACCTTACGAAGGGCCATTTCGAGTGCTGGAGGCAGGTGATAAGCAATTTGTGCTAGATTTTGGGGACAGAAAAGAGACAGTCAGTATTGACAGACTAAAACCTGCTTTTGTCATGAAGGACGTGTCTGTACCGGTCGCGGTGGCGCCTCGACGAGGCAGGCCCCCGCAGAGGGCAATTAACCACTCTCTTCCTCAGTCAACAGACCCGAAGCAGAACAGCACCGCAGGCAAGGCGGGGCCAACGCACAGCAGATTCGGCAGACGGCTGAAGCCCAAGCGGCGCACAGACTGAATGTTGGTGTTGATTATTCAGTAGTGAGTAAGGTGCTATTAAATTTTGGGAATTAGTCTGTTCTTCATCGTTTGGGGGGGGTTATATGGCTGTGTTGTGAGACATGTATATGTTGGACACTGCATATGTGATTTAACCACGATGAAGGAGAGCCAGCCCCCTGCGGTGCGGAGCCACAGAGCCTGGACCCCCTGTGGAGGACAGGGGACAGAAGACTTCCTGACCACTGAGGCTCGGGAAGAGAGAAGGGGGAGTTATGTAAATAAAAGGCTAATGAATGTGAATAAAGAGACTTTGATATAGATGTGTGATTTCCCCCGCGAGGGAAATGGTTTGATGTGAGAAGGTTTAAATGAGAGAACTTTGGTGTGTTCACTCTCTTTGTTCGCTGCTCAAGAATAAGAGCAGACAGTGGAATGATTTCTTGAATAAACTGAAATGAAAGGCAATTCGGTTTCGTTATTCAAGTCTCCCCACAACTGGTGATTTTTATTTGGCTCTACAAAGCCACGTTTTTCAGTTTTGGTGCCTCTTCAGGGATCTGACAGTCTTCTGTGAAGTCTTCATTCTACAGATTGTGTTTTCTCATGCAAGCAGGACTTGGGTATGTTACCATCAAATCTTATGGCTGGGAAGCTGGATTTGCAGCTTGTAATGTTGGGTGAACCTCTACACCCCTGAGGTCAAAATCCAAGATGGCTGACCCCATGTGCCACACATCGACAGTAGTGTTAAATTTACTATTTATTAACACTTCTGTTTTCAATGTCTTTTCTAGTCGGACATACACACAGCACTGTCCGGCTTCTACCTTTGAACATGTTGCTACAGTATTTTTCTTTTTTCAAAGTCAAGCTTACTGGGGAAAGGGCCACATGTGGCTTTGGTACCATGGCCCAGAGAGCTCGCCAAAATACAAAAGCCATAACACAAATGCAAACAAAAAAGGTACAATGGAAGTTAGCTGAGCATGGCAACATGATGTCACGCCTGCTTACGTTAACACAGTTTTAAGCTGACAAACACTCACCAGAGTGAGCATGACTGGGGGACACCTTCAGTGATCTTGGGATGTTGGAAAAACTGATATCTGCACTGTAGAAACAGATGGATGATGGAAAAACAACAATCTGAGTTTGTTTGCATTTATTGTGGATTTTTTGTTTACATTTGTTGTGACTATTTTGTTTACTTTTGTGTTGTTGCTTTTGTTTACATTTGTTGTGGCTTTCTTGCTTGCATTTGTGTATTGGTTTTTTTGTTGACATTTGTTTTGACTTTTTTTGTTTGCATTTGTGTATTAGCTTTTTTGTTTACATTTTGTTATGTATGGGATTTGGGTGTCTGGGATGTTGTGCCCACCCACAGGGTGGCGTCAGGGGGGCATGGCCCACTCTGTATATAGTTGAGTGTTCTGTTTAATAAAGTTCAGTTGGATGTCCCTCAAGAAGCTCTCCGTCTCGTGTCATTTTCATGATATAACATTTGGCGACAAGAAGACTAATGGGAGCGTGCTGGCTTAATCAGCGACTGTTGCCGTTTCTGAAGAACCCGGATGAGCCGTTAATTTCGTGGCCGCAGCGGAGACGGGAATTTGAAGAGTATGTCAACTCGCTGGGTTTCCCTTGGCTTGATGGGAGACAGCGGAGGGCCCTCCTGGCCTGTAACCTCGGCGCGGAGGGCCGAAGGATTCTCGACTCGCTGGGCACTAGTGAGGGCTACGTGGACGCTGTCGGGCACATGGATTTGCACTTTGCGGAGCAGATGAGGGCCAGAGAGATGCGGGCAAAGAGGCTGGTGGCGTTAGACACGCCGGAGCTAGTTAGCTTGGGAGAGCTAACGGCTCAGTTGGAGCCTATGGACAGGCTAGTTGACAGGCTAGTTTTGCGCCGAAACAGAGCCAAGGGTGCGAAACTGGGCCTCGAAGCAGAACCGGGGCCACATGTGGAGGAGCCCCTGGCCACTGACGACAGCGGACAAGGTGTCAACATTGCGCGCCCCAAAGGATGGTCTGGACCGCAACGGGTGGTGAAACTGGACAGTGTGAGGGTGCCCATGCTGTTAGCCACCACCGCCCCACATTCCATCATGAGTGAGGCCTGGGTTCAGAGGCTCACACCCCGGCACCCGGATGCGGTGGAACTGCCAGACGACGAGGACCCCGTAAACGGCAGGAGTGTCACACTGGCGGTGCAGTATGGTGAGAAGACCCTTCCTGCGTTCAGGTTCCAGGTGGCATGCCGAAGCGAAAATGTGATGGGGTGGGACCTGTTTGATGAGCTGGGTTTCACTTTTGAAATCGGTGGACAGACGGTCAGTGGCCCAGGACTGGTTTACACGGGCCTTGTGGACGTGGGTGCGGCCAAGGATCACTGTGAGAGTGAAACGGACAGCGAATGGGACACGGGGAGTGACTATAGCTAGGATGATGGAGATGGAATGGAGGATGAGCAGGACCCGGAATTGCCCTCACCCCTCCAGCAGCCAGGACCGGAACAAAGATGGGGAGAGCCTGAGTTAAGTGAGACCAGCAAAGGCAGAGAGGTGGCGCAGCAGGAGTTAGCCCCGCCGCTGGAGGCCATACAGAGGGAGAGCACATTTGGCGCCACGCAACGCCGCCTCGGGATGGACCCGATGCCAGTTCTCATGCTGCCCCGGAAGAGGGTGCTGGACGGCACGCCGGGACCCCTGGGGTGGCCTTTAAGGACGAGGTGCCCACACCAAAAGTGGGTGAGCGGGCAGGCTGAAGGCCCCAGGGAGGACATGGTGGAAGGACATGGTGGAAGCGCAACAGAGCACCAACACCAAGAGTACTGAAGGCAGCGGTAAGGAACCCAGGTCGGTAAGCGGGCCCATAGATGGTGATGGTGTGTGTCCTGGAGGTGAACAGGAGCCAAATACGGAGGCTACGCAGCATGACACATGGAACGAGGGAGTCGAAAGCTGCGTTGAGGTGTCCAGACCAGAGAACGCTGCCGGTGAGGATGACACTGTGAACCCTGAAAGTGAGCGGAAACAGCCGGACACGGTGGCAGCGAGGGGTGCCGACAAGCAGGCTTCGGTGGCCCCCAGAGCACGACCACAGGGGGTCGAAGTGTTCGGGACCAAGAGAGAAGAGAGTGGAGCGGGACAATTTGGTGTGGTTCTGCAGAGTGCTAAACCCCATCGTCGGGGTAAGAGTTTGGACCAGGTCGGCGGGATGGCACGACGCAGGAAGGAGGTCCTGGGATGACGTGGTGGGCACAGGAGACCGGGTCGGGTTCCCCTGCGGGTCGACGCCGGGGTTCGGCCCAGAGAAGAAAAACCAGTTTTGAAGGTGAGAGACATGTTGGCCAGAGAGGGGTGTTTTGACCCTGGGGGGTGGCAGCAGCCGGACTTAAGGATGCCGTGGGGATGCCCAGGCCCTCCGTGGTGGTCTAGAAGATGGTAGCATAAAAAGGACATGTTCGCCAGGGAGGGGGGTTTTGACCCTGGCTGGAGGTGGATAGAGGCCAGGGGCGCATATGCTGTGGGGGTGCCCAGGACCTCCGAGGCAGTTTTCTGGATGGTGGCTACCCAGGGACTTTGGGGTTACCTGAAATTTTATCTTCCTGATGTGAATGCCTGTATACAGAGGGTAAAAAAGTATTTGTGAACACAGTTTCTTGATTTCTTTGTACAGTGGGGCAAAAAAGTATTTAGTCAACCACCAATTGTGCAAGTTCTCCCACTTAAAAGATGAGAGAGGTCTCCAATTTTCATCATAGGTATACCTCAACTGTGAGAGACAAAATGGGAAGAAAAAAAAATCCAGAAAATCACACTGAAGGATTTTTAATGAATTAATTGGTAAATTTCTCAGTAAAATAAGTACTTGGTCACCTACAAACAAGCAAGATTTCTGGCTCTCACAGACCTGTAACTTCTTCTTTAAGAGGGTCCTCTGTCCTCCACTCGTTACCTGTATTAATGGCACCTGTTTGAACTCGTTATCAGTATAAAAGACATCTGTCCACAACCTCAAACAGTCAGACTCCAAACTCCACTATGGCCAAGACCAAAGAGCTGTCAAAGGACACCAGAAACAAAACTGTAGACCTGCACCAGGCTGGGAAGACTGAATCTGCAATAGGTAAGCAGCTTGGTGTGAAGAAATCAACTGTGGGAGCAATTATTAGAAAATGGAAGACACACAAGACCACTGATAATCTCCCTCGATCTGGGGCTCCACGCAAGATCTCACCCCGTGGGGTCAAAATTATCACGAGAACGGTGAGCAAAAATCCCAGAACCACACGGGGGGACCTAGTGAATGACCTGCAGAGAGCTGGGACCAAAGTAACAAAAGCTACATCAGAAACACACAACGCCGCCAGGGACTCAAATCCTGCAGTGCCAGACGTGTCCCCCTGCTTAAGCCAGTACATGTCCAGGCCCGTCTGAAGTTTGCTAGAGAGCATTTGGATGATCCAGAAGAGGATTGGGAGAATGTCATATGGTCAGATGAAACCAAAATAGAACTTTATTGTAAAAACTCAACTTGTCGTGTTTGGAGGAGAAAGAACACCATACCTACTGTGAAGCATGGGAGTGGAAACATCATACTTTGGGGCTGTTTTTCTGCAAAGGGACCAGGACGACTGATCCGTGTAAAGGAAAGAATGAATGAGGCCATGTATCGTGAGATTTTGAGTGAAAACCTCCTTCCACCAGCAAGGGCATTGAAGATGAAACGTGGCTGGGTCTTTCAGCATGACAATGATCCCAAACACACTGCCCGGGCAACGAAGGAATGGCTTCGTAAGAAGCATTTCAAGGTCCTGGAGTGGCCTAGCCAGTCTCCAGATCTCAACCCCATAGAAAATCTTTGGAGGGAGTTGAAAGTCTGTGATGCCCAGCGACAGCCCCAAAACATCACTGCTCTAGAGGAGATCTGCATGGAGGAATGGACCAAAATACCAGCAACAGTGTGTGAAAACCTTGTGAAAACTTATAGAAAACGTTTGACCTCTGTCATTGCCAACAAAGGGTATATAACCAAGTATTGAGATGAACTTTTGTTATTGACCAAATACTTATTTTACCGAGGAATTTACCAATTAATTCATTAAAAATACTTCAATGTGATTTTCTGGATTTTTTTTTTCTTATTTTGTCTCTCATAGTTGAGGTATACCTATGATGAAAATTGGAGACTTCTCTCATCTTTTAAGTGGGAGAACTTGCACAATTGGTGGCTGACTAAATACTTTTTTACCCCACTGTATATATGTGAATTAATGTGTATAGTTTTACTGTTTGGTGCCCTGGTAAATTTATTTTAAAAAAAAGAGAGAGAGAGAGTACGGAAGGCATGTTAAAAAGTGTTGCTGTGAACCTAAGTTGAGTGTTTACATGTTGAATTTTAATAACCAGGATGGTGGTGTGCCTGATTAAGTACTGATGATTGAATGTGCTAATGTTTAATTGGTGTGTTTATCCCTTAGATGCATGCAGGGGTCACTATGACCCCTGCAGTTGGTTTTTTTTTGCAATATCTTTGTGATTTTAATTTTTTATCATTTAATCTTCCATGTATTCCTCAAATAGGTTGTCGTTGACGAGGCCATTTGGATTTGTATCTAATTGTTATATTTTTTAAGTAATTGCATTTTTTGTATCAGTACCACACTTTTCCATATGTGGGGTCAAAAATGACCCCAAGCTGTCCCCTTCTTTTGTTGACCAAAATATAATTTAAAATAATAATAATAATAATCACCCAAAATATAATAAAAATAATCATCTTTAACCAAAATGAAAGAAATTTCTTATGCTTACAGCACAAAACACACTCATTCTAACTGGGGTCATTTTGACCGCACTCATGACCAAGTGTAGGAATTGGTTGGTCACGCATCTAAGGGCTAAATAGTAATTTTATTTTATTTTTTTACAGCCAGAGGGGTGGTGGCTCGGTAATGGGTGACAGTTATGGTAAATCTGAGCCTGCCATGGTTGTTTGGATAATTTTAATTGAATACCCAACATGGTTTTATTATGAATGCCCATTGTGGGGTAGGTGTTGGGGTGGGGGCTACCAATAGTATGTGTATATTGTAATTTGAATGTAATGTCTGAGTAGTGGTGTTCATGGGATTATTTTGAGTTAGAAACACAGCTTTGCTTTGTTTTATTGAACTGTTTTTCTCTAGTGGCAGAATAACCCGCTCAGCCATGTAGGGGCGCTGGCAGTCTATCTGGCTTCCAGCCTTAGTTGTGTGAATGGATAGGAGTTTATTTATTTTTGTACATATGTTCTTACCCTTTTTAGAGCGTGAGTCGGGTGACAAATTAGGGTGGGTTGTTGGTGTGCTTGACATTTTTTTAAAGGGGGGGGTGTTATGTATGGGATTTGGGTGTCTGGGATGGCGTGCCCACCCACAGGGCGACGTCAGGCGGGCGTTTGCATTTAGTTAAAGTTTAGTTGCATTAGTTTTTTTGTTTGCCTTTGTTCTGGATTTTGTGTTTGCATTTGTGTTTTGGCTTTTTGCTTACATTTGTTGTAGCTTTTTTGGTTTGTCTTTGTTGTGGCTTTTTTATTTGCATTTGTGCTTTGGCTTTTTTGTTTATATGTGTGTTTTGGCTTTTGCATTTTGGTAAGCTCTCTGGGCGACAGTACTTTGGAGCCACAGATTGCTGAACTCTGTCTTGGACAATAAATTTAAAAATTGTAAATCATGCAAAGTCACAGTGGAGCTGAAAAATGATTTAAATTGGTCCATTTTAATAACAACCTGTCACATCAGTATTTCTAGGAGAGATGAGATGACTCTCCATCAAAAACAGTAATATTGCACTATTAAATTTTGCAAAATAACTACTTTTATTTATCTCTTTCAAAATGCATCCGTGTTTGGTCATGCAGGCTGTGCAACATCAGTCATTCAAGTGATCTATAACATCATTTTTAAACATCAAAAAGTATTTGTGTCACTCTAGACTTGAACTCTCGGTCTGAACTTTCAGCAAGCAGAAAAATCAATAAAGGACATTACTTAGAAAAACATTAACATTACGGTCTCCTACAGTACATGCATCATTGCAGTTTTGTCAAGCAGAAAATGGGCTTTCAAACCTCTGAGCAAGGTTCAGATAATTCCCTTTAGATTTCCTGGTTTTAGTGGTGCTGTATATTTTACAAGCTATTTCCTTGTAGAAGATGGGTAGTCGTGGTGGTGGGGTGTCCTCATTGCTGCAGTAATTCTCTCTCGAATTGTGGGAAAAACACAGTGCAGTGAAGGAGCGCTTTGCCCCAAGAGGCACGGAGTGACGTGCGGTCATAAAGGGAGGGATTCTCAGTGAAATGGCAGGAAACTCATTTTGCGGCCCCATTTTCACATGTCTCATTATCATACACCTCAATGTCTTGGAGACTGGAGGCGTCTGTGTCGTCCCCTCCGCTGCTCCCACTGTTCCCGAAGGCGATGCTGCCTATAAAGGGATACACACTTCCTGTGAACAACTCTTTGATATTGTAATAGGGGAGTTCTGGGTCTTGTCTTTCGGGCTTTTTGATACACTTTCCCTCCATGGCTTTGTTTCTTTGATAGTATTTTGAAAACTTATTAAAGATGATGGTGATGGGCAGAGCCACCACTAGCAGGCCACAGATGATACACACAGTGGCTACTATCTTCCCTGCCAGCGTTACTGGGCACATGTCACCATAACCGACAGTGGTCATTGTGATTGTGGCCCACCACCAGCTTGAAGGGATGCTCCCTAGATCTGTCTTTTCTTCTTCCTTCTCTGCAAAGTAGATGAGGGCAGAAAAGATAGAGATTCCCACTGACAGGAAGAGAAGGAGTAGGCCCACCTCATGGTAGCTATGGCGGACAGTGGCCCCCAGTGCTCGCAGTCCGATGGAATGGCGGGCAAGTTTGAGGATTCTGAGAACCCTCATGAGGCGCAAAACCTGCACCACTTTCCCCACATTTTCAATGTCCTCGTTCTCCTCTGCAGTCTCACCAGCTGTCTCCAGAAACAAAGTGGCATAAAATGGCAAAATTGAAGCAACATCAATAATGTTTAAAGGGTTTCCAAGGAACTTCTTCCGAGAAGGCGCAACAATCAGCCTGATAATGAACTCTGTGGAGAAGAAAGCGATGCATATCTCCTCTAAGACTGTGAGGACAGGGTGTTCAATAGGTCTGTCATTATCGTCCACACGATGAAACTCTGGCATGCTGTGGACACACATCGCAACAATAGAAGTCAACACCACGCTGAGGGATGTCACAGCAATGATCTTAGAGGCTGTGGAGTGACCTGGATCCTCAAGTCTGAGCCACACATAGCTCCTCACTGCTGCACACCAGGCACCTTTGAACTTAGCAAGGTCTTTGTCAAGAGCCGAGAGCTCTTCGAAGGAGGAGTCTATGCTCAGCTGCTGCTGGTCGTCACTCCTGATGTCCCAGTCTCTGTCCTCAATGTAGTCCTTCCTCTCATGGTACCAGCTGGCGCAGCAGGGGCTGAGGTGGAGCTCCTTGATGCCCCAGTACTCAATCTCCTGGCTGAAGGAAAAGACGCACAGCTCCTCCATCATATGGATTTCCCCTGTGTGGTAAAAGTTGAGGACGCAGAGGAAAACTCTGGGATTCCTGTCAAAATAGTACTCCTTCTCAGCTGGGCTGTAGTCATCGCACAGTGCCAGGATGTCTGCCTCACTCTGGCAGCACAGCAGGCGAGCCAGGCGTGTCTGAGGGAAGCGGAGCACCATATCGGGATCCACTTCATGTCGTACCCCTCCCACATTGAGGTGGACCTGGTCCTCCTCATTCCCACGCGGGTGGAGGACTTGCCCATACCCCATGATCCTGATGACACATGCAGAAAGGTTATGATGAGAAACTGAGTAACTGATACACCCCGTCAGGAAAAGTAGTAGATTTGTATGGATAAACATCAATCAGGATGTATTTGAATGCACTGTTTGGTGAATACATTAGTCCTCCAAATGGGAAAAAATCAATAAAGCACACCCAGGAAATGGGCTTGCACTGTAGTGAACAGAAAGGCGTGAGGTACTGTCACTTCTTTGAGGGATGGAATATTACCAAAGGAGTCATATTACAGAGAGGACACTACTAACTGGGTGGAAATGAAAGGCAACAAGTTAAAACCTAAACCTTTATTGTTTTACAGATTTATAAAAAGCTACAAACTAAATTTCCAGCATTTGTTGTTGGATTATCTTAATTGTTTTCCTAATAAATTTAAATGATCTGCCAATTTTCAGATGAAACTGTTTTTTAACATAATTCCCTTTAAGTAGGCATATCAGGTGCTTTATCCCAGAACTGAAAGCAAAAAGAAAAGCTTTAAACATACCTGTAAGTGGAGCTTGTTTTTCCATGAAAATAACTTTTATCCACCTGATTCTGTTGTCATGATCCGGTGAAATGCTGCAAACTGTAGGTCGGTTGGTGGTGGAGGAAGAGCTGAGGGAGCTGCTGCCGCTTCTCGGACGGGACAAGAGGAACTGGAGGCGGGACAGCTGGGAGGCAGTTTGTTCCTTTACACTGGGAACAGGGAGGGGCGAGAGGGCAGGAGAGATGGAGAGAGAGAGAGAGAGAGAGAGAGAGAGAGAGAGAGAGAGAGATTACCATATTATACCTATATATCATAAGATCACAGGAGTTCTAATCATACAATAGCCAACCACCATAAAAAAGAAGAAAAAGACAATTAACTAAAAGACTATTTGATCTTGTATTTGACTGAAAGAACTGCAGATTAAGGCAGCTGACTTCAGCTGATTTGTACCCCTAAGAGACTAAAGTAGCCCAGAACCCATCAGACTGATGTCTCAATCCTCAGTGAGAAAATGTTGCCAGCTAACAGGGCAAGCAAGTTATTTGGCAGCAAATACAGCATGTCTTCAAAAACCAACAGTGAGTGTAACCACAACCTATTTTTCCCCACACACTGAACCGGATGAAAGGCTGATGTATGGAATGTTTTTATCCCCTCCTTTAAAACAGCTTTTTCACAGTGCCGAGCAATATCAGTATATGGAAGACTAATACTGACAAAACTCAGATAAGAAAAACCAAAGCAAAACAAAACAAAAACAGAAATTGATACAATTTGGCATTTTTGCACCAGTGATATTACAAAAAATAAAATGTTTCGCAGATGACACAAACTGACTGCATGTGTGACAGTTAAAGGTGAACAGTAGAATATTTTCATAAAAACAAAATATTAAAACATATATTAAAATACTTAGAAAGGTGCAGTATCTATCTATCTATCTATCTATCTATCTATATATATATATATATTGTGGAGTGTGTGAATAAAGAGGCAGATTCATGGACAGACGGTTTATTACACACTTCACATCTCACAAGCACAGAACAGATTGAATCATTCAGCAAGCTCTCCTCTTTTACCCAAATCACTCTTCACACGTTTCATGACATTTCTCATCACACAGCATGACATTTACATTACACTGCATTCAACCCCCTATGTCCCTGACTCCTTCCTGCTATCTCGCCAGGAACCCCCTGGGCATTGTTTTCCCATGCTTATTCACTGTCTCCGTCTGAGATGCTAAATAATCTGACTTCCCCAAGGTCCTACACCGCCCCCCTCCCAGCATCTTAGATAGAACATTAGTCCACATGCTCTTTTAGCTTCAGTCTCCTCCCATATCTGCTGTAACTGGGGTTTACCACCTCCATGGTGCTGCTGTGCCGGTGAGGGGCTGCTGGGAGTGTGTCTGACTGCGGGTGGGCCGTGGCGAGGGGGGGGGGAACTATACTCTGTCCGTGTGGCTGCTCTGGTGAATCGTTTCCCTGGGGAGCTCTCCGTGGGGGTCTTCCACGCCGAGGGGCCCTAGCCAACAGCACTTGCTCGTCCGCCGCTACAAAGGCGGTTTTGAGTCTGTCTATGCCAATTTTCTCCCGCCTACCCCCCAAGTCTAGCAAAAAATGCTTATCCCCTATTTCCAACACTCTGAACGGTCCATCATAGGGTGGGCGCAATGGAGGGCGGTGGGCGTCGTGTCTGACGAACACGAACTCCACGTTCTTCAAAGTTTTAGGCATGAAAGCAAGCGGAAAACAGTGGTGGGCCGGGCCCGGCAGCGTGCCTGTGTTTGCGCTACACTGCAAAAGCTGAGACGGGCAGCTGTCCGGTGAGGGATTATCTGGCAGAAATTCCCCTGGCAGCCGTAGGGGCTGCGCAAAAACAAGCTCTGCCGGAGAAGCTTCCAAATCCTCTTTGGGAGCGGAGTGCAACCCCAATAAAACCCACGGCAACCTGTCCATCCAATTTGCATCCGTCAGTGAAGCCCTGAGTGCTGCTTTCAGTGATCTATAAAAACGCTCGCATAACCCATTGGCCTGTGGGTTGTACGCGGTTGTGCGATGAATTGCAACACCCAGGCTGCGGGCCATCGCGGACCAGAGGTTGGAAACAAATTGAGGGCCCCAGTCGGACGTAATGTCCGACGGGACTCCAAAACGCGCCACCCATGCTGTTAAAAAAGCGCGTGCTACATCCGCGGACGTGGTTGCTGCCAGCAGGACTGCTTCTGGCCAGCGTGTGGTGCGGTCCACCACTGTCAGGAGGTGCGTGCACCCCTGTGATGGCGGGAGGGGGCCCACGAGGTCCACGTGAAGATGGTCGAACCTCTTAGCCGGTACGCGAAACGGCTCCAAGGGAGCCTTCGTGTGTCTGTGTACCTTTGCTCTTTGGCACACTACGCAGGCTGCAGCCCACTCTTTTACTTGTTTGCATAGGCTCGGCCACACGAACTTCTCTCCCACCATTTTGACTGACACGCGCACTCCTGGGTGCACCAGAGTGTGAACCGACTCAAACACGCGGCGGCGCCATGCGACCGGGACCACCGGACGCGGGCGTCACGTGGAGACGTCGCAGATTGGGGGGGCTTGCCGTCTTGCAGCACCCTGCTCTCCAGCCTTAACCCTGTTGGTCCAGACTGGAGCGCGCACACGTCTGCATCGCTAATCTGCTCTGCGGCCATGGCTGCGTAATCTATCCCCACGTGGACCGGGGCCACCACGGCGCGTGAGAGGCAGTCCGCCACCACATTCAGTTTACCCGACACATGCTGAATATCGGTAGTAAACTCTGAGATCGCGGCCAGCTGTCTCTGCTGCCGGGCCGACCACGGTTCTGAAACCTTGGCTATCGGGAACGTTAGTGGCTTGTGGTCCACGAACGCGGTGAAGCTGCGCCCTTCCAGCCAGAACTGGAAGTGGCGTATGGCCAGGTGGAGGGCCAGCAACTCCCTATCGAACGCGCTGTATTTACGTTCGCTGTCGCGCAAAGTGCTGCTGAAAAAGGCGAGCGGCTGCCAAGCCCCGGCGACGCGCTGCTCCATGACAGCCCCTATGGCCACGTCTGAAGCGTCGGTGGTGAGCGCTATCCGGGCCGCCGGGTCCGGATGTGCCAGCAGTGCGGCGTTTGCTAGGGCTGCTTTAACCTCCGAGAATGCCCACTCTCACTCCGGGGTCCATTCGACCCCATCCGTGGGTTTCTGTCTCTTGAGCGCGGCGTACAATGGTTGCCTGAGCCGCGCTGCGCGGGGAAGGAAACGGTTATAAAAGTTCACCATCCCCAAAAATTCTTGCAGCACCCTGACCGTCTGAGGCCGGGGAAAATCCGCCACGGCGCGCACTTTGTCGGGCAACGGGATCACTCCTTCCGGAGAGACGCGGTGCCCCAAAAAATCAATCTCCGTTACGCCGAACTGGCATTTCGCCGGGTTGATTATTAACCCGTGGTTCTCTAACCTCCGGAAAACCGTCATGAGGTGGGTTTTGTGTTCGTCTTCGGACGCACTGGCTACCAGGATATCGTCCAGGTAGACGAACACGAACGGGAGATCGCGCAGCACTGCATCCACCATGCGCTGGAACATCTGTGCCGTGCCTTTTAACCCAAAAGGCATGCGCAGGAACTCGAATAGACCGAACAGAGTTATTACCGCTGTTTTGGGTACGTCCTCCGCGAGCACTGGGACTTGGTGGTAACCGCGGACCAGGTCTATTTTGGAAAAAATGCGTGCTCCGGCGAGGTGAACGGAAAAATCCTGTATGTGGGGAATCGGGTAGCGGTCATGTGCTGTGGCGTTGTTCAACCTGCGGAAATCACTGCACGGTCGCCACGACCCCTCAGCCTTAGGGACCATGTGTAGGGGGGATGCCCATGGGCTGTTTGATCGCCTGATGATGCCCAACCTTTCCAGGTTGGCGAACTCCCCGCGCGCTATGGCCAGTTTAGCTGTGTCCAAGCGCGGAGGTCTTGCGAAAACGGGCGGCCCAGTGGTGGTGATAAAGTGCTCCACCCCGTGTTTAGCGATGACCGCCGAAAACATCGGGATCGTGAGTGCTGGGAACTGAGTGAGCAGTGCGTGGAACTTACCGCCTGGAGCTGTGACGTTGGCTTGTGCTGTTGGCTGGTTCCCTCGAGCTATACAGGGGAGAGATTCAAAGGACAGTGCATTAACCAGGCATCTGTTAGCAACATCCACAAGTAAACCATGCGCAAACAGAAAATCAGCGCCCAGGATCGGGCAACACAGTGCTGCTATGATAAAAGTCCATTCGTACGAGCGGCCATGTAGAGATAAGGCCAGTGTTCTCTCACCAAACGTCTTAATCTCCGAGCCGTTTACTGCTACAAGTCCGGGGCTGCTAGGTCCTGACAGCTGGTCAGCGTAGGACGGCAGGATGACACTCTTCTGGGCTCCGGTGTCTACGAGGAAGCGTCTCCCCGAGCGCGAGTCCGTCACGTAGAGCAGCTTGTTCTCTTCACCGGCGGTCGCAGCTGCTACCAACTGCCGGCCTTGGCATTTCCCCAGTGCTTGAACTGGCACGGTGGTGCACACCTGCACCCATTCTCTCCGAAGCGGCGTGGTAGAAGAAGAGCGTGTCTCTCTGACGCTCCTTGGCCCCCGCTGCCGCTACCGTCGGTGGCTCCTCACCTCTTCTGGTCGTCTCGCTGGGCTCCGCCACCGCCGCGTTGACTGTGATCGCCCTGGTGGTGAGGATGATCCGGTCTGCCTCCTGGGCTAGCGCACGGTAGTCAAGCGCGGCCAGCAACGGCGAATTGGCCAGAACCGCTCTTGCCTCTGTTGGAAGGTTCCGGAGGAAAAGGTGGGCAAACAGGAAGTGCCCGTCGTCCGTGCCCATTAACGCCAGCATCTTCTCCATCAGGTCGACGGCCGAACCATCTCCTAACTCGGTCCGCCCCAGGAGCCTCTCCGCTCTCTTGCATTCCGAGAGCGTGTAGCACCGGGTCAGCGCAGCCTTGAGCGCCTCGTATTTGCTGAGGGCTGGAGGCTGATCGAGCAGGCTCGCTACCTGCTGGGCTGTGCGAGCATCCAGCGCTGCTACCACATGGTAGAACTTGGTGTCGTCTGCCGTTACTCCCCGGAGGGTGAACTGGGCCTTGGTGTGGTGGAACCAAGAGCGCGGGTTGTGCTGCCAAAAGTCCGGTAGCTTGATTGAAACCGCACACGCGTTGCTGGGGGTTCCAGTCCGAGCTGTCTGTGGGATGGCTGCTGCGTCACTGGGGTTTCCCGACCGGGCTGGCTCCAAGGTTCTTGCCTCGTGTTCCATAATTCGTCTAGGGTCACCAGTGTGGAGTGTGTGAATAAAGAGGCAGATTCATGGACAGACGGCTTATTACACACGTCACATCTCACAAGCACAGAACGGACTGAATCATTCAGCAAGCTCTCCTCTTTTACCCAAATCACTCTTCACACGTTTCATGGCATTTCTCATCACACAGCATGACATTTACATTACACTGCATTCAACCCCCTATGTCCCTGACTCCTTCCTGCTATCTCGCCAGGAACCCCCTGGGCATTGTTTTCCCATGCTTATTCACTGTCTCCGTCTGAGATGCTAAATAATCTGACTTCTCCAAGGTCCTACTATATATATATATATATATATATGTGTGTGTGTGTGTGTGTGTGTGTGTGTGTGTGTGTATATATATATATATATATATATATTAAACGGGTCTAAAAAAACCTAATTTGCATCTGAGCAGTTGGATGACAAGACTCCTTTGGCCAGCAACATAGATGCATACATAAAAACACTAGCTAGGACATGGCTAACATTTTCTTGACAAATGGAAATGCCATATTCTGATTATAGTGGTTGACACCACCTGTATCATTGTGATAACAGGATACACAGACAATTGTTTGTTGTATTTCTTGTAATCATATAAGTAAGCGACGTATGTACAGCAGGGAAAATAAGTATTGAACACATCAACATTTTTGTTATTAAACATGTTTCTGATGGAGCCACTGACCTGAGATTTTCACCAGTAACAACCCAAGTGATCCATATATACAAAGAAATCAAGAAACTGTGTTCACAAAACAAATTATAAAACTAGAAAAGCACTCACAGAGCGCATACCTCCGCCAAGGCTCCTTCCGTTTCTCATGGATCACCTCCAAAATGTAATGGGTTTGTGTGTAGGCCAAAAGCCACTTGTGGTGAAAATTGCATCAAAGTCTGTCCATCAGTTTTGGACTATTGTTGCTAACACACTGTGAGAAGATAAGAGCCTTGGCTGAGGTATGCATTCTCAGATTATCACTAAAATATAATGGGTTCCTCTCTAGCCCAAGAACCACCTGTGGTGAAAATTTCGTCCAAATCCATCCAGTAGTTTTTGTGTAATCCTGCTGCACAAATACAAAGCCCTTGGTGGAGGTATGCACTCTCAGATCATCACCAAAATCTAATCATCTGTTCCCCGTGCCATTACACACCTTTCCTGAAAATTTAATCAAAATCTGTTCGTAACTTTTTGAGTTATGTTGGTAACTGACAGACAGACAGACAGACAGACAGACAAACTCTGGTAAAAACATTACTTCCTTGGCGGAGGTAATAAGATAAGCCTTTATTAGTGCAACAATGGGGAAATTATAGGATTGCAGCAGCAAAGGGATAGCAGCACACAATACTAAGATACTACACTAAGATAAGAATAGGTTAGCCCAAGCAGTAAATAAATATATATATATGTACACAGTTATATACACAATGCAGGAGCATTGCAGGTAGATGGTATCAACAGCATTATTATATTTATATTATATTATTATATTTAATAAAGTGGAATGACACAGGGAACAAGTATTGAACATGCTTGGTGAAATTCATTTAATATTTAGTAGAAAGCTTTTGTTGGTAATAGCAGCTTCCAGACACCTCCTGTTGGAGAAACTAGGTGCAGGCATTGCTCAGGAGTGATTTTAGTCCATTCTTCCGCATAAACTGTCTTCAAATCTTGAAGGTTCTGCGGGTGTCTTCTATGAACTCTGATCTTCAGTTCATTCCATAGATTTTCTATTGGATTCAGGTCAGGTGACTGACTGGGCCATTCTAGTAGCTTTATTTTCCTTCTCTTGAGCCATCTGAGAGTTTCCTTGGCTGTGTGTTTGGGATCAATGTCTTGCGGAAATGTCCACCCTCGTTTCATCTTCAGCATCTTGGCATATGGCAACAGGTTCTTTTCAAGGATGTCTGTGTACATTTGTCCATTCAGCTTTCCTTCAATTATATGAAGCCTGCCTGTACCATGTGCTAATAAACACCCCCACACCATGATGGGATGTGCAGTGCCATTTCTCCTCTAAACATGCTGTGTGTTGTGGCATCCAAAAAGTTCAATTTTGGTCTCATCTGACCAGACTATATTGTCCCAGTATTTTACTGGCTTGGCCAAATGTTGTGCAGCAAACTTTAAACGTGCTTCAACATGCTTTTTCTTCTGAAATGGAGTCTTGTGAGGTGAGCGGGTAGAGAGCCCATGTTGGTTGAGTGCATTACTTATTGTTTTCTTTGAAACAGCAGTACCTGCTAACTCCAGGTCTTTCTGGAGCTCTCTATGAGTGGTCTTTGGCTCTTGGATAACTCTTCTGATAATTCTTTTGACTCCTCTGTCAGAAATCTTGTGAGGAGCTCCTGGTCATTGCCGGTTTATGGTAAAATGATGTTCTTTCCATTTCCAAATGATGGCTCCAACAGTGCTCACTGGAACATTCAGCAGTTTAGAAATGTGCCTGTAACCAATGCCATCATTATTATGTTTTGCAACAATAAGGTTGCGAAGGTCTAGAGCACACCTGGGCATTTTACGGCCCGCGGCCCACATCCGGCCCGCTGCCTGGTCCTGACCAGCCAGTGCCAAGTCAATGGAAGATTAGGAATTAAATGTGAATAATGCACTCGTCGCAACCACATTGCTTTTATTTTGAAGGCGACAGCTTTTTTTTCAGTTTACCACCATTGGTTGGGCCCGTGAGCGGGAGTACTGCACTGCTGGTGAACAGACATTGTTAGCCCTCAAAAATGTCACTTCCTGTTAAAAAAGGACTTTGAAGTGTTTACTTACTGAAGTCAAAGGTAGAGCTGTGTGCTTAGTGTGTGGAGAGCAGATTGTAGTGTTTAAGGATTACAACTTGAATTGCCATAAGACTAAATGCAGAGAAATACAAGAATTTGACTGAGGGGGAGCTGACAAGAAAGCAGCAGGGAATTTTTACTAAAATTTATGCATCGAGGGATGCAGCAGTCAGGACTAGTTTTGTGGTAGCTCACAAAATAGCAAAAACCAGTAAGCCATTTTCTGATGGGGAGGTTATCAGGAAGTGTTTGGTGGACTCTGCAGTGCTATTATGTCGTAAGAAAGAAGAAGCGTTTGAGAATATATCCTTCTCCAGATGAACGGCATGAGAAGGGTTGTATACATCATGGGAAATCTGGAGCAATGAAGGGGACAACGACAGGGAGTGATTTGTTCATGGAGGTCAGTGCGTGTATGGACAAGCTAGGACTCAAATGGCACAAACTGCTAGGTGTTACAACTGATGGATGTTCAAATCTGGCAGGGAAAAAATGTCGGACTTTAGAAGCGAATGCAAGATAAGGTGACTGAAATGAACCCAGAACAGAAATTAGTATTTTTACACTGTAGGAGGTATTGTGTAAGTCTGTTCTAAAAATTAACCATGCTGTTGATGCTGTAACTAACCCTTGACTTGCAGTGTGGCTAAGCGATGCTCAGCTTGACCTGATTGAGTTGCAGTCTGACACACTGATTGCAGAGCGTTTTACGTCAGTATCACTGCTGGATTTTTTATTCTTCTCTTAAAGAGGAGAACTTTTCACACATGGGGAGACATGCTCAGAAGATGTTAGTTCTCTTTGGATCGATCTACACATGTGAACAAGTGTTCTGTGATGAAATTCAACAAGTCAAGATACAGATCCTCTCTCACTCATAATCACCTGTCAGCTGTTCTCCGCATATACTCCTCTGACATTCTGCCTGACTTTAGTGCACTTATTCAAGCTCAAAACAGACTAGATTTTTCCAACTAAACATGAAAAAATGTGCAATGTGGTGATAAACTGTAAACAGAATAGCAGCAGTAAATTGTATAAAGTTGATTTAATGCTGGTCTTTGAAATACTGCAAAAATGCATGTTTTGTTAAAAATTGCTTCCATTGTTAATTAAAGGATAATTTAATGTTGGCCTTTTTACCACACCTGTTTCATATTTTAATTGCAAAATCATAAATCTACTTTTACCTGTAAATGTTTATCCAAACTATACAATTTCAAGTTTTTTACAGAGTGATAAAATAAGCAGAGGTGAGTTCAGCTTATTGAATGAAGCCCTCCACAACAGTCTCAGTCTGTAATGTGGCCCCTTGTGAAAATTAATTGCCCACCCCTGGTCTAGAGACAGCTCTTTGCATCTACCCATCATGAGTTCTTTGTGGTGTGACAATCTGATATTCACAGACCTTTTTAGAGGCTGTCAGTCAGGACTTAACCAGCTGAAATTAATTTGCACTGATGAGAGATGGGATGGCTTTCTAAATTCTGATGGATTTCAGCTGGTTTCTTGGCTTTCTATGCCTTTTTGCACCTCTTTTTTCATGTGTTCAATTCTTATTCCCTGTGTCATTACACTTTATTAAATATAACTTGTTTTGTGAACACAGCTGCCTTGATTTCTTTGTATGTACTTGGGTTGTTACTGATATCTGGTGAAAATCTCAGGTCAGTGGTGCCATCAGAAATATGTTTAATGAGAAAAATGTTGATGTGTTCAATACTTATTTTCCACACTGTAACACCCTCAACTCCTGCCTCACACACTATCGAACAAAGTGATTAATTGCTAATCCATCCATCTTTCCATCCATCCTTCCTTCCATCCATCCAGCCTTCCATCCATCCATGCATCCATCCATCCATCCATCCATCCATCTTCTACCACTTATCCAGGGTTCCAGGTCACGGGAACAGCAGTACAAGCAGAAAAGCCCAGACTATTGCCCAGTTCACATAGCACCATGATCCCTCCTGCAGGTGCTGAGTCCACTGGCGGTTGAACCCATGTGGCTCACTTAGGCTGAGCCTGGCCAGGTCCTGTGGACAGAAACCCAGTCAACAGGCGTTTGCCCTCGAGCCCTGGTAACCCTAAAATGGGTGAGGTACACTGAATCCTTGTTGTAGCTTCTTCATGGGGGTCAACTGGACTGCTCTTGATCTGGCCCTTCACACAGGACCAATTTGCCTTGGAAGACCCTACCAGGAGCAAGTGGCTCCCGACAACATAGCTACTGGGATTGTTAAAACACACAAACCCTTCCACTAAGATAAGGTGGTGATTCATTGAAGGGTCGTTGCTAATCTTTGTAGAGAAAAAGAAGTTTGGATATGTTTTAATTAGACTTATGCAGATTTTGGTTAACCATTTTGTAGTGTTTTTAGGTGAATTAGATTATTAATTAAACTGGATTGAAAGCCACATATAAAATACCTATTCATCCATCTCGGGTCTGGGTCACAGGGGCAGCAGTCCAAGTAGAAAAACTCAGACTGCTACCCAGTTCTCATATCATGTCATGAGTCTGAGCCCAGTGCTCAGACTCTCAATGTATTTTTGAGTATTTTATGTCTGTTATTATTTTCTTGTCAGTTCTGTTATTTTTAGGTTTGTGATATGAGCCTCCTTCCTCCTCTCCCAGACACACTCACCATCTACTCACAGTCTGTTCCCCAATTCCCAGCTGTGAGTGATTGTCTGTCAGGATCACCTGCTCGCTCAGCCTGCCCACGCCTGCGGCTCATTTGGGCACCATGTATTTAAGCCTTGTTAGTTCATTGTTTGAGTGTGACACCATTGTATGTATGTTCTCCTGTCTACTCCTTGCACTTCTCCAAGTTCGCAGACCAATGCTGGCTCTGGAACGCAGACTGTAAGTTTTTCCTTATTTGTATTTTTGTAAGTTTTCACAGTTTCTGTTTTTTTGTTAATAAATGTCACAATACAATGCAGTGCTTAGGTTTGCTTCCTGCCCCGAAGGGGCAAACATGACAGAATGGTGCCACCAAATTAAAGACCTAGCTGTTGTGTTGTGCATTTTTTCCTTTTTGCGCTTTTTCCCTTTTTCACTCACCTCTCAGGCGGAGCAGTCATGTTTCCTGCAGGCAAACCGGACCGGAAGAGGAGGAAATGCAGTCAGGATGAGCTGGAATTCATTTCCATGTTCGAGGACATGGCGAACGGGGCTCGGAGCTGCTCATCCCGCAAGGATGAGAGGCTGTGCTGGGGTAGAGTCGCCAACTTGCTGGAGGTCAAACCCAGCATGCGCTTCCGTCCTCGGGTTATAAGACTCTCCCTTCCTCCACTCCTGCCGATGTCATCTGCCTCCTCCTCGCCTGCTCAATCAGCTCCACGGAGGCGACGTCATCTCGCTCCGGGCCACCGGAGGAGACCTCCAGCCTCCTCAGCAGGCATTCCCCTTGCGCCGAGCCAGACAAATCCCGCAGCAGTTCTTTCTTCTTGTTCCTCTTCACCGGCCGTTTCGCCAGCCTTCTCCTTCTCCTCCGCTGCTGCTACTCCTGTCTCGCCGACGTATCCTCCTGCTACTGAGAGGTCCTCCAGGATTTCCCCGGCTACGCCCACCTCCGTGTCTACAAGGCTCCTCCACAATCCACAGAGGGGTCCAGGCTCACCATAGACACGGAGAGGGATGACTGTCCACCAGCTGCAGCAGATAACATCGCACACCAGGATGACAGACAAGTTTCATTTCATTCTTTTGATTTTTGATTTTGATTTGATATACTTTATTGATCCCCAGAGGGGAAATTGAGGACATCCACCTGGATGGATGAAGCAGCCACGATACAGCGCTATCCCTTAACCATTCACACACACATTCACACCTAGGGTCACTGTAGAATCTCCAATTAACCTAACCTGCATGTTTTTGGCCTGTGGGAGGAAACCGGAGAAATCCCGGAGTAAACCCATGCAGATACAGGGGAACATGCAAACTCCACACAGATCACTGTTGGTCAGGGGCTGGGATCGAACCAGGGATCCCATGGCCAAGGGTGAGTTGCTGTGCTGGTGCAGTGCTGACCGCAGTATGTCGATTTATGATGATATGCCTTGCCTGATTTCCGGTAGGGAGGCTCAGGAAATGCAATCCCCTGAGCTCTCCCCACCTGCTGCAGCAAATAATTTTTCACCTGTTCTCTCCATGTCTCCTCCTGTTATTCCTGAGTGTCTGCCGGCTCTGGAAATGAACTGCTGGACAATGGAGGAGCCTGTGGCCCTGGAGGACCCAACTGCAGTGCCAGCACGGAGCCGACCCCCAGCTGCCAAGCCAGGCGAGCCACCAGCGTGGGCTTCTTCGTCTGGAGGGATTACGACTGCAACCATCATGCCTGCTGCGGAAGCTGCCGCAGCAGAGTTAACAACAGAGCTTGACATCCAGAGGGCCAAGCCTGGAGTGGCATCATCGCCTGGATCATCGGAGTCCTGGATGGCGGTGGAGCTCGAGCTCAGGCAAGTGCTCTCCTTTGTTTTTCTCTTCTCTGTTTTAGAGCAATCTTGCCTGGCACTTGGTGAGGAGAGCCGGGTGCAGCCGCCCGCTGCACCTGAGTTCGTTTCGCTGGGCTCCGCCGCTGCTGGTGACCCTGGACCAATCTCTCTGTTTGTCTCCTCTGAGCCTTCTCCCAGGGTCACTAAAGTTGTTCCAGTGAAGCCAGAGGTCCCCATGGGTCCAGGTTCACCGCCCGAGGTTGTCCAGGGTCCAGCTCTCACCGCTGTGGAGGTCGTTGCGGGTGCTCAGTCCCAGCCCAGGTCCTCCGCGGGTGCAGCTTCTCCTCTTCCTGAGGCCGTCATGTGGGTCCCTCCTCCTATGTCCAGGTCTCCATGGATGCTACTTTAACCCTGTGTCCCTGTCTTGTCTCGCCAAATTTTGTAACAATATACCACTGTAACAATAGTATACACAGGGTGGTACAATACTTGCGGGGTAACAGGGTAACACCCACTAATACCTGCGCTCACCAGATTTTTGTGTGTGTAACCCTTACTAACTAACACCTACTCACTTTAGGTGTAGTACCCCTTTTTTGGTAGTGTTGTGTTATGGCAATGTATTTACCTTAACTTTACTACCTGAGGGAAAAGGGATAATTGGGCCAGGTCAGACCGACTCTGGGTTCGTAGGAGCCTGGGAGGTGCAACAACAGACAACACATACACAGCCATATATGGAACTTGCAACTATGTATATTATTTACAATTATGGACACAAAAATAAATACATAGCGCAATAAAAAAAGAAAAAAAAAATCCATAAACTCAAACTTATATTTACAATATTCACAGTCCTGTTTTGGTCCTTTCCAGGTGACTAGTGGAGTCACCTTTAGCAGTTCATAGGGTTCGGGCTTCGGCTCGCCATCCAGATCTGGAGATCCACGCTCTGGTCAAACCAGTCCAAAGGGAAAAAAAAAAAGAAAAGAACCTGGCCATGCCAAGTGGCTCGTGCTTCAATGGAGTTCCTGTGCTCAACGGCGTCAACAACCTTTGGATCCCAATCAATTTCAAGGATTTTATCCAGGCAAATGCTGCTACCAGCACGCTAGCGTCGCCATATCACCAAGGACCATCTCTCTCTCTGGTCTGTGTCTTTCGTCGTCTGGCGTGACTGAGCCAAAAATGCAAGTCATCCCAGACCCAGGGAGAGAGCGCTTAACCCACTGGGTGGCGTGACCCAGCAACGGCGCAGCCATTGGTTACTCGAAATATCAACACACAATACTAGGAACTTTATCAGAATATTCTAGAAAATGTTCCTACTATTTATGAATATATATTTATTTAAATATTCATATTCAAATTATGTATTCCCATTGTGAAATGGGTGTTTTTCTTTTTAAAAGCGGTATCAATATTTCTAATTTAATTCACGTTAAACTATCTACTCCCATTGTGAAATGAATGTCCCCCCTTCTTCTTAAAGTGGTATCGACATTCATAATTCCAGTCACGTTTTTACACTGGGTTACACTATCCCCCCTTAGAATCATGCAAGTCCCTTTGCATGGGATTAGCTAAATAGTAATGACGGGAGAACTAGTGTTCATGGGAATAATCCTAAGATCTGACTCTGTTAAGGCTCTGGTAAAAGCCAGGTTTGAATAATCTTAGGATCTGTCTCTGTTAAGGCTCTGGTAAAAGCCAGGTTTAATCCTTGAAACAGGGACTGGGCAACAGTTAGGAGAGGGTTTCCCAACTGACTATACTGTAGTCTTTCCCTTTTCACTTCCGCTCTTCAAGGAGAGTAGACGCTTCTCTCTGCTCTAGCTCCCCACTTCCCTATTAACTGGATCCCAGCTTGCTGTTGTCTGTCTGCGTCTACTGCTGATTATCGAAAGAAATTATGGAATTGATAAGCTGAGCTTTGAACGCAATTGACACTATTTTTTCAACAAGGAATAATGCTCCGGGGGAAGCTGTTTGCCCCGCAGGGACGGCTCCAGCGGGCTATTTACGGGTGACAAGTGTTTGGAGGATCTTGTGCCTGAGTAATCTCTCTATCGAAGATATTGAAGATTTGTATATCTTCATAATAATGGTGACTGGGATCGTTCGGATTGGAACTGGGATTGTCCTGGTGTACCGCAAATTGCTGAAGATGGATACAACCTATCAAAATGCTGGCCACGTGAGGTGCATCCATCAAATTGGAAAAATGGAGGAGACTTTGATAGCGACAAATGGAGAACTGTCTCGGAAGGTGGATTACATCATGGTTACGCTTAAGTCTATCCACGACGGACTCAAAGCCCCGCAATGAAGGATTAAGCACTGAATCTGCAGAAGAAAATAAAGTTCTTTCTCTGTGATCAGTCTATTTGGCTCAATTTCCCTTATAAAAATCCTCCTGATAATCCCCAGTCTTTGTTTTTCAAAACACTGAGCACACGGCCTCTGGACAGTAGCTGCTTGGGACAATTGCCAAGGACAATTGCTGCAGCCAGACAAAACATCTTCTGCCAAAGTGTCCTTGTGCTCATATTGATACAAGATTGCTTCAACACTACATCCACACTGACCCAGAAACTGACAACAAGATAACATTCACTGCTCTCCTTGTGTCCTGTGAACTCTGGTCTTGAATGTGCATCGTGGGCTTTTTTTGTCTTTGTAATCATAATATTGATTACTTATGGTCAATATTCTGAATTCAATGATTTTTTTGCTCCTTCCCATTGTATGATTTCTTATCTGTACCATCCTGTTGGCAGGCGCGTTCCCGATGCAGCCGTGTCACTGGAAATGCAGGTTCATTTTCTGTGTCAAGTCAAATTCTCTCGTATGTTATCAGTGATCTGTTAATGTACTTGGCAATAAATCTTTTTCTGATTCTGATCTGATTTCTGATTCTGATTCTTTCTGGCTGGGAGGTTGTCCTCTCGGAGCATCTCACAGGCTGTGGGACTTCTTTTTCAGGTTCTTTTTCTTCCACAGGTTCATCACAGGTACTTTTTTCAGGTGAGTTGGTTTCACTTTCAGTTCCATTCTCATTGTTTGATGGTTCCACATTTGTTTCAGTTTCCTCCAGGTTTCCATCATTCGGTAAGTTGTCGCATCCAGGTGAAGTGACATTTTTCATTTGGTTGTCATTCTCAGGTGAGTGAGTTTCAGCAGGAATGTCTCCTTTAAAGAATGTCTTTGGATGGGGAATTTCATAAACTCGAGTGAGCTTTATGGGCGTTTGGATTGGTTCTTCTCTGTACCAATAGACATCTTCATTTTCCGGTTCTGAATTCTCACATTCCTCACTTTGTTCAGGTGATTGTCTTGTCTTAGGTTTGCAGACACGTTTTGGTTGGACAGGTTCTTCTTCAACAGGGGCAAGAAAACCACAGGGAAGCAAGAGGTCGCGGTGAACGGTGCAAACAGGACCATCTTTTGTCTCAGGTTTTATGATGTAAACAGGCAAGTCACCTGCTTGGTTCACCACAATGTGGATTTCAGCTTCCCACCTGTCTGCTAGTTTGTGCTTGCCTCTGAGGCGGACTGCACGTACCAAAACTCTGTCGCCTGGTTCTAGTTTTGAGGGTTTCACTCACATATCAAATCTTGTTTTGTTTCTTTCAGCCATCTTGTTAGCATTTTCTGTTGCTAGTTTGTAGCTTTCTTGTAGAGTTGTCTTCAGCTTTTCAATGTACTGGGAATGTGACTTGAAACTTTTGTTGTAAAACGGGAGCCCAAATGTAAGGTCAATGGGCAATCTCGGCTGACGACCGAACATTAACTCATACGGGGCAAAACCAGTAGTGTCATTCTTTGTACAATTGTACACATGTACAAGTGGTTTCACATAGTTGTGCCAATGAGTTTTGTTCTTTTCCTCCAGAGTACCCAGCATGCTCAATAACGTTCTATTGAAACGTTCTACCGGGTTACCTGTGGGATGATAGGGTGTCATCCGGATTTTGCGAATGCCCATGATTTTGCAAAGTTCTTTAATAATATGGGACTCAAAATCGGGACCCTGATCACTATGTAACTGTTCGGGTATCCCGTAGTGGACTATAAAGTTGTCCCAAAGTGCCTTTGCAATGGTCTGAGCTTTCTGATTGCTGGTAGAGATGGCTATAGCGTATTTCGTGAAATGATCAGTTAACATGAGCACATCCTTTGTGTTGCTTTGATCGGGCTCAATGGACAGGAAATCCATACAGACAAGTTCGAGCAGTCGGGTGGACTTGATGTTGACAAGCAGAGCAGCTCGTTCTGGAGCGGTTTTACGTCTTACGCAGCGATTACATGTCTTGATCTTCTTTTCAATATCTGCCGCCATGCGAGGCCAATAGAACCTTGTTCTGGCAAGATCCACAGTACGCTCTGTGCCTAAATGGCCCATGTCACAGTGGAGGCTTTGAAAGACTGAATCGCGGCGCTGTTCAGGTAAGACGAGCTGGTAAGTAACATTTCCTCCGTCTTGACGAGTGCGGTAAAGGATGTTATTGCACATTTCAAGTCGACCGAGCTCTCGGAGTAACAAGTTGATGTCAGGAAGCTCAGTTCGTACAGTTGGTGGAACTTTTAGCCCAGTTTCAATTGGTGCAATCACTTCTCTTAAACGGGTCAGTTCTTTGTTTGTTTTTGATCTGTTCAGGAGTCATGTGGGGTACAACTGGAAGACCACCACAGCCATCTTCATCGGCGTAGTCATCTGGAATGGCGGCTACAGAGATGGCTAACGAGTGAACCAAAGGGAAGGTGTTGTCTGGAGAGCTACAGACAAGGTGTTTTTCACATATAGCAGACACTACCTTAGAACTTAAACTGCTTTCAGGAAGAGACAAGTGAGTTTAAGTGAACTGCTGTATGCGGTCAAGCTCCTTTTGGGACACTGCGTCATCAAGTAACTCGCCATGTGGCCGTCTAGAGAGGCCGTCTGCATCTGAGTTAAGCTTGCCTGCTCTGTATTGGAGCTTAAAGTTAAACGTCGACAGAGCAGCCAGCCACCTATAACTCATGGCATCCATCTTAGCAGTAGTCAAAATGTACGTCAGGGGGTTACTGTCTGTTACGACAGTAAAATGATTGCCATATAAATAGTCTGTGAACTTCTCCATTACGGCCCACTTTAGAGCTAAAAATTCTAATTTATGGGCGGGGTAAGCTCTTGATAGAGGGCAGCGCCAAGCCCTGTAGTGCTGGCGTCAGTATGGAGGGTATATGGCAACTGAGGGTCAGCGAAACCCAGGACAGGCGCAGTACTGAGCTTTTCAATGATGGTTTTGAATGCAAGATCACAGGAAGAAGTCCATCGCTCACCAAACGGTGTCTTTGGGTCGTGGTACTGGGCAGGCTTAGTTTTGTGCTTTGTGCTTTGTCGCAAAGGAGGGTAGCCTGCTGTTAAGTCAGTGAGGGGCTTAACGATGCTGGAATAGTTCTTAATGAAACGCCTATAGTACCCTGAAAAGCCTAAGAACGAGCAGAGCTGTTTGAGATCACGGGGCACAGGCCAGGTACTTAGGGCTTTCACTTTTTCGGGGTCGGTCTCAACTCCTTTACTGGACACAATGTGACCGAGGTATCTGACAGAAGCTTGAAAAAATCTGCATTTCTCAGGGGAGAGTTTAAGCCCGTACTCTTTTAGACGATTAAGAACTTTAATTAAGCGAGCCTCATGTTCTTCGGGCATCTTGGAGAATACATTGATGTCATCGAGGAACACAATCACCTCATGCAGATTCATGTCACCCATGCATTTCTCCATGAGGCGCTGGAACGTGCTGGGGGCGTTTGTAATGCCTTGGGGCATTCTATTGAATTCCCAAAAACCCATGGGACATACGAACACCGTCTTTGGTTTGTCCAGCTCCTCTACCTCAATTTGGTAGCACCCCGACTTTAAATCGAGGACGGAGAACCACTGCGAACTGGTCAAGGTGGAAAACGTTTCCTCCAAGTTGGGAAGGGCGTAAGCATCTTTTACAGTCTGCATGTTAAGCTTCCTGTAATCAATACAAAGGCGGGCATCGCCATTTTTCTTTCGCACCACTACAATAGGTGAAGAAATTGGGGAATTGGACTCTCTTATCACGCCTGCTTGTTGGAGTTCTTTGAGATGCTTACGAACCGCTTCCAGGTCATTTGGATGTATGGGACATGCTCTGTGTTTGAACGGTGTTTCATCTGATAATTTGACTGTGTGTTTCACTTGATCCGTTTTGCCAAAGTCAAGCTCATTTTGTGCAAATACTTTGGGCATTTGACTGAGTCTTTCTGTTAGGCGCTCTTTCCATTCAGCGCTAATGGGGGAAGAGTCAAAGTTGAACTTCAGAGTGGACTTTGGTTCAATTTTGGACTTTGCAACTTTCACGGAGTGTTCTTGTGATAGGACTCGTTGATATGCACAAATTTCTCCAATGACACACTTCTGAAGAATTATCACGTCATGTTCCGATTCATTGGTGAGTATAACTAGAACAAGGTAAGGTGCTTTTTCAGGTAAGTCTATGAGACATGGTTTTACCAGGATACCACCAGGTAAAGCTGACATTACCGGGTGTTCTAACAAGACACATTTTTCACTATTGCCGGCTGACACAGCTACAGCGCCATCTAGAACAACTGTTTGGCCTGCAGGAACTAACTGTGGCTCTTTGTGGCGCATGGTCACTAAACCAAGGCTAGTGTCTTTGGACTGTCTGTGCCGTAGTTCAAGGACTTTTAACACTGCCTTATAACCAAGTGACATGGTTGGCTGCAGTTCAGAACATGCATCAGAGTACAGCTCGTAAAGTACATCTAATGTGTTTGTCCCTATTAACTCTAAGGGCTGATCAGCTGCACGTACATCAGGGACCACTAATGCAAGTGTTGGCACTTCGGCTTCAATACCGAGAAAGTCTTTTGGGAAAGTGACATGCATTTCAATGTAGCCTAAGTAAGGTACACTCTGACCGTTAGCTCCCTCCACGTCTAACAGCTCAAAAAGTGGCTTAATCTCATGGTTGGATAAGTACTGTCTGTAATAGGACTCAGGGACGGTAGTCACGTGGGAACCTGTATCTAACAAACAGCTCACAGTACAGCCATTCACTTTCACTTGGGCTGTACTTTTGGTACCAATTAGACCATTAGGAAAGTTAAAGGGGTCTGTTTTGTAGTGTGACTTCATTTTAGCACGTGTCTTGAATGGAGCTTTCGGTTTGGGAAGGGTCATCTCTGAACTAGCCTCTGTTTGTCCCACAACAGGAGTAGACTTCAGTTTTAAAGAAGATTGGTGGTTCTGATTGTCCCAAATCTGTCTTTTTACTCTTAGTTCTTTGCGTTTTGCAGCTACAAGTGCAGGGTTTGGCTCTGACTCACAAGTGGCTACAATATGCCCATCTTCGCCACAGCGGAAGCAATACCATGGTCTGGGCCTAGTATTGGGACGGCTGGACGAAGGTAAGTTTTCAGGTTTGGCAAGGTCAGGTTTTTTATTTCCAAATTTCTTAGTTGGGTCTTTCTTCGATGGTGCTTGTTTTTGTTGTTTTACGACAGCAGCTAATTGGCTTTTTAGATCAGCGACTTGCTTTTCCAGTTCTTTCAGACTTTCCGACTCCATTTCACTATTTGTACTTGTTTCGGTGACTGTTTGTTCGTAGGAGGCTGCTTTTGGTTTTGTGGCGCCCAAGTGTTTTTTCATGCGGGTGTTTTTAACTTCTTGTCTGTTTTCAACAGTGCGAAGGTGAAGCAATAAATCTGCATACGCAGGTGGATGTTTATCTTTTAGTTCCAACTGTAGCTCTCTTAGGTTCAGATTCAGGTTCAGGTTACTTTATTTGTACCCGTAGGTAGATTTGTTTTGCAGTCTGGTGACATCCATATTTACAAGCCACAAATTACATTCAACATAGACACAAACACAGGCACATATGAAGTTGACTATAAACATGATAAGAGTACTCAAGGCTCCATCAATCAGGGTATAAAAAGACAGAGATGGGAGAAAAACCAGAGGTAAGAGAGAAGGGTCATATTAAAAGTTAAAAACTAGTCAAAGAGGTTAAAAACTCAAAGGTCTAAAACCCAATAATATATTTAGAACCCAAGTAACATCCTACAAAAATAAGTAAATATAAAATGGAGTTAATAAATAGGTACCTAAATTATGTGCAATATATTGTTACAGCTTGTTCAACTCTTTGACAGCAGCAGGGACAAAGCTGTTTTTGTAGCGCTGGGTTCTACTTTTTGGGACAGCAAACCTCCGTCTTGAGGGAAGAAGCTGAAAGTTGCAGTGCAAAGGGTGGGAGTCATCATTTAAAATGGAGGTAGCCATCCTCTGTACTTGTCTGGTGTACAGGGATGTCAGGCTCAGCTGTGACTCACCAAGCAAACGACTGGACCATCTAACTACCTGATCCAAGGATTTCCTCTGTTTCAATTTCTTTCAATTTTCCTCTGTTTCAATCCAAACCATGACACTAAAGAAAAGGATAAAACAGATTCAATAAAAGCCCGATAAAACATTGTCATTATGGTTCGGTCTATTTGGAAGCGTGCAAGTTTTCTCAAGCAATGCAAATGTTGCTGACTCTTTTTGCACACCCTTTCACAGTTCTCTTCAAAGTTTAAATTACTATCAATAATTGTCCCAAGATATTTGTAGGATTGTACACATTCGGTGGTCTGGCCTTTTAGTACGGTGACTTTGTGCCTGGGATTTTTCCTCCTAAAGTCAATAATCATGTCTTTAGTTTTTGTCGGATTCAGCTGCAGGTAGGAATCCTCACACCAGTGAACAAAATCATCAACTACTGGGCCGTGGCCACTCTCACCATCCTGGAGGAGACTGACAATAACTGAGTCATCAGCATACTTTATAATGTGTCTGTTGTCATGTCTGCTCCGACACATGTTTGTGTACAGGATGAAGAGTAGTGGTGACAACACACACCCCTGAGGAGAGCCAGTAGAAGGGCACTTTAGGTCAGACAATGTACCATTGACCCTTACTCTCTGCATCCTGGTGGTTAAGAAATCCAGAATCCAACCCACCAGATTATTGTTCAAATCAAATTGTTGCAGGAGCCTTTCAACTAAGATATGAGGTTGGATTGTATTAAAGGCGGAGGAAAAGTCCACAAATAAAAGTCTGGCGTGTGTCCCATTAAAATCCAGATGTTTAAAAAGCATGTTAAACAGAGTGACAGTGGCATCCTCCACTCCTCTGTGAGGCCTATAGGCAAACTGCAGAGGATCCAATGCATGCTCAGTCTGCTTTAGGACCTCACATCTGACCAGTTTTTCAAAAATTTTCATTAAAATTGAAGTCAAAGCAACTGGTCTAAAGTCGTTTACCGTTTTAGGACAGCTGGATTTTGGAACGGGAACAACCACGGCTTCTTTCCAGATCTTGGGCACATGTTGTGTCTGTAAGGACTTATTGAAAATGTAATGAAATATAGGACTCAGTTCATGTGCACAGGACTTTACCAAGCGCCCACATATATTATCAGGGCCCTGACTTTTGTTCACTTTTACAGCGCAGAACTCCCTTTTAACATCCTGCACCTCAATATTAAAGTGCTGATTGCTGATCTTAGCAGATTATCATCCCAACAGCCTCTGTTAAACTGCTTGAGAAGCTGTTTGTTCACTTCCTGGGGCTCTAAACCGCCTCTACGCACTGTGAGATTGAGTGCCACCTGCAAACGATGCAGATATGCAGAGGGTTTTTCTCCATAATCTTGGAAAGTGTTCATGAATTGCACAAGCAGTTCCTCACCGTCTTCAACAGTCCCGAAAGCTGAGTCCAAAAGCTTAAGATAGTCGGCAGAGATGGCTTCAGGCCCAAGAGAGCGAATAACATTGGACGCAGGAGCAAGAAGATTTTCCAGGATCTTGCAAGATTTTTCCAAGTCAGACAAAGAAGTATCTTCCATCATCAAGTCAACATGTGAACGCCATGTTTCATAATCAGCTTCAGCATACGGTCTTGGCGTTTTGCCAGAGAAAGCTCTGATTCTCCAAGAGGAATAGGCGTTTGAGGGCTTCTCTGCATGTTTAATGACATGTTCGACTACGATTTTCTGAACCTCGGGTGGGTTAAAATCAGCTGGACTTAACATTTGAGGTGTTAAGTTTGGTCTAAGAGGACTTTGAAAGAGTGCTTGAGTGGTTTTAGGGGTGCGAGGCACTTCAACTTGGAGTGGAGGAGAGACTCCACTTTGTGTGGGTTCTACAGTAAGGGAAGCAGGATCAATGTCAGCAGAGACTGTTTCAGCTGTCTCAGCAGCTTCAATAGACTTCCCTATTTTGGACATGCCCTCCTGCAACACCTCTTCAAAACCTTTTCCACTTAGCTTAGCTAAACCCCTCAGGTTGCTAAGATAAGCCTCAGTAACACTGCCTCCTACAGTTTTAGTGTAGACATCAGTTAGAGTTTGAATGCAGTATTTAATCTCAGGATTGTCAGTGGATGGAAAGGAGCACGGCAACGTAGGTGCTAACGCTTCAATGCTTAATCCAGACTCGAACTCTACAATATGACTTTTGTCAAAGTCAGATGAGTTATCATTAATACTGAGCACCCTACGGATAGTGCCATGTTGCTCTAGAAACTAAAAAATATCTGTGTCTCTTTCTTTATCAACAACACCACTGACAATGATTGCGTTAGGAATTTTAACACCATACTTTTCCAAAAAATCCATTTTGATAGTATTTAAACTGTTTAGTCATAACAGAATCCTCATCTGTTGTGCAACGCTCCAGGCTCCTGGCTGTGCTCGCCAATTTTTTTATTTAACCCTGTGTCCCTGTCTTGTCTCGCCAAATTTTGTAACAATATACCACTGTAACAATAGTATACACAGGGTGGTACAATACTTGCGGGGTAACAGGGTAACACCCACTAACACCTGCGCTCGCCAGATTTTTGTGTGTGTAACCCTTACTAACTAACCCCTACTCACTTTAGGTGTAGTACCCCTTTTTTGGTAGTGTTGTGTTATGGCAGTGTATTTACCTTAACTTTACTACCTGAGGGAAAAGGGATAATTGGGCCAGGTCAGACCGACTCTGGGTTCGTAGGAGCCTGGGAGGTGCAACAACAGACGACACTTACACAGCCGTATATGGAACTTGCAACTATGTATATTATTTACAATTATGGACACAAAAATAAATACATAGCGCAATAAAAAAAGAAAAAAAAATCCATAAACTCAAACTTATATTTACAATATTCACAGTCCTGTTTTGGTCCTTTCCAGGTGACTAGTGGAGTCACCTTTAGCAGTTCATAGGGTTCGGGCTTCGGCTTGCCATCCAGATCTGGAGATCTATGCTCTGGTCAAACCAGTCCAAAGGGAAAAAAAAAAAAAAGAAAAGAACCTGACCCTGCCAAGTGGCTCGTGCTTCAATGGAGTTCCCGCGCTCAACGGCATCGACAACCTTTGGATCACAATCAATTTCAAGGATTTTATCCAGGCAAATGCTGCTACCAGCACGCTAGCGTCACCATATCACCAAGGACAGTCTCTCTCTCTGGTCTGTGTCTTTCGTCGTCTGGCGTGACTGAGCCAAAAATGCAAGTCATCCCAGACCCAGGGAGAGAGCGCTTAACCCACTGGGTGGCGTGACCCAGCACACCACCCAGTCACTTAGATGACTTAGAAATTTCCTTATTTTTGAAAGAAAAGCACTGTTTTTTTCAATGAAGAATAACTTTAAACTAATCAGAAATACACTCTAATATCTAATATACATTGCTAATGTGGTAAATGACTATTCTAGCTGCAAATGTCTGGTTTTTGGTGCAATATCTACATAGGTGTATAGAGGCCCATTTCCAGCAGCTATCACTCCAGTGTTCTAATGGGACAATGTGTTTGCTCATTGCGTCAGAAGGCTAATGGATGATTAGAAAACCCTTGTGCAATCATGTTAGCACAGCTGAAAACAGTTTAGCTGGTTAGAGAAGCTATAAAACTGACCTTCCTTTGAGCAGGTTGAGTACCTGGAAAAAATTATTATTTCAAACACAAATCATTATTTCTAACCTTGTCAATATCTTGACTACATTTTCTATTCATTTTACAACTCATGGTGGTAAAAAAGTGTGACTTTTCGTAGAAAACACAAAATAATTGTCTGGGTGACCCCAAACTTTTGAACGGTAGTGTATTTATTTAAATATTCATATTCAAATTATGTATTCCCATTGTGAAATGGGTGTTTTTCTTTTTAAAAGCGGTATCAATATTTCTAATTTAATTCACATTAAACTATCTACTCCCATTGTGAAATGAATGTCCCCCCTTCTTCTTAAAGTGGTATCGACATTCATAATTCCAGTCACGTTTTTACACTGGGTTACACTACGCCCCAGCCTCAATCCGACGTGGGCGCTGTGCTCCGGTATGGGCCTGTCATGGGCACCACGCCCCAGCCCGGGGTCCACCGTGGGTGCAGTGTTGGCCCAGTCCAGGTCCACTGAGGGTGCAGTGTTGGACCAGGGTGCTGCAGTGCTCCATCCCAGAGCCGCTGAGGGTGCTGCAGTGCTTCAGCCCGGAGCCACTGAGGGTGCAGCGTTGGCCCAGTCCGGGCCCACCGAGGGTGCAGCTCCGCTCCAGCCAGGAGCCACCAGGAGTGATGCAGAGCTCCAGCCCAGAGCCACTGCGGGTGCTGCTAAGCTCCAGCCCAGAGCCACCCCGGGTGCTGCTAAGGCCCAGCCCGGAGCCACCGTGGGTGCAGCGTTGTTCCAACCCAGAGCCACTGCAGGTGCAGTGTTGCTCCAGCTCGGAGCCACTGTGGGTGCTGCAGTGCTCCAGTTTGGAACCACTGAGGGCGTCGGGGCCTCCTCTTCTTTACCTGGCACAATTGTGGTTCCCCCACTGCCACCTAACACCGCCATGGGTCCTCCCATGGGGAGGCCGCCTCCTGGGTCACCCCTGCAGTCCTGGTGGATAAAAAACTCAGGCCGGCCGCTTGATAGACTGAGCCACTGGGTTTGGTAGCCCAAATTCTCCGGCAGGCCACCCGACTCATATCACCTTGTCATCTGGCTGGCCTGGGACTTTGGTCGGCCACCTGAACTGCCTGGTTCTTTGGTCTAGGGGGGCCCAGGGGCCTGGAAGGCTGTGGGTGTGGGTCCTGAGTGGGTTCCATATTTTTTCCCTCCTACCTTTTTTCTCCACCTCCCTACCGTGGTGGTTTTTTGCTGTACTCTTTCTTGGGGGGGGGGGGGGCGCTGTCTCAATGTATTTTTGAGTATTTTATATCTGTTTTTATTTTCTTGTCAGTTCTGTTATTTTTGGGTTTGTGACATGAGCCTCCTTCCTCCTCTCCCAGACACACTCACCATCCACTTACAGTCTGTTCCCCAGCTCCCAGCTGTGAGTGATTGTCAGGTTCATCTGCTCGCTCAGCCTGCCCACACCTGCGGCTCATTTGGGCACCGTGTATTTAAGCCTTGTCAGTTCATTGTTTGAGTGTGACACCATTGTATGTTCTCCTGTCTACTCCTTGCACTTCTCCAAGTTCACAGAGCGATGCCGGCTCTGGAACACAGACTGTAAGTTTTTCCTTATTTGTATTTTTGTAAGTTTTGCACTGTTTCTTGTTTTTTTGTTAATAAATGTCACAACCCAACGCAGCGCTTAGGTCTGCCTTCCTGCCCCAAAGGGGCAAACATGACAGCACCAATAATCCCCATGATCCCTCCAGCAAGTGGTGACCCCACTGGAGGGTGGACCCATGTGGCTCATTTGGGCAGAAACCCATGCTGTGTTCGGAATGTTCACTCACTCACTCCCTACTCACTATATAGTGAATTTAGATATAGTGGACTATATAATAAACTCAATATAACAATAAAATAAACAGTTTTTGGACACTACTGGGCCTGTTTTTGTGGTGCAGTTAATGATGTCATCATGGTGAGACAGGTGGTAAAAAATGAATACCTGCACGTACAGCAATTTGTAGTAAATATGTATTAAATCAAAAAAAATTGCCGAATTAATAAATATAAATACCTTAAGGTAGTTTATGTTGTGATGTAAAGCTCTTCTCACTGCTCCGTTGGCCGCGCTTTGCAGTATGGGATATATTGGCTAATGTAGTGACCATTCGTTGTACACTACTTTTCAAACTGCATTGTGGGGTATTTTGAGTGTACTATATAGTGAATGAAAATTTCAGTTGATTTCGAACAGCACTATAATATGGTTGATTCACTATGTAGTACACTATAATGAGAGAACATTTCAACCACAGCACCAGTTACAACAGCAGACAGCATCTGCTGTCGAGCCCCTCCCACTGTCTGGCTGGCTACATGGTTGGTCCCTGGTAATCCTATGCCATGTGAAGTACACTGGATCCTTGTTGTTGTCAGTTCCCATATGGGGATCCACTGGACCACTCTTGATCTGGCCCTTCACACAGGACCAATTTGCCTTGGGAGACCCGACCAACGGCAAACGGCTCTGATAGCATAACTCCTGAAATCATTAAAGCCCACAAACCCCTCCATCATGATAAGTCGGCGAGCCGCAGAGGAGACATATACTGTAAATTATATCACAACTAATGTAGTTAAATCTTTTTTAATACCACATAAACCCAAAGTGTTGCAATATTACATATAGCTAAAGATTTCTACACTACACTGCTCATTAATAGTCATATATATCATAAGGTGTGGAAGTTTGGGCAAATGCCTATAAAACTACGACAGATTATATATTTTTTAATGCAAACAAAAAGCAGTTAGAGTTATATTGTAATACACAATATCATGAACCAACAAATCCACTTTTTATTTAGATGATTAAAATTCAGAGAATTAACTGAATTTAGAGTTATGCAAATTATGTACAAAGTGAAAAATGATCAAATGCCACCTAGTATTCAGGAGTTATTAGAATAAGTAAATTCAACTTGGGGGGCATATGTGTCTTTCAAAAACCTAAAATAAGAACCAGGGCAAAAAATCATTGTTTTTTTTCTGTTAAATGGGGTATGGAATAATTATACTGGTGATTTAAATTGTGTAGCACAATCAATAAGTTAAAAAAAATGACTGAACATTATCTGTTAAATAAACATGAACAAATTATGAAGGGAAGGCATAATTTATTGTAATCATATTACTGATTAAAGATCGAATTGCTCTGTTAATGTGTTTCAGTAAGAAGCCAAATCTGGGTTTTGTAATGATCTTAGCCATTATAAGCTTGTGCTTCAACCTGCACCCTTTGGTTGGTGTATAGATGCTTGTGTCATTCTGGAAGTTTGTTGCTTGTATGTATATATGTATGTTTTCTCTCGCTGTTTATTTATTTCTTTGCTTTTTCTCGTTAAACTGTAATTGTGATGCCACTTTCTGAAAACCAAGATAGGAAACACTACTGTAATTATCTGTTGCTTTTTATGCATTTTTTTCTTTTATTATGCAAAATGCAATATATAATCAAACATGGGGATGTATTTAAAGAATGCCATGGGGTCATCTGTGTATTGCTGTACAAAGAGAGCCTTGAAAACACTTTAATTATAGTGAGCACTAAATTAACTGGAAGATAAATGGGGGGTAATGTAAAGGGGAGGCAACAAGTTAATTTCCAAATGAATAAACGGATTAATCAGATATAAAATGAAATGAGAAACTGTAGGAGCATGCTCAAATAACGAGGCTGAGTTTCAGTCATAAACCAGCTTTATTTGACAGAACACAAGCTCCTAGCATTCTCAAAGCAGGAAAGAGAAAGAATCATACTTCAACCCCCTTTTATACATTTCCAGCATCAGAATTCAAGTCACATGGTGTCTTCAGTCAACATACAGTTACAAAGCATCCCTTTGAAGCTTCACCATTGTCTCTCATTTCTTGATGAACAGGAATACCCTCCGGGGCGTCTTCTGTGGGACAAAGAGACAAATCTCACACTTCCTTGTTACCTCCTGTAGATTTGAGTCCTCAGTCCTTGCAGACGTGACACTCCACAATACACATTCAGTTCTGTCTCTGTGGCAGCGTGAGCCCACAATGTGTGTCGGCCACACTACCCCCCCAAACGTCGAGTAAGGCAAAACCTGCATGGCATAACAAAAAGAGAAACACAAAACACTCCATACATCGCTAATCAATCCACCAACTGCCTAGGTTTTAATCTTCTGCCGAATCTGCTGCAACTTGGCTTGGCTGCCTCTGCAACATCTCTCTGCACCTGTGGATTAAAGCTGTTAGCACCTCTCTGTGAAGACTTTGGAGAATGTCTTCTCAGCGGCCTGCCCCGGCGGGGGGGCCTCGCGAGCTGCACCTCCTCCTCAGCCAGAACAAAAGCGGGTTTGAGCCTGTTAATGCAAATCAGCTCCCTTCTGCCCCCTAAATCTAGCAGAAAATGCTTCTGCCCGGTCTCCAGCACTCGAAACGGTCCGTCGTAAAACGGCCGCAAACTTGGACGCTGGGCGTCATGTTTAACAAAAACAAACTCTGCATTTTTTAAAGCCTTGGGCACAAAAACGTGTGGGAAACTGTGATGGACCGGGCCAGGAAGCGTGTTTGTTCCTGAGCCGCTCTGCCACGGCTGAGCAGGGGGGCCATTAGGTGCGGGATTATCAGGAAGAAATTCCCCGGGCAAACGGAGCGGCTGAGCGAAAACTAATTCAGCCGGGGAAGCGTGCAAATCTTCCTTAGGTGCAGAACGCAACCCTAATAACACCCATGGAAGTTTGTCTACCCAATTTGTATCCGTTAGCGACGCTCTGAGGGCTGCTTTCAATGACCTGTGAAAGCGTTCGCATAAACCATTGGCCTGGGGGTTATACGCGGTGGTGCGATGAATCTTCACCCCCAAGCTGCGGGCCATCGATGACCATAGCTCGGAAATAAATTGGGGACCCCTGTCGGACGTTATGTCCGACGGTACACCAAAACACGCAACCCATGCTGCTAAAAATGCTCGCGCAACTTCTTCCGCTGTGGTTGATGTCAGAGGAATCGCCTCTGGCCAGCGCGTGGTGCGGTCTACCATTGTCAAAAGATGTGTGTGCCCGTGTGATAACGGAAGCGGGCCGACCAGGTCAACATGCACGTGATCAAAACGCTTAGCGGGGATGTGGAAAGGTTCTAACGGGGCCTTAGTGTGTCTGTGTATTTTAGCTCGCTGACACGCTACGCAGGCTGCTGCCCATTCCTTGACCTGTTTGCGCAACCCGGGCCAAACAAATTTCTCCCCCACCAATTTGATCGATGCGCGCACCCCCGGGTGCGCGAGAGAATGGACCAAGTCAAAAACACGGCGACGCCACGCGGTTGGCACCACAGGGCGGGGCCGTCCCGTGGAGACAGATTAGCGGGGGCATACCGTTTTGTTGCACCCTGTGCTCCAGCCTTAACCCTGTTGGTCCAGACTGGAGCGCGCGCACGTCCGCGTCGTTAACCTGCTCCGCAGCCATGGCTGCATAATCTAACCCAACACAGACCGGGGCTGCGCGCGCTCCCGCGTTGCTGCCCGGGCCCGCGGCCATGGCTACAGAGTCTGCCCCTATAGGGCTTGGTGGTGCTATTGCACGCGAGAGGCAGTCTGCTACAACATTGTGTTTACCCGCGACATGCTGAATATCAGTAGTAAACTCCGATATTGCGGCTAGTTGCCTTTGTTGCCGGCCTGACCAGGGTTCTGAAATTTTGGCCATCGCAAACGTTAGCGGTTTATGATCCACAAAAGCGGTGAAACGTCGCCCCTCTAACCAGAACTGAAAATGACGGATGGCCAAGTGTAGGGCCAAAAGCTCCCTGTCAAATGCGCTGTATTTCCGTTCACTATCGCGCAAGGTCCTGCTGAAAAACGCGAGGGGTTGCCAGGTACCTGCCACAAACTGTTCAACTACCGCCCCCACCGCTACATCGGAAGCGTCAGTGGTGAGCGCCATGCGGGCCGTTGGAACTGGGTGCGCTAACAAAACTGCATTTGCCAGGGCTGATTTGACCTGGGCAAAAGCGCGCTCCCGCTCCGGAGACCATTCGACTTTATTTGCGGGCTTTTGTTTTTTTAACGCGGTGTACAATGGCTGCATGAGTCGTGCTGCGCTTGGGAGGAAACGGTTGTAAAAATTAACCATCCCTAGAAACTCCTGAAGCGCCTTAACCGTTTGAGGTTGCGGAAAATCTGTTATGGCACGCACTTTATTTGGAAGGGGAACTGCTCCCTCTGCCGAAACGCGATGTCCCAAAAAATCAATCTGCGCCACCCCAAACTGGCATTTCGCTGGGTTAACTATTAACCCGTGCTCTGCCAACCTCTGGAAAACTGCTGTGAGGTGTTTTTCATGTTCGCCTTCGGACGTGCTGGCTACCAAAATATCGTCCAAATAAATGAACACGAAAGGCAGGTCGCGTAAAACTGCATCCATCATGCGTTGGAAAGTCTGCGCGGCCCCCTTGAGGCCAAAAGGCATGCGCAAGAACTCAAAAAGGCCGAAAGGAGTTATGACCGCTGTTTTGGGCACATCGTGCGCGCGCACTGGAACCTGGTGATAGCCGCGCACCAAGTCTATTTTAGAAAAAATGCGCGCCCCCGCCAAATGAACAGAAAAATCCTGAATGTGCGGAATCGGGTAGCGGTCATGAGCTGAAACGTTGTTCAACCTGCGGAAATCGCCGCAAGGCCGCCACGAGCCGTCAGCCTTTGGGACCATGTGTAACGGCGAAGCCCAAGCGCTCTTGGAGCGTCTAACGATGCCTAGTTTTTCCAGATTAGTGAACTCCTCGCGCGCGATGGCCAGTTTAGCTGGGTCCAAACGCCGAGCCTTTGCAAAAACGGGAGGGCCTGTGGTTGTTATGAAATGTTCTACCCCATGTTTGGCCACCGTTGCTGAAAAAGTGGGGACTGTGAGTGCTGGAAACTGAGCAAGCAGAGTGTGAAACTTACCCCCCGCGGCTGAGACGCTGGCATGTGCAGTTGGCGGGGCCACCCGAGCTGTGCAGGGAATAGAATGAAAAGACAGTGCATTAATCAGACGTCTATTAGCAAGATCAACCAATAAACCATGTGAGCACAAAAAATCAGCCCCTAACATGTTGAAACTGACTGCTGCTACAATAAATGTCCACTCAAATGAACGACCCTGTAAGGACAGAAGCATGGTCCTCTCACCAAACGTTTTAATTGTGGAGCCGTTCGCTGCTGACACTGACACCCAGGGGGCTTTAGAAGGCGACAGCCGTTCCGCGTAGGTGGGCGTGACGAAGCTCAGCTGCGAGCCCGTGTCCACGAGGAACTGTTTCCCCGAGCGTGCATCCGTCAGGTAAAGCAGCCTGTTCTCATTGCCGAGAGTCGCAGCTGCTACCGGCCCTCGGTCCTGGCGTTTAAAATTGCACGGTGGGACGCACCTGTGCGCTCTCTCTGCAAAACGGCGGTGGTAGAAGCACGAGCCGTTCTCCGCTCCGCGTCGTCTGGCTCCGGCCGCCGCCGTTGTTGGTGCGTCTGGTGCCGCTGGACCCAAGCTGTCTCCGGACACCGTTCCCGAACTAGCCGCCGCGGCCGAAACCGCGTTCTGCTTGTGGGCGTCGACCAACTTCTGCGCCTCCTTGCTCAACCCATGGTAGTCTCGCTTGGCCAATCGGGGTGACTCTGCCAGGGCCACTCTCACTGCTGGTGGCAGGTTCGAAGGAATAGGTGGGCGAAAATGAATTCGCCATCCTCGGAGGCTTTGAGCTGCAGCATCTTCACCATCAGGTCCACAGGTCTATCGTTTTCTGCCTCCGTCAGCGCCAGGAGCCCCTCTGCTCTTTGTTGAACTGAGGGGGTGAAATGGCTGATCAGCGCGTCTTTCAATGCGCTGTACTTGTCGCTGTCTGGTGGATGATTAACCAAATCCTCCACTCTCTGGACCGTGTCGCTGTCCAGTTTCGCTACCACGTGGTAGAATCTTGTGTCGTCGTTGGAGATTCTCCGGAGGTTGAACTGCGCCTCGATTGCGCTAAACCATGAGCGCGGGCTGTGCTGCCAGAAATCGGGCAGCCGGAGCGTGGAGGCGGCCATCAGGCTGGCTTCCACCGAGCCCGGTTCGGAAGAATTCTCATTGCTCATTCTCCGTCGTAGGTCACCAGTGTAGGAGCATGCTCAAATAACGAGGCTGAGTTTCAGTCATAAACCAGCTTTATTTGACAGAACACAAGCTCCTAGCATTCTCAAAGCAGGAAAGAGAAAGAATCATACTTCAACCCCCTTTTATACATTTCCAGCATCAGAATTCAAGTCACATGGTGTCTTCAGTCAACATACAGTTACAAAGCATCCCTTTGAAGCTTCACCATTGTCTCTCATTTCTTGATGAACAGGAATACCCTCCGGGGCGTCTTCTGTGGGACAAAGAGACAAATCTCACACTTCCTTGTTACCTCCTGTAGATTTGAGTCCTCAGTCCTTGCAGACGTGACACTCCACAATACACATTCAGTTCTGTCTCTGTGGCAGCGTGAGCCCACAATGTGTGTCGGCCACAAAACAAACAAATAGTAAAATTAATACAAATGTATAATATAGTACAGGAACAAATTAGAATAGATGGTTGTTTTTTTTTTTGCACTGTACAAATCAGTGCTTCTTTTTTTATTTAATGCCAGGTTAGTTGGTCAGCAAACTGTTAAATTACTGACTTTTTTTTTTTTTTTAATTTTGGTGCTCCATCCAAAAACTACCCCCTAAACTCTCACTTTAACATTATGCTTTAAATTTGCATTTATGGCAGCTGGACCAGGTGTTTGAAGGATCATATAACAACAGCTGGTGACTTAATTATTTTATTTACACGGTGTGTGGTGTAAGTAAATGAAGGACAGGCCATGGAGAGGAAAAATAACCAGATCTAGCTCAATCTTTGTGGAACTTTAAACCTTTGCAACCACTACAGATCATGTTTTTGCAGTTGTAGTCATTGATTTGTCCTGATAGCCAAGCTTATTTAAAACAAGGCCATGTTGCAGCACATTTCACCCACTTATGCCCATCAGTCTAGATTGGACCCACCTGTGTGTGGCTGTATTTGTTGAGCATTAACTCACTTTACTGCAGCCAAATGGGAGGTTTCTAGAGCAGCTTCCCACCCAGTTAAAAGAAGTCTTTAAAGACTGCAAATACATGCACTCCAGTGAAATAGTTTATCTTTTTGTGCCATGGGCCATTTGTTTAGAGTGGGGTTAGTAGGGTTCTTTTTTTTTTCCTTCAAATCATTTTATCCTTTTATTTGCAGCTTCAGAGCTTAACTTTTTTCAACAATTCAATCTTTTCTTGTAGGTGTCTTATTCTCTTCATGGCTATTACGACCATAGGAGCTCAAACAAAGCCTTCATTAAGTAAGTTTTCAGTGGTTGTGAGGTAATCCTGTTTATTTATGCCACTATACTGCTTACTTGATTTTTGTCAAATCTCAGACGTGACCGCACATTGTTTGGGGAATGTCATGCGTGTCAATGTTGGACCACTTAGAGGGAACTTTCTGGAAGTTTCGGGCATCCTGAGTAAGTTGAGACCCAAAACTCTGACACCAAAAACTCTGAACAGTCACTTTATCTTTAATTTCTTTCTCTCTCCCTCCTCAGATGACACTGCCATTCCTCTTGCATCAAGTTTAGCCTCTCAGTGTGGTTTCAGTTTCAGGAGAGATCAGCAGGGGAATGCCGTTATTTACGCCACACTTCAAAACTGCTTTGCTGAAAATGTGGTAACGACCTTGGCTGTGTCATGTTTAAGGCCTTGCCAGCGTGACCATGTGGGCCCATCCTTCTCGACCGTGGTGTTAACTTTACATGCATATAGTAATGCAGTGGCCATATTGGAGCCAATGAAAAGAAAAGCCTAGCATTCATTCAGAAACACTGAATGAGGGGAGCTCCACTGAAATTAATATATTTTGGCCCTGACATATGCCACACAGCTACATTGCTGTAGGCAGTCTTAACCACAGGTTGAAGAAAGGAAAACTGGTGTCATTTTTTTTTTTTTGAGCTGCCAAAGAGACATTTAGAGGCTGAATGAAAGGATAAGTGGCTGTGTGCTGTTCATAGAGAAAATGAGGATGAGCTGCACTAGAGTCCTCCAAATGGCAGGACTGTTTCATTTTGTAACAGTTAAATTCTGTGTAATTTTATTAAGAAATATCTGATTAAAAGGAATAATTTATTTAATCTGAACTCATCCCTTTGTTCATGCTCTTAAGGTGCTTTCATGCCTAAATTTAATTTGGTCAGAATCAGTTGACAAATTTGTTACTTTGTATCATTTTCTCCTTGGTTTGATCCCCTTTCTCATAGGCAAAAATTGAGGCAGACCAAACTGTGAAGCGTTTAATCCCACTAGACTTGCATCAGAATGTTTTCTGTTATATTTTTTTTTTTTTGCGCGAGAACAGGAAAGATGAATACAGGAAGTAGGATGACTATCGTGTATTTATGCATTTCTGGGAGAAAATGATACAAATCATAGCATAATCTACGAGGGGTTTTCATTGCCGTGGTTATCACGTATTACATACGTGCATATACCACTTTTGGCAAACCGAGACCACCTCTTTCAAGTGGTCTCGGTACGGTTGTTTTGGTACACACTTGAGTGCAATTACTGTGTTCTCTCAAGACAAAATGAACTTGAGTTTGAAACGGACTAAAGCCTGCAGGTGTGAAAGCACCATAAATGTCTCCTTGGCAGTTCAAAAAATGACACTGGTTTGGCTTTCTTCAAACTGGTTATGTCGGCCTACAGCGACGCAATTTTTATGGTATATTTCACCGCAAAAACATTAATTTCAGTGGAGCTCCCCTCTTATTCATGGTAATACGGCTGCAGTGAACAGGTCCAGACATTGTTTAGAGCACAGGTGTCAAACTCATTCCATGGAGGGCCAAGACCCTGCAGGTTTTACCTCTACCCAGTGTCTTCAACAGGTGATTTCACTGAATTTCTTCCCACTGATTGCTGATCAGTGAAAACACCTGAAGATGCTGGGTAGAAGCAAAACATGCAGGGTCTTGGCCCTCCATGGAATGAGTTTGACACCCCTAGTTTAGAGCATAGCACTGCGCTCTTCAGACCACATAAAGCACTCAAGAATTGCCTTGAAAGTTTCTTGGCTCAAAGATGGCCTATCTGGATCTTCACAAATGCCATCAACAGAGATGAAAACAATCCTGATAAGTCTCCTTGCTATACAAGGGGGGCTGAAAAGTTCATAGTGGCCTAGTTTGACCAAATGTGGTTTATTTTTCAATATAGTCTCCCCTTCGGTCCACACACTTCTTCCATCAGTGTCGAAGTGCTTGGATCCCTGTGGCTGAAAAATAAAACCCATTTTGTCAAATTTGACCACTAGGAATTTTTCAGCCCCCCTTTGTAGTGCACAGTATAATAATGGTGGTGGTTTCATTAGCCAGAATGGTGAAAGTCAAAGATGTATGCGGTGGAGAATGTTTTATGGGTCCGATGTGAGTTTATCCACTGCCAAACCCACATGGGACCCATAAAGCAGCCCATTTAACCTATGATGGGACCACATAGACATACTGGCTGTGGAGTGGCTTGTATTAAGGTTGCACCATCTTCAGATCCTGTCTCCGTGTGGTTACAGGATGACAAGGTGTTCACGACTGCATTACGTCTCCGGCTGTATGGGAACCGGTTGGCTACAGAAGAGCTATATCAGACGACTAAAACCTGCCACTACAACATATGGGCTACCAGGGAAATTGTCTGTGACCACAACTACATGGAGGCAAGTAAATCCAGGGCTTTAGCAGTCATGTTTGTCTTTGAGTAGTTACATGGACATTAGATGGAGGTCTTTAAGGAAGCATGGTTTTTCACTAATGGAGCATCTCATTTCTAGGTGTCCGTAAAAAGGCCGACTCCAGATGATTACACCCTGCCTGAACAACCCCTTAAAGAAGCCAACACAAAGTTTGGGTCTAGTAGACGAGCTGCAGAGGCAAGATGAGTAGATTTTTTTTTTTTTTTTTTTTTTTTTTTTTTTAAATATTCTCAGGCCTCTTCAAAGTATTTATTTGCTTTGCAGACACAGCCTATAGATGCAGGGTTCAGCATGACTAGAGTGATATTTTTTACTCCTGCCGAGAAGAGCATGGAAGTGGAGGAGGCCCACAGACGTGGGTACAGGATAGGAAACAGCCCAACAAGGCTGATTCTGCGAAGTCCGAAGAATGCACCAGAAACTTTTGTTACGCTTGTAAGTAAAATGAGCCTGAATCGATCTTGTCCCTAATTTAGACAGGCAGTGGAATTACTTGAAGCCCATTAAATGGCTCTTTGCTTGCTCACACTCACAACCAATAAACCAATTAGATTTGGATCATACTGACTTTTAATCACATTACACTGTCTGAAATCAACTGCTGGCATGGTTAAAAAATAAAGGCACTGCTATTCTACTTTTTATTTGCATCACACCAGTGAGCCACAGCCTCAGAACTGTCTTTAGCAGTCACAAGTGTGCTGTTGAAGCTAATCTTTTTAAGAAGTAATGATCTGGAACTTCATCCTGCAGGTAGCAGGAGTGCCCATGCGGGTCTTTAAAACGTCAACGGTCTTTGAAAAGGCTTGGCAGATGACTCGGATTGATGCAACGGCTGCTTGTCCAATCCTGGAGGGTAATATTTAATCTTTAAGCTGTAAGCTTATGTGGTCATAATTCTGTCATTTAGTAGTATTTTTCCGATATCTTTCACAGTAGTCTAATTGGTGCTCTTATTCATGGAAGGTATTGGACTGATTAGTGTTTCTCTATTACATTTAACCTGATCTCATGGCAAGCAAAAATGTTCCCACTACAGTGACAATTTCTTGTGGCACTAAAGTGATGCAAAAACATCTTTATAGAAGCAGTGATTCTCCAGCGGTGGAATAAGGAGTCAGAGGGTAAAATACGAAGTAAAAAGTGGTTTTTGTACTCTGCTGCAAAAATTAGTCTTCGGACCTGTTGGTTTATATTTTTTTAAGTTTCACTTGGAACATTTATCTTTTGCTGATGTAAAATTTGTTGCTGCATTCTCTCTGGAAATACCACAAAGACTCTGAACTGATTTAGGATTAGGACTTAAATAAGGAAACTCTTCCCAAAATCCTAAAATTACAGATGCATTCATGGAGATGCGATCCTCATAGGAAAAAGGCTGTGCAAATTTATTTCTGTGATGGCGAACAACTTGCACAATTTTAGTAACTCTCATGGAAACGCAGTTGAGTTCTTGTCCAAATGTTCAGAATCATGTGCCCTCATATGGGGAAGTATAAAGATGCTGACTACAGAAAGTTCATGTTGCAGTAGAGGCTAAATGCTGTAGAGCCCTTTTGTCTACAAAGAGCAACTTTGAGCAAAGTTTTAAAGTGATGATGCACTGAGTTGTAAGTATGAATTGAGTGTAAACATTGGCAATATGCAAGTTTTTTCCTTTAAATTTTTGTCAAAACTAACTACTTTTTTTTTTAACTATTAAGTTTAGTATGTTCTGCTTTTGGCTGCTCCCTTTAGGGGTCGCCACACTGGATCATCTGCCTCCATCTCACCCTATCCCTTGGATCTTCCTCTGTAACACCAACCCTCTCAAAGACATCCATGAATCTTCTGTGGTCTTTCTCTTCTGGCAGCTCCATCTTCAACATCCTATATCCACTATCCCTCCTCTGCACATGTCTGAACAATCTCCGCCTTGCCTCTTACTTTGTCTCCAAATCACTCAACTTGAGCTGTCCCCCTAATGCACATATTTAATCCTGCCCTTCCTAGTCACTCCATTACGAATCTTAGCATCTTCAACTGTGCCACCTCCAGCTCTGCCTCTTGTCTTTTTCAGTGCCACCATCTCAAACCATGCATCATAGGTCTCACTACCACCTTGTAAATCTTCCCTTTCACTCTAGCTGCTATCCTTCCATCACAAATCACCCAATACTCCACCTTGCCTGCACTCTTCACCTCTTTTTGCATTTTCTAGTATTTTGGATCGTTGACCCAGGTATTTAATCTACCTTCATTACCTGTACTCCTTTGTATCTTTACTGCTACACCTGCCTCCCTGTCATTTACACACATTCTCTTGCTTCTACTGACTTTCATTCCTCTTCTTGTCAGAACATACCTCCTCCCCTCAGGTTCCATGCCACCTGCTCCCTACTCTCACTACAGATCAATATCATCTGCACTCCTGCCTGACCTCATCTGTCAGCCTGTCCATCGCCATGGCAAAAAGGGGCTTGGAGCAGACTCTTGATGTAAACCCACCTTGAATCAATCTCAGTTGTACAGAACACCTCACTGTCCTCATGTGTCCTGCACCACCCTCACATATTTCTTTGCCATTACTGACTTCCTCATACAGTACCACACTTCATCTCTTGAGTACCCCATCATATGCTTTCTCTAGATCTGCAAAAACACAGTCCAGTGCCTTCTCTCTACTTCTCCATCAACATTCTTAAAGCAAACATTGCACCTGTAGTGCTTTCTTGGTATGAAACCATACTGCTGATTGTGACCTGTCAACCTTGTCAACTCTTTCCCATATCTTGGTGTGTGATCAACTTTATGCCTCTGTAGTTGCTACAGCTCTGAATATCACCCTTGTTCTTGAAAATCTGTGCTACAACACTTCGTCATGATCTGCATGTTAAATTTGGTATATTCTTTAAAATTTATGTACATTTGCTTGATTGCAGCTTTCCGCTTAAAATAAGACCCCCGAGGTCTTCCTGTTCAAATTTGACTTAAACATATTTTGGTCAAAGCCACAGAGAGCTGCTGGTTAATGACAAATGAGGTACAAGTTGCAGACCCATGTCTTGGGTTTCTGGCATATTAAAAAAAAAAAACAAAAAAAACACAGGGTTAAAAAAAATAATTTTTTTGTAAGTTGTCTGTTTTTTCAACTGACTTAAGACAATTTTGCACCGCTGAATTCAAAAAGTTAACCTGATTGAGCAAAACCAATGACTTTTGGATCCAGCACATCAAAATTGTCCTAAATCGGCTAAAAAAACTGGGACAATAAATTTGGTGTTGACCAATGTTAGTTTTGCACCTCATTTGTTTGTCCTTTTATATCATCTAGCCGAAGCCAATTGCGAAACTGTAGAGGAGGTAATGTTTCAGAATGACTTGACTCTTTTCCTAGTCATAAAATCATGCTTTTTTACGTGTTGACTCTAAAATCTGATTGCTGAGTCTGTTGCTGCTCTGCCTTGTGTACAGGTAGTGTTTTCTTAAAGGACGACAAAATCCTCTGGATCCTGCCCAAACGCATTGACCCGCTGATGTCCTCTGGCCCAGTTGAACTATTGGAGGTGCACATGGGGGTCAATGGTCAGAGGCTCAGTGCCGCCGAGATAAAAGCTAGGCAATATTCCATCTCTGCCAATGATTCAAACGTGATCATTGAAACTCCTGTTGGTGCTGTCGATGGCTACTTTAAGGTAAACGGCAAAGAGGCCATAAATGGATAACTAGTGGCATGTCAACCATACCTAGAAATGTAACTTTGATTTGTTCAGCTGTGATCTATTGTTAAAGGTTACAACTAAAGTTCTCTTGATGCAGGTCCTTACTTTTGCTTTAAAAGAAACTTATGCAGTTGAGGGGAAAGTCCTACTAATCATCTGTCATTTTGCAGAGTCATGCTGAGGATGATAAATATTTCATATATTATACGATTGACCTAATGCTTGAGTTGCTCTGGACTGAATCTGCCACTCATGATCACACAAGATATAAAATCCTGTTCCCCATCAGAACACCATTCATGGAGCAACCCCTCCAAGTTATCGACAGTAAGACTGATCTGTTTACTGTGAAATATGACCACATTGCAGGGTGTCTGTTCAAACCCCCGTCCTGTCCCACAGATACGGTGCCAGAGGAGCGGGTGTTTAAGATGGTACTGGGACACTTTGGCCCCGATGTGGTCCTAATAAACATCACCTTCCCCTCTGAGGTTTTGTCTGTGGAGAAATGCCTAGCCAGAGGCTTTAAAGTTCTAGAACACAGACACCCCACTAGCAGTTGGAAGGTCTTCACACTCGAAGTGCCCTTCACAGACCCTGTAGTTCTACAAATGGTAAGACTTAATGTGAGCACTGGGGAAATTGACTTTATTTGGCTGCTAATTTTTTTTTTTTTTTCCCCCCAAAATAGAGGAATACTAGGGGTATAGTCTACTCTCTTCAGCTGACCTTTGGCTTGCTGGTGCTGGATCCATTCATTCCATTTTCCCACACAGCTCATCTGGAGTCTGCCATTGTGGATATGGGTCTGTAGTCTGGGATCAATAGTGAATTTAGATCACCACAAGTTCAGTTAATGTTTTTTGCTTTTCCTTCTACAGTCCCTCCTTCCATTTCTGGAGACTGCGATAATCAGAACTTCTACATTTATGTAAAGTATAAAATGCCAGTCTACAACTTTCAGACCATGGTGGGGAAACGACTGCTGACACAAAGATTAGCAGAGCAGTACAGTTTAACAGAGAATGGAACGAACTTCAGATTTGTAGTGCCATTTTCAGCTCCAGATGTTGCATATGAGGTATGGGTTTCTGTTTTGGATCAAGGCTAAAGTAGAGTGGAAGAACTTGATTACACCAGTATGGGATGGCTGGAACAATGATTGGTTCACTTGAATGTCTTAACATGGCTACAGATGTTGCTATCATCCTCAGGCCATTCAGCAGTCATCCATTAGGGTCAGACTCGATGTGGCTCTGAAGCATCCAGGAACAAACTCCAGCATCAAAGACTTCGCAATTTCCTGCAATTTCCCTTCAAGACTTGCAGGTTTTAGAGAAACTTTTTTTTTTTTTTTTTTCCTCCTACTAAAAAATGCTTCACATGACAAATATTTCATCCTTGTCTTTCAGAGTGTTTCCCTAATGGAACCATTGCTGCTCTGGCTCTGAAAGTGGACTCAGTTCCCAGGCTGAATCCCAGTCAGCTCACCCTTGAAGACCCCACCTGCGGTCCGGTCTACAGTGATGAGCAGCACGCTTACTTTCTGTACAGTGCAGCCTCCTGTGGTACAACCAGAAAGGTAATGATGCTGGTGAACAACATCCTGATGCACGCTGGCAACACTGACTTGCCTGATTATTTTACTCTGCTTTTTAGTTTTTGCCCAACGTGATGGTGTATGAAAATATCATCTCTCTGCCAGATCATCTTCTGTCAGTTGAATCTGACTCGGAAGAAGCAAGCTACGCGTAAGTGTTTTTCCTTGTACTGAATTGATCAGGATCAGAAGTTTTGTCATAAACCCAATAAATGGCCATTACACCATCTAATGAAATTCTTATTGCTACACAACTCCCTTTACCCAAATGTAAAATAAGCAAAAATGTAAGAATAAATATAAGTGTGCTGTATGTCATGCAAATGCACAGGGGGGGTCAGCACTGACTAGCACAGTAAAATCGGAGTCCAGCAAACTTGAGATGGAGGATGGAGTGCTGAAGTTGATGGCATAATCCTTAAAGTATTTTAGACTGTCAGTATTGTCTAATCTAGAATTTCCAACATTTGTGCTTTTCCTCTGACACTGCCACTGTTGGAAAATGTTAGGTCATTGACTGAAAAATGATGTCTATTGGTTTTGTCTCAAACATGTCAACTGGTCATGTAATTGGCCAAACATTTTCCAAACAGTCTGCAATCTGAAAAAGGCACACTGCCTTTGTTTTGTTTCTCTCTCAGAAACTCCCCCAAATGTTTTCTGGCTCTTCCTGGTAATTCTTCTACGTCAAGTGTGTGTGTGTGTGTATATGTATATGTATATATATATATATATATATATATAACAAACAAAAAAAAACCACCAGCTGCAATCCTTGAACAGCCCACTGCTCTATTATTGGCCCGCCTAGCTGTCTGTCATGTAGATGGAGTGTTAAAGGTAGCCTTTTAGCCCCCAAGCTAATACCAGGAAGCTTGAACCAAGTGCAGCTTATGTTATTTTCTTCAGATCTTGGTCACCCTAATAATTCCTGTTACCACCTGGTTCCACAGTCCACAATATACCTCACATCACTACAGCCCATCTCCCAGTGGTTTTGCCGTGATGCCACAACAAATCACTGGCACCATCCTGCCAGTTGCGGCAACTGCCTACAGCTCAACCCAAGGCTGCCCTCACCATCCTAGTGTGCCGTTCTACTCACAGGCAATGTTGAGGAGCTGCTTCGTGATGGCGCATCCCCCAGCTGGCTATGGGAGAGGAGTCCTGCGGAGTGAGACACTGCACTTGGAGATCCAGCAGCTCGACTCGGTCAGTGGCCTTGGGTTGCAGCAATCAGTGGGGCGCGTGGTACTGGCGAATTGTTGAGGCATCCCGGCATGATTGTTGGGAGCTTGGCTGAAATGATGCGAGATGCACAATCACCTGTGGATCAGTGAACCAGCACTGCTCAACCAAGCTAGAAGACTAGAAGCTACTGAGCTAATGGCTGATGTAAGAGGGAGGGCAGAGTTGAACAGCTTAAGGATGTTTCTTAAAGTGATGGGCTTTAAATCGGAGCATTTCAAGAAAGCAAAGGAAGAAAAAAAAAAAAAAAAAAAAATTGCTTCAATAATTAGAATGTGAACAAAATGTCACAAACACTTCAAGACGTGAACTGTTCAATTCAATTCAACTTTATTTATATAGCGCCATTTCACAACAACAGTCATCTCATAGCACTATCAACTGTAGGGAGGACCCCCACAGTTGCTGAAAGACCCCAGCAATCAGGCGATCCCCTGTGAGCAAGCACTTGGCGACGGTGGAGAGGAAAAACTCCCTTTTAACAGGAAGAAACCTCCAGCAGAACCAGGCTCAGGGAGGGGCAGTCATCTGCTGCGACTGGCTGGGGGGTGAGGGGACAGAAGAAGAAAAGAACAGACATGTAGAGAGCAAACAGCACGATGGGGACTCAATCTATGGGAGAGAACAAACAAATGTTAATGACCAGCAAAAAAAAAATATTTCATAGAGAGTGAGGAAAGGAGTGAGGCCCAGTGCATTACTGGAGGTCCCCCGGCTGACTAAACCTATTAGCAGCATAACTAAGGGAGGGTTCAGAAACACATGATCCCTCCCTAATTGTAGGCTATATCAAAAAGGTAGGTTTTAGCCCTATTCTTAAAAACAGAGATCGAGTCTGACTCCCGAATCCAGATTGGCAGCTGATTCCACAGGAGAGGAGCTTGATAACTGAAGGCTCTGCCTCCCATTGTACTTTTGGAGATTCTAGGTATTACAAGTAAACCTGCATTTTGGGAGCGTAGTGCTCTGTTAGGATGATACGGTAGTATCAGATCTTTTAAATAAAAAGGAGCCTGATTGTTTAGAGCTTTGTAAGTAAGAAGAAGGATTTTAAACTTAATTCTAAACTCTATGGGAAGCCAATGAAGGGAGGCCAGAACCGGAGAGATATGATCTCTCATTCTAGTACCTGTTAAAACTCTTGCTGCAGCATTTTGGATCAGCTGAAGACTTTTTAAAGATGTTTTAGGACAGCCTGATAATAAAGAATTACAATAATCTAATCTCGAGCTAACAAAAGCGTGGATCAGCTTCTCAGCATCACTGAGACAAGATGCTCCTAATCTTGGCAATATTACGCAAATGATAGAAGGCAGTCTTAGAAACAAATTTAATGTGAATTGAAGGACAAATCCTGATCAAAAATAACTCCAAGGTTCCTCACAGAGCTATTAAGAGAGAGTAACTGCATCCAAACTGAAAGTTTGATTTGGAAAGGAATTTCTAAGGTTTTTTGGACCAACAAGAATGACTTCAGTCTTATCTGAATTTAATAGCAGGAAATTACAAGTCATCCAAACTTTGATTTCCTTAAGACAGGCTTCTAACTTGGCTAATTGATTAGTATCATCTGGCTTCATTGACAGGTATAATTGTGTGTCATCTGCATAACAGTGAAAATGTATACAGTGCTTTCTAATGTTGCCTAACGGAAGCATATATAAACTAAAGAGTAGGGCCAAGCACAGATCCCTGTGGAACTCCATGACTAAGCTTTGAGCTGAGAGAAAACTCATCATTTACATGAACAAACTGGAACCTATCAGATAAATAAGATCTAAACCACTGCAACGAAGTTCCATTAAGTCCAACATAGTGTTCTAATCTATCAAGTAGAATATTATGATCAATAGTATCAAAAGCTGCACTAAGATCTAAAAGGACAAGTACAGAAACTAGTCCATTATCAGATGCAATGAGGAGGTCGTTAGTGACCTTCACTAAGGCTGTTTCAGTGCTATGATGGATTCTAAACCCAGATTGAAACTCCTCAAATAAACCATTTCCCTGCAGGTGGTCAAATAATTGCGTAGCAACAACTCTTTCTAAGATTTTTGAAATGAAAGGGAGATTAGAGATTGGTCTATAGTTAGCTAAAGCTCCTGGATCTAGCGTTGGCTTTTTGAGTAAGGGTTTAATTACAGCCGTTTTAAAAGCCTGCGGTACATGGCCTAAAGTTAATGAAGAATTGATTATATGAAGAATAAAGCTACCAATAAGTGGGAAGACTTCTTTAAATAACCTGGTAGGAATAGGGTCTAAAAGACAAGTTGAAGGTTTGGATGAGGAAACTATTTTGTCTAACTCACAAAGGTCGATTGGAGTAAACTCATCAAGACAGACATCAATAGAAGGAGTTGTAGTAGTTACAGTATTTAAGTTAACTGTGGGAAGAATCTGATTGATTTTATCTCTGATGGATGAAATTTTATTATTGAAAAAGTTCATAAAGTCCTGACTAGTAAGCTCTAAGGGGATGCTAGGATTGACAGAGTCCTGACTCTTTGTCAACCTGGCTACAGTACTGAAAAGAAACCTGGGATTATTCTTGTTCTCTTCTATTAATGCAGAGTAATAACTCGTTCTAGCTTTTCTAAGAGATTTTTTATAAATTAAAAGATGATTTCTCCAAGCTAAATAGATTTCATCTAAATTAGTAGAGCGCCATTTTCTTTCTAATTGACGAGTCTTCTGTTTTAAGCTACGAGTTTCTGTGTTGAACCAAGGAGTTAAAAATCTCTGATTAGACTTTCTTTTTTAAGGGGGCCACCAAGTCTAGAGCCTGATGCAGAGAAGCTGAAACACTATCCACCATGTTATCAATTACAGAAGGAGCAAGCTGTCTATAGCTTATTTCCGTTGTGTTGACACATGGCATAGAGGAAACAATCTGCATAAATTTGGAAACAGCATCATCTGAGAGGCATCTACTGTGATAATATTTTTCTTTAGGAGCCAAATAGTCAGAAATAGTAAAATCAAAGGTTAACAGACAATGGTCTGACAGTACAGGGTTATGAGGAGACACTACAAGATTTTCTATTTCTATGCCATATGTCAGAACAAGGTCCAATGTATGGTGGAGGTAATGAGTAGAATTTCCTACTTTCTGAGAAAACCCAATCGAGTCTAATATTGAATTAAAAGCCACATTAAGGCAGTCACTATCTACATCCACATGTATATTAAAGTCCCCTACTATAATTATTCTATCAGATTTCAGCACTAAATCAGCTAAGAAATCAGGAAATTCGGATAAAAATTCTGAATAGGTTGATGGGGGACGATAAACTATGGCAAATAAAATTGGGTTTAACCTGGAATTGCTAAAGTGCCCAACACTGAGGACCAGGCATTATAACATGTTTTTTGCTTTACATTAACTAGTAATTTGGAATGGTAAATTGTTGCTACTCCTCCTCCACGACCAGAACTTCTGGGATTTTGACAGTTTAAATAACCAGAGGGAGTTGATTCATTTAAACCAACATAATCCTCTTGTCCTAACCAAGTCTCTGTAAGGGAAATTAGATCAATCTGATGATCAATTAACAGATCATGGACTAACAGAGACTTGGGAGTTAGAGACCTAATATTTAATAAACCACATTTAATTTTTAAATTATGAGGAGGAACAGAGGCCAACTCATTCAATTTAGAGGCTTTATGTTTAATTTGAGTTTTACCAATATTTTGCTTTATCACTTTGGGATGCTTATACATTATATTTTTATTTACTTTGGAGGGAGCAGACAACGATTCTCTGATGGGGAAGACAGGGGCTAAGCTGAGGGGTGGCGGATGAAGAGGAGCTGCAGAGAGGCGTGTAAGACTGAGACTCTGCTTCCTGGTCCCAACTCTGAGTAGTCAGGGTTTTGGAAATTTGGATAAAAAAGATGCCAGATTGTTAGATAAATGAGAAGCACCATCCAAAGTGGGATGAATGCTGTCTCGTCTCATAAGACCAGGTTTTCCCCAAAAAGAGCTCCAATTGTCAATGTAGCCCACGTCATTTTTAGGACACCACACAGACAGCCAGCGGTTCAAGGATGACGAGCGACTAAACATGTCATCACTGGTCAGATTGGGGAGGGGTCCAGAGAATACTACAGTGGCAGACATCGTTTTTGCAAACTCACACACCGATTCTATATTAAGTTTCGTGACTTCCGACTGCCGGAGACGGATGTCATTAATGCCGGCGTGAATAACAATTGTGGAATATTTACAGTTACTTTTAGCCAGCATTTTCAAATTTGACTCGATGTCGCCTGCTCTGGCCCCAGGAATGCATGTGACTATGGCCGCTGGAGTCTCTAGGTTCACGTTTCTGACTACAGAGTCGCCAATGATCAGAGTTTTTTCCTCAGCGGGTGTGTCGCTGAGCGGGGAAAAACGATTAGAAACGTGAACAGGTTGGTGGTGAACCGGGGCTTTGCGACTAGGCTTCCTTCTCACCGTCACCCACCCAGTCTCCTCGCTGCTGAGGAGAGCCGGGGAACCGCTGACAGTTCGACCTAAGCTAGCTAGCTCCGCTGCAGCTAATGGGCGTCCGTCGAGATTAACTGGCGCAGACGGTGTTTCAATGCAGCGGAGCCGGGATTCCAAATCAGACAACCTCGCCTCGAGCACCTCAAAAAGACAACATTTATTACATTTACCGTTATCACTAAAAGAGGCAGAGGTGTAGCTAAACATCTGACAGAGAGAGCACACCAGAGGAGGAGAGGAAAGAGAGGTAGTAGCCATAGCTAGTGGCTCGAGAGCTGGAGAGCAAACCACACAGGCAGACAGCAAAACAGGAAGTGACGATACGTTACCACAAGGAAGTGACGATCCTGTTAACCTCTTGCACTCCGGTGTACCGCGGGCGGACATGTCTTTGCGTCCTAGAGCGCACGAGGGCGTCCTAGGGTGCACTGGAGGAAAAAAATCTGCATTTCCATTCTTCCACTACAGACACAGCCGCGAACAGAAAGCCAAAGGAGTGCTTTGATTGGTTTAGATGTGATTGACCTCTCATTCGACTAATAAGGGCCTTGAATTGGGTTTCTGAAACCTTGAAGAACCAATGACTGAAAACCTAGCAAGAAGGACCCACCTACCAACGGCTGCGAATACAGCCAGCCAATTGAAGCACAGAAGTTCGAAAGCTGTTTTGTGTAAGGCTGGGTGACACACAGGCATTCGCCAGTCTTTTTTTCTTACTACTGTTTTGAAAAATCTTTTGCCAAAACTGCAATAATGGAATTATGGTTTGATCGGGTCGCGTGACCAGAACCACGAGTCCGTATCAAGCGGACCAGCGTCATGCTCGTCTGACAATGAGGAAGAGGAGTTCGCCAGCGACACTGCTGTTGTGGACAGGTAAGTGTTATAAGCTAAATTATTCTTTATCCCTGAAAATTGTAATCAAAATGACTTTTGACTGATCGGTAAATTACAACTGTGCGTTATTGCAACATGACGGACCCGGACTGCTCGGGTCCATCATGTTGTGAACACCCCCCCCCCCCCCCGCTACTCTTCTGTAGCGGACTGCAGATATTTTAGTACAACTGTGCGTAGGAGACTGCGGCGCACCGTCACCACTTTCCGTCATGTAGCGATGGGCGATGTCCGTCCTCTGTAGTAGTGGGGGGGGGGTTTCTACATTACAGATATTTTAGTATAACTTTTAGTGCACTGTAGGTTATTTTTTCTTGTAAAAAAAGCCATTTTTTTACGTGGCATGCTTCTTTGTGTGTGGGGGCTTGTTCATTTATTCATGAATGAATAAACAACCCCCCCACACACAGCCCTTCACTTTTCATTGGAGCCCAAGATGAAGCTTCTATATTGAATCATTCAAAAGTTAGACGTTTTTCCAAATACTGCCATTTGGCACAGTTCAAAAATGCCTGGGAACAACCTAAGAAAAAAGCTGTGTAATATATTCATTTTTTGTGGTATTGTTACAAAATTTTGACCTCAGCTGGATAACACTTGGTTCTACATTTCTGTTGCATTTTCCAGCCAGTATCTGAAGCTGTTATTTGCAAGCATTTGTATCCAAAAAAACACCCAGGCGAAATTTATTTTCAAGTTCAGTATGTTTAGATGACTGTTACTCAGTGGCAGGAGCACTTAGAGATTATGACTGTTTTGCCAAAAAATTCAGTTTTCTTTTAAATGAGACCAACCCCATGAAGATGCTGCAAAGGGTTGAAGAACAGCTTTTGATTTACTTTGGGTACTTTTTTTTTTTTTTGGCATTTTTAGGGAAATTGACCAGAGTGCAAGGGGTTAAAATGTGGAAAGTGCAGTCAATGACCTCTTTAAGTTCCAGTTTAGACATATCTCCTCACAAGTACATGAAGATATTCAACAGAAGCTGGTGCAGAAATTATACAAATTTCTACAAGTATTGGGTTCAGAGGTCAAGGCAACACTTTCAAAATGGCTGCCAACAGACTGCAGTTACCCATTTTTGATTATCATGACTTGCATATTACCAGGAAGCTAAACATAAATCCAAATCTGTTGCTGAATTGACAAAGATTTCTTTAAAAGTGGCTAGTTTTGCCATAAATTTCATGATCTGGCAGTGAATTCCAGAATATTTTGGCTCCTTCCTTGAAATGGCTGTCGGGGCACAAGTTGTTTAACATAAGAATTCTGCAGTTTCCACTTGAGGCTGCTTGGGTGGGTCTACTGAAACTTGTTATAATTTTGTAAAGGTGGAGGAGTGTCATTTGAGCACCAGTTTAACAAAATGAAAGTCAGTTGGCTGAACTAAGACTAAAAATTGTTAGCGCATTGGCAGGGTGCAACTAAGAGTAATGGTGGTGCAGCTTCTTTGGCAGTAACACAAGCTACTTTTTTTTTTTTGCCCATGAAGTGAGGGGAAATTAATCAGACTGAAATTAAAAATAAAATTTCAAAATTGCCACTATTGGTGTCATTCTTTTTTTTTTTTTTTTTTTTTTTTTTTTTTTTTAAGGTTGAAGATTGTATGTTACTACTACATCAACGCAACAGATTCTGTGCCCTTCAGGACCAAACCTCGCCAAACAGAACCATATGCCGAAAATGCAAAAGGCCAGCTGCAAGTTGTAATGAGACTCGCTGTGGGTGAGAAGATGAATGTATAATTGCACTGTTCACTTTTGATCTCCTCCCCCCCCACTGACTCGGCCTCCTCCCTCAAGTATGGGTGAAAATATATTGTCAAATTGCAAGCCCTTGTCTTGAGATTAGCATAAATTTCAAGATGCAGTGATGGTTTACACATTTCAAAGTTGAAATAATTAAAATCAATCACTTAATGCCAGAGAGGCACAATGAAGGCTGTGTACTTGTAGACTTTGAACACATGTCTGTCTTCACTCAGATGACTCCTACAGCAAGTTTTACAAGGTGGAGGACTATCCCCTCGTAAAAGTCCTTGAGCAGCCACTGTACTTTGAGGTGGAGCTGATGAGTTCCACAAATCCCAAAGTGTCTTTGGAGGTGGAAAACTGCTGGGCAACGCTGACTGAGGACAGGGCATCCCAACCCAGATGGAACCTCATCATTGATGGGTAACTTTCAGATGGAATTTTTTCCCAGTACAGACTTGTAACTGTTAAACTGGACTAAAGGCTGCTTTTTCAACAATGTACCATTTAATGTGAACAGCAGTGGGTAGAATATACAAAAATGGTACTTGGATAAAAGGAGATTTATTTTTTTTTACATCTGGAAAGTATTCACAGCACTTCACTTTTTCCACATTGTTGCAGCCTGATTACAAAAGGGATTAAATTAAATTTTTCCTTCAAAATTCTACACACAATACCCCATGACGACATGAAAATTGAGATTTTTGCAAATTTATTAAACCAAGATTGCATGCACATAAGTATTCACAGCCTTTGCCATGAAGCTCAAAATTGCGCTCAGGTGCACCCTGTTTCCACTGGTCATCCTTGATGTTGCTACAGCTTAATTGGACTCCATCGGTGGTAAATTCAGTTGATTGGATATGAGTTGGAAAGGCACACACTTGTCTATATAAGGTCCCACAGTTGACAGTGCATGTCAGAGCACAAACCAAGCATGAAGTCAAAAGAATTGTCTGTAGACCTCCGAGACAGGATTGTCTTGAGGCACAAATCTGTAGAAGGGTACAGCACAGTTTACCCTTGGCCGGGGGATTGTGGGGATCGTGGGTTCGATCCCAGCCCCCGACCAACAGTGATCTGTGTGGAGTTTGCATGTTCTCCCCGTGTTGCGTGGGTTTACTCCGGGATTTCTCCGGTTTCCTCCCACATGCCAAAAACATGCATGTTAGGTTAACTGGCTGTTCTAAATTGTCCCTAGATGTTTCCTATAGGCCCTTAGAATAGAGGGTTAGTGTTAATGAAAGCGCTTTGAGTGGTCTTTGTGACTAGAAAAGTGCTATATAAGTGCAGGTTAGTTAGTTGGTACAGAAAAATTTCTGCTGCTTCGAAGGTGCCAATGAGCACAGTAGCCACCATCATCCATAAATGGAAGAAGTTCGGAACCACCAGGACTCTTCCTAGAGCTGGCCAGCCGTCTAAACTAAGCGATCAGGGGAGAAGGGCCTTAATCAGGGAGGCGACCACGAACCCGATGGCCACTCTGTCAGAGCTCCAGCGTTCCTCTGTGGAGAGACGACCTTCCAGAAGGACAATCATCTCTGCAGCAATCCAGGCCTGTATGGTAGTGGCCAGACAGAAGCCACTCCTTAGTAAAAGGCACATGGTAGCCCACCTGGAGTTTGCCAAAAGGCACCTGAAGGACTCTCAGACCATGATAAATGCAATTCTCTGGTCTGAGACAGAGATTGAACTCTTTGGTATGAATGCCAGGTGTCACGTTTGGAGGAAACCAGGCCAATACCATCCCTACAGTGAAGCATGGTGGTGGTAGCATCACGCTGTGGGGATGGTTTTTCAGCAGCAGGAACTGGGAGACTAGTCAGGATGGAGGGAAAGATGAATGCAGCAATGTACAGAGACATCATGGATGAAAACCTGATCCAGAGTGTTCTTGACCTCAGACTGGGGCCACGGTTCAGCTTTCAGCAAGACGGTGACCTTAAGCACACAGCCAAGATATCGGAGTGGCTTCAGGACAGCTCTGACTGTCCTTGAGTGGCCCAGCCAGAGCCCACACTTAAATCCAATTGAACATCACTGGAGAGATCTGAAAATGGCTGTGCACCAAAGCTTGCCATCCAACCTGATGGCACTTGAGAGGTACTACAAAGAGGAATGGGTGAAGCTGCCCAAAGATGTGTGCCAAGCTTGTAACATCATATTCAAAGACTTGAGGCTGTAATTGCTGCCAAAGGTGCATCAAAGTATTGTGCAAAGGTTGTGAATATTTATGTACATGTGATTTCTTAATTTCTAATAAATTTGCAAAAATCTGAACTTTCACGTTTTCATTATGGGGTATTGTGTAGAATTTTGAGGGGGGGGAAGGGAATTTAATCCATTTTGGAATAAGGCTCCAACATAAAATGTGGAAAAAGTGAAGTGCTGTGAATATTGTGCGGATGCACTGTACATGAGCTAAAGCTAAGGGTAGTCACCCAAGAAATTACTTCTGGAAGAAAGTAGTGGTGTGAAAGTGTTTGCCCCCTTCCTGATTTCTTTCTTTGTATGTTTGTTGCACTTAAATGTTTCAGATCATCAAACAAATTTAAATATTAGACAAAGATAACACAAGTAAACACAAAATGTACTTTGTAAATGGTGTTTATTAAGGGGGGGATCCTTGTCCCTGTGTGAAAATGATTGCCCCCCCCCCCCCTAAACTTTTTTCCTCCCCTTGCGCTGTCAGGCAGCCAGGTGAGCAGAACAGAAATCTGCTACCCTTATTGTGCCAAAACCGATTTACTTTGCCAAAAGGAGTTTTATAAAGTACCCATGTTCTGTAAATTGTTATAAACTCCTCATAATAACTTAATACTTTATTTAAATTCTTGTACTCATGAAGGACCCGACAGGATGGGGAGGGGGAAAGAAAAGAAAAACCAACTAAAACAGACTGCCTCTTCCACCAAAGGGGTCTCAACACGTGTCTGGTATCCACACCTGTTAAAGGAAGACACGTGTGTGTGTGTGTGCACGCGCACGTGAGTGGTTTGCCAGGAAACATACGAAGAGGGTGGCCAGTCACAGCAACCCCCCCCCCTTCCAGAAACCCCGAGCAAGCAGGACAATGCCACCAACCCCCACAGATCACAAATGTCCAAGGCCAACAAGCCCCAGGAAAGCCAGGCATCTGCCCCAGGGGAGGCAGCCGAGGGAGGCCAGCACAGCAGGTGCCAGGAGGCCAGTGCCCCCAGCACGAGCCACCCCTTCCCCAGGCACCCCCACAGCGGGCTCGCCCCCATCCCAGCACTACCGCCGCACACCCCGGGACCCCCACGCCCAAAGAAGGTCCCCCTTCCCTGTCCAGGGGAGCCCACGTGACCAAGAGGCACTACCCACCACCACCACCACACAATCTGCACCTCCCGACCAGCAGACACTCTCATGCTTATACGTACACACTGTCACTCCCCCACACACAATCTCACTCCTGTACCTGCTCAGTCTCACTCAAACTCGCCCTCAGTCACTCACGTTCACCCATACTCGCGCTCCGACCTACTGACATCCATTCGTGCTCTCCCCCACACATTCACCCTTACTTAAGATGACGGCGATGCAGATGCAGCAAGCATGAACGCATGCCCGACAGCAGCCAAGGAGACTGCTGGCGCAGGCCAGCAGCCACATCCCATGATGATCAATCTCGGGGCAGCCGCGGCCACAGAAGCAGACAAATGCCCACCCGAGCGGCTGATCAGCGGATCACCACACGTGCTCAGATGCCACACAAAACCGCCCCTCATCACTCCCTCGCTCTCATTTACTCTTGTTCAATCACTTACTCCCTTGGTCGCATCTATTCATTCGGCAGCACCCAGGGATTTTGACATGATGGGTCTCAGGCCCCCTGCCGGGACCCTAGCAGAAGGAGGGCAAAAGGGGTGGGGGAAGACCCACCCTCCCCCTTGGACAATTCATAATGGGTGTGTCAGTTGTGTAATGTGATTGTGTTCAGGTGTGTGAACTACCATAGTGCAATTAAAATTGCCCCCTAAACCTAATAACTGGCTGGGCCACCCTTAGTTGGAACAGCTGAAATCAAACATTTGCAATAACTGGCAGTGAGTCTTTTACAGCACTATGGAGGAATTTCGCCCTACTCATCTTTGCAGAATTGTAATTCAGCCACACTGGAGGGTTTTTGAGCATGAACCGTCTTTTTAAGGTAATGCCACAGTATCTCAATCGGATTCAGGTCAGGACTTTAACTAAGCCACTCCAAAGTTGTCTTTTTGTTTTTCTTAAGCCATTCAGAGGTGGACTTGCTGGTGTTTTGGATCACTCTCCTGCTGCAGAACCCAAGTGCGCTTCAGCTTGAGGTCACGAACAGATGGCCAGACATTCTCCTTCAGGATTTTTTGGTAGATAGTATTCATGGTTCCATTTACCACAGCAAGTCTTCCAGGTCCTGAAGCAGTAAAACAGCCCCAGACCATCACACTACCACCACCATATTTTACTGTTGGTATGTTCCTTTTCTGGTATGCTGTTACTTTTACACCAGATGTAATGGGACACACACCTTCCAAAAAGTTCAACTTTTCTCATCAGTCCAGAGTATTTTCCCAAAAGTCTTGGGGATAATCAAGACATTTTCTGGCAAAACTGAGACGATCCTTTGTTCTTTTTGCTCAGCAGTGGATTTCGTCTTGGAACTCTGCCATGCAGGCCATTTTTGCCCAGTCTCTTTATTATGGTGGAGTCATGAACACTGACCTTAATGGAGGCAAGTGAGGCCTGCAGTTCTTTAGTGTTGTGGGGTCTCTTGTGACCTCTTGGATGAGTCATCGCTGCGCTCTTGGGGTAATTTTGGTCAGCTGGCCACTCCTGGGAAGGTTCACCACTATTCCATGTTTTCGCCATTTGTGGATAATGGCTCACTGTGGTTTGCTGGAGTCCCAAAACTTTAGAAATGGCTTTATAACCTTTTCCAGACTGAGATCTCAATTCCTTTGTTTCCTCATTTGTTCCTGAATTTCTTTGGATCGCAGCATGATGTCTAGCTTTTGAGGATCTTTTGGTCTACTTCACTTTGTCAGGCAGGTCCTATTAAGTGATTTCTTGATTGAGAACAGGTGTGGCAGTAATCAGGCCTGGGTGTGGCTAGAGAAATTGAACTCTGCTTTCCAAAGATGTAATAAACTAGTTAATTTGTGTTAACGGGGGAATCAGTTTTTCATAGTGCCATGTAGCTTTGGATTTATTTATATTTTTTTTACCCTTAAACACCATTTAAAAACTGCATGTTTACTTTGTCTCATATTTAAATTTGTTTGAAGATCTGAAACATTTAAGTGTGACAAACGTACAAAAAAATGAGAAATCAAGAAGGGCAAACACTTTCACACCACTGCATGTACTAATAACTTAACAATTGGAGACTTATTTTTCTCAAACTTGCATCAGTTTCCTTCAAATGTTTTTGTACTCTTGAAACTTCTCAGATTGGCTCATTAAAATGGAAAGTTTGGCTTTTTTCATAGATTTGAGTCATTTTACTATTGTGAATTTCTTTACCTTTTCTAATGTTAACAAATTTGCAACGTTTTCTTTATCCTTTTGCACCTTTTTCCTTTTTAAATTTACCTAACAAATCCACTATTTTTTTTTTTTTTAAAAAGTGAACCAGAATAAAACTAACTTGAAGACATATAAAATGAATAAAATTAAAGACTTGCATCACACAAGCTGCAAAATGAACTGAAGGGCACTCGGAACATACTTCCACCAAGGCCCTATCTTGCAATGGATGGAAAGGGGGACGGAGCCTTGGCAGATCTATGCATTTTCAGATTGCCTCTAAAATGAAATGGTTCATCCATAGCCCAAGGGCCACCTCTGAAAACTTTTCCGAACTCTGTCCAGTAGTTTCTGTAATCCTGCTTAAACACTGCAAGAATAAAGGGCCTTGGTGGAGGTATGTGGTCTCTGATAACCTCAAATGTAATGGCTTCATCTTTTGGCAAAGGGGCACCTCTGAAAATTTCATCCAAATCCATCCAGTAGTTTTTGCATAATCCTGCTAACACTGGCAAAAACATTACCTGGAGGTAAACCTATTTCTAATCAGTTTTCAAAGTGGGGAAATCAAGTTGGTCAAATTTTGACCAAATTCATAAAATATTTTGTGTAAAGTTGATCAGTAAAGTACAATTTGAGAGAGTAACTTGAGTAAATATAACTACACTACAAAGACTGAAATCTGAGGTGAAATAGTTTGCTTGTTTTGTATACATTGTGGCGAAAAAGGAATGGGCGAGAGGCAACGAGCTGGAATGAGACGAGGCTTTTCTTTATCATACTGCAGACACGCTTCATAGTTCTTGTGAGCTACTGCGCTACTAAGGTCTCTGTGCATAGCTCTTTTATACCTGTTGCACAGACAAAGTGTGTGGCACATTAGCATTTTGTCAGTCAATAGACGTCATTAACATAACATCAACTGGCGCCGCTTTAACCGCTGCTTGTGGTCTCGTGACTCCAGGTTATTCTTTCCTTAGAGGGCGCATAACTTAACAGTGCAGTCTGATTGCCCCCCCCCCCGGGGCTCTTTGTCCGTCTGTCCATTGTCCTGCCTTTCCTCCTGCCCTGATGGGTGTGAGGATGTTCACCCGCTAGGTCTAGTGTCCACTAAAACATCTTTCTTTTTAAGGTATTTGTGATGTAGTTGCTTCCCACCTCTGCTCTGAACAATCTACTTGGGTAAGGCGAGTAAAATATTCCCTTTGCATTTCTCTCCTCAGCTGTCCAAACCCAGCAGACCCACACCAGGTCGTTTTTCATCCAGTCCGGGATCATCCCAGATTTCCACAGGTGAAGCGCTTTGAGGTCCAGATGTTTGCCTTTGCTGAAGACAAAGACGATCTGAGTGGCCAGGTAGCTTTGCTTTCCAGAATAGATTATCTTTTATGGTTAACAAGATGGCATTTCATGTTCATGAAAGAAATGCCCATTTACCTTCCAGCTGTTTGTCCACTGTGATGCTGTGATCTGTGATGCCAGAATTCCCCTTGGCGGAGTATGTAATAGGCAATGTTCAAATCAGGAGACTCCAATCAAAGGTGTAGTATGAAGGCACAAATGAATGGGTTGTACACCTTTGTAGGGCTCACACAGATGTGGCATCAGTGTTTGTGTGCAGCTTTATTCTGAAGTTTTTCTTCCATCTTCACAGGTCAAAGACGTGCCACTTCGGATGTATATGGCTTAAAGACGGTGACACTGGGACCAATAAGCCCACCCTGATCATCAAAATAAAAGCTTTTTTATTAACTGAACTTTTGCTTTTTTTTCCTGTAATATTATCCAGAACAGTGTTGCCAGGTTTCTTTGACGTGAATACTATGCTTGCCATATTGTGGAGGAACTCATTCACTGCCTCATTAAGTTTAGAGTACAATTGCAGCAGTTGGATGTACTTCATTGATCCCAAACTGGGAAATTGCAGTGTAACCGCAGCATGACAGACAACCAAAATGACAAACGTGCAGCATAATGGACAAAGGGATTACCCATGGAAAGTAAAACTGCCTAAATAACTTGTATACGTCCTAGATGAACAGATGACTCGTATAGATGCATGAATTGTACTCTGTACAATACAGGACTATCAGGTGCAGGGTGCAATGTAAGGTACCAGCTAGCAGCAGTTAAGACTGATCACATATTTTGTCCTGCTTTGAATAGCTGTTAAAGCAATGTCAGTTGGACGGGAAAAAAAACTTGACAGATTCTAAATATGAATAATTTTCCCAGGTTATAAATGTTCTCATAGGAACAAAATACCACTTTGTGCTCAAGTCAAATACTTGTGAAGTAACTAAACTTGCATACTGTCTCACTGGTTTAAAGAGAAGTTGCTGCACTTTTTTGGTGATTGGGGGTGGGGATAACTGGTAGCTTGGTTATGAAAGATGGCTGGTCCAAATACTCTTGAATACACAATGATTCCCACACACATTCACAATGGATACTGACACCAACATGTCTACCTGCCCAAGAAATCTGATTACCTCCACAAAGGAGGTAATGTGGCAATGCATATTGTAGAGGAGTCAGCGTCAGTGTCTCAGTCAGGAGGCAATGATTAAACATAAGAGAATAATGGCAGGGACGTCATGGGAGTTGGCAGGAAGAGGGAGCTGGGGGTTTAAGGGAAATGTATTGTGGAGTTGGATGTCATGCAGTGAAATGTCATGCAGATGTGAGATGATCTGTTGAGTTTATAAGAACCTGGCTTGGCTGATTCATTGCTTTTGAGTATGGATGATGTGAGTGTTAAAACTTTCTGTTCGTAAACTGGCCTCATCATTTCCCACACTCTCCCCATTGGTGACCCTAGACGTATTATGGAACACAAGGCAAGAACCCCGGAGTCGGCCCGGACGGGAAGCCCCAGCAACACGGCAAGCATCCCACAGACGGCCCGGACGGGAACCCCCAGCAACGAGTGCGCTGTTGCAGTCAAGCTACCGGACTTTTGGCAGCACAACCCGCACTCTTGGTTCCACCACACCGAGGCCCAGTTCGCCCTCCGGGGAATAATGGCAGATGACACCAAGTTTTACCATGTGGTTGCAGCGCTGGATGCTCGCACAGCTCAGCAGGTAGCGGGCCTGCTCGACCAGCCTACGGCAGATAAGAGGCTCTCAAAGCTGCGCTGATTCAGTGCTACACGCTCTCGGACTGTGAGAGCAGAGAGGCTCCTGAGGCGTTCCGAGTTAGGAGGTTCGGCCGTCAACCTGATGGAGATGATGTTGGCATTAATGGGCACAGACAACATTCATTTTCTGTTTGCCCACCTTTTCCTCCGGAACCTTCCAACAGAGGAGAGCGGTCCTGGCCAATTTGCCATTGCTGGCCGCGCGTGACTACCATGCGGTAGCCCAGGAGGCAGACCGGCTCATCCTCACCACCAGAGCGCTCACGGTGAACGTAGTGGCGTCGGAACCCAGCGAGATGACCAGCGGAGACGAGGAGCTACAGACGGCAGCGGGGGCCAAGGAGCGCCAGAGACACGCTCTGCTTCTACCACTGCCGTTTTGGAGGGAATGCACGCAGATGTGCGCCACCGTGCCAATTCAAGCGCTCAGGGAAATGCCAGGGCTGGCAGTCGGTAGCAGCTGCGACCGCCGGCAAAGAGAACAAGCTGCTCTACGTGACGGACTCGCGCTCAGGGAGGCGTTTCCTTGTAGACGCCGGAGCCCAGAAGAGCATCATCCTGCCGACCGACTGGCAGGACCTAGCGGCCCCGAGCTGGTAGCAGTAAACGGCTCGGACATTAAGACCTTTGGTGAGAGAACACTGACTTTATCTCTACACGGCCGTACATACGAGTGGACTTTTGTCATAGCAGCACGGAGTTTCCCAATCTTGGGAGCTGATTTTCTGTGTGCGCATGGTTTACTAATTGATGTTGCTAACAGGTGCCTGGTTAATGCACTGTCCTTTGACTCTCTCCCCTGTACAGCTCGAGGGGCCGGGCCAGTAACACAAGCCAACGTCACAGCTCCAGGCAGTAAGTTCCACACACTGCTCACTTAGTTTCCAGCACTTACGGTCCCGACGTTTTCAGCGGCCATCGCTAAACATGGGGTGGAGCACTTTATCACCACCACCAGGCCGCCTGTTTTCGCACGACCTCGGCGCTTGGATGCAGCTAAACTGGCCATAGTGCGCGAGGAGTTTGCCAGCCTGGAAAGGTTGGGCATCATCAGGCGATCGAACAGCCCATGGGCATCCCCGCTACACATGGTCCCTAAGACTGAGGGGTCGTGGTGACCGTGCGGCGATTTCCGCAGGTTGAATAACGCCACAGCACACAACCGCTACCCGATTCCCCACATTCAGGATTTTTCCGTTCACCTCGCCGGAGTATGCATTTTTTTCTAAAATAGACCTGGTCCGCGGTTACCACCAGGTCCCAGTGCGCACGGAGGACATACCCAAAACGGCGGTAATAACTCCGTTAGGCTTGTTCGAGTTTCTGCGCATGCCATTCGGATTAAAAGGAGCGGCACAGACGTTCCAGCGTATGATGGACGCGGTACTGCGCGATCTCCCGTTTGTGTTCGTCTACCTGGATGATATCCTGGTAGCCAGTGTGTCCGAGGACGAACACGTAACCCACCTCAGGACGGTTTTCCAGAGGTTGGAGGAGCACGGGTTAATCAACCCGGCGAAGTGCCAGTTCGGCGTGGCGGGGATTGATTTTTTTTTGGGGGGGGGCACCGCGTCTCACCGGAGGGAGCGATACCCTTGCCTGACAAAGTGCGTGCAGTGGCGAACTTTCCCCGGCCTCAGACGGTCAGGGCGCTGCAGGAATTTGTGGGGATGGTTAATTTTTATAACAGTTTCCTCCCCCGTGCAGCTCAACTCATTCAGCCATTGTACGCCGCGCTCAAGAGACGGAAATCAGCAGATAGTCGAATGGACTCCGGAGCGAGAGCAGACGTTCTGAGGTTAAAGCAGTCCTGGCAAACGCCACACTGTTGGCACACCCAGACCCGGCGGCCCAGATAGCGCTCACTACAAACGCCCCGGACGTGGCTATAGGGGCCATCATGGAGCAACGTGTCGCCGGTTTTTGGCAGCCGCTCACTTTTTTCAGCAGGGCTTTGCGTGACGGTGAGCTTAAATACAGCACGTTTGACAGAGAGCTGCTGGCTCTCCATCTGGCCATATGCCACTTCCAGTTCTGGCTGGAAGGGCGCAGTTTCACCGCATTCGTGGACCACAAGCCACTGACGTTTGTGACGGCCAAGGTTTCGGAACCATGGTCGGGCCGGCAGCAAAGACAGCTGGTTGCGATCTCTGAGTTTATGATCGATATTCAGCATGTGTCGGGTAAACTGAATGTAGTGGTGGACTGCCTCTCCCGCGCGGTTGTGGGCCCGGTCTGCGTAGGGATAGATTATACAGCCATGGCTGCAGAGCAGATTAGCGATACAGACGTGTGCACGCGCTCCAGTCTGGACCAACAGGGTTAAGGCTGGAGAGCAGGGTACTGCAAGACGGCAGCCCCCCCCCCCCCCCAAATCTGCAACGTCTCCACGGGTGGCCCGCCGTGTTTGAGTCAGTTCACGCTTTGGCGCACCCAGGAGTGCGTGCGTCAGTCAAAATGGTGGGAGCTAAATTCGTGTGGCCAGGCCTGCGCAAACAAGTGAGAGAGTGGGCTGCAGCCTGCGTAGCGTGCCAAGGAGCCAAAGTGCACAGACACACGAAGGCTCCTTTGGAGCCGTTTAGTACACCGGCTAAAAGATTCAACCATGTTCACATGGACCTCGTGGGCCCCCTCCCGCCATCGCAGGGGTGCACGCACCTTCTGACAGTGGTGGACCGCACCACACGCTGGCCAGAAGCAGTCCTGCTGGTGGCAACCACGTCCACGGACGTGGCACGCGCTTTTTTGACAACACGGGTAACGCGTTTTGGAATCCCGTCGGACATCACGTCCAATAGGGGCCCTCAGTTTGTTTCCGAACTTTGGTCTGCGATGGCCCGCAGCCTGGGTGTTGCAATTCATCGCATAACCGCGTACAACCCACAGGCAAATGGGTTATGCGAGCATTTTCACAGGTCACTGAAAGCAGCACTCAGGGCTTCATTGACGGATGCAAATTGGGTTGACTGGTTGCCGTGGGTTTTATTGGGGTTGCGTTCCGCACCAAAAGAGGATTTGGAGGCTTCTCCGGCTGAGCTGGTTTTTTTCTCAGCCACTGTGGCTGCCCGGGGAATTTTTGCCAGATAATCCCACGCCGGACAGCTGCCCATCTCAGCGTTTGCAGCGTAGTGCAGACACAGGCACGCTGCGGGGCCTGGCCTACCACTGTTTTCCACCCGCTTTTGTGCCAAAAACTTTGAAGAACGCGGAGTTCGTGTCATCAGACACGATGCCCACCACCCGCCATTGCGCCCACCCTATGATGGCCCGTTCAGAGTGCTAGAAACGGGGGACAAGCATTTTTTGCTAGACTTGGGGGCGTTGGGAGAAAATATGCATAGACGGACTTAAGCCCGCCTTTGTAGTGGTGGACGAGCAAGTCCTGCTGGCCCGGGCCCCTCGGCGTGGAAGACCCCCACTGAGAACTCCCCAGGCAAACGATTCACCAGGACAGCCACACGGGCAGAGCGAAGTTCCCCCCCCTCGCCTTGGCCCACCCGCAGTCAGACACACATCCAGCAGCCCCCCGCCGGCACAGACACCCCCGTTAACAGCAGATATGGGAGGAGACTGAAGCCCAAAAGACGTGGTGACTGAAACTCCGTCTGGGGGTGGTGGTGTGGCAATGCATATTGTAGAGGAGTCAGCAGACAGCGTCTCAGTCAGGAGGCAGTGATTAAACCTAAGAGAATAATGGCAGGGACGTCATGGGGAGCTGGGGGTTTAAGAGAAATGTATTGTGGAGTTAGTTAATGTAAAGTTCATGCTACAGAGATATCATGAAAGTAGGGCATTTAAGTAGAAGCATGCAATGGTGATTTCCTCATCTCAATTTATTGAAACAGAAGCCAACAGTGGTGGGCATACCATAAAATGTCAATGCCTCAATCACTTGTCATGTGCCCTTGAGCATCAATTACAGCTTGACGACTACGTCTCATGCTATTCACAAGTCGACTTGTCTGCTGAGGCATGGTATTCCACTCTTCTTGAAGGGCGACCCTCGGGTCATTGAGGTTGTGGGGTGTAGGGTTACAAGCCTCTACACGGCGACTCAGCTGATCCCATAGGGTTTCTATGGGATTCAGGTCTGGAGAAAGTGCAGGCTACTCCATTTGAGGTACTCCAGCCTCCAGCAGCCCTTCCCTAATGGTGCGACCTCAATGAGCTGGAGCATTGTCATCCATGAAAATGAAGTTAGGCTTGTGTTGTTCATGCAGGAGCGCAAATGACTCTATTAATGATGTTATTCAGGTAGTATTGGCTTTTCACTGTACCATTCACAAGGTGTAGGGCAGTTTTGTATGGACTAGACACACCTGCCCAGACTGTAACACCACCAATGGCTGATCTGATGACAACAGTGGCTGATGCATGGCGCTCTCCTTGATGTCTCCAACATCATTGGCGGCCATCATTTCTGCTCAGTGTGAATGGACTTTCATCAGAGAACAGCACTGAGGCCCACTGGTCCTTTCTCCAGCGTAAATGCTCCCTAGTTCATGAAAGACGATGACTCCAGTGCTTGGTGGTGTGGTCAAGTACCCTTGCAGGTTGTTTAGCATGCAGACCATGCTGATGTAAATGGTTTTGAATGGTCTGATGTGACACTTGGGTGCCTGTCACCTCCCTTAAATGTGCCTGGAGTTGAGTGGCATTCATCATCTGGTTCCGCAGGGCACCGTTCACAATGAAGCGGTCATCAGCGTGGGATGTGGCCAAAAGATGTCCACTTTTATACCTTTCTGTGGCTCTTCCAGTTTCTCTGTATCTCTGTTGCAACCCGCTGATGACTCTGTGACACTCTAAGCTCAGTGGCCACTCCCCTCTGAGAACATCCTGTTTGAAGCCTTGCAATGGCAAGGTACTGTTTTCAGTACGGGTTGGCAGTAACACATCCAGCACCATCACTCTGAACACAGGGGCACCCCAAGGATGTGTCTTGAGCCCCCTCCTCTTCACTCTGCTGGCCCATGACTGTACACCAACACACAGCTCCAACCTCTTCATCAAGTTTGCCGATGACACAACTGTGGTGGGTCTCATCAACAGAGATGAGGCAAACTACAGGAGCGGGGTGAGCCGCCTGGACATGTGGTGCAGAAACAACAATCTCTCTCTGAACATAGAGAAGATGAAGGAGATTGTTGTGGACTTCAGAAGAGCACACACCCAGCATGCTCCCCTGACCATCAATGGTGCTGTTGTGGAGAGGGTGAGCAGCATCAAGTACCTGGGTGTGCACATCACAGAGAACCTCTCCTGGACCACCAACACTATCACTGGCCAAGAAAGCTCTGTAGCATCTCTACTTCCTCCGCAAACTGAGAAAAGCAAAAGCCCTGGCCCCATCATGTGTACATTCTACAGAGGCACCATCAAGAGCATCCTGACCAGCTGCATCACTGTGTGGTACGGCGCCTGCACCACATCCTGCCGCAAGACCCTCTAGCTGAGAAGATCATCGGTGCCTCTCTCCCCTCCCTTGAGGCCATCTACAGCACCTGCCTCACCTCAAAGCCTTCTGCACTGCAGGTGATCCCACCCACCCATCTCGAGTCTGCTGCCATTAGGAAGGAGACTGTGGAGTCTCTGGGCCAGGACCAGCAGACTCAAGGACAGCTTCATCCACCAGGCTGTCAAGAAGCTCAACTCGCTGCCTGCTCTGCCCCCCCTTCCCACACACACACAAATTCTGGACTCTGACCCCCCCCCCCATCCCCCGCTGTCTTCAACAGCTGAACTCTGCCATCCCCAGGCACTGTTCATTCCCACACACGCACACACTGATTTCAGGAGCTTCAAAAACTGAACTGTCATCCAGGAACTGTTAACTCCAACACACGCACACACACTGATCTCAGGGCTGCACCAGTCACTTCATGCAACAATGGACTGCTCTCTTTACACTACATGCCACTTTAACCATCTATGTGCCTTGATATGTGCCTTAAGTTACTATGCTGTCTTAATTTTTATCATATTTAGTTATTTTGCACACCCTTCGTATTTTTAGTTTCTGGTTGGGGGTTGGTTTTCTTTGCACTGATGTTTGATGTTTAATGTTTGGTGTTGGATATTATACTTTATATTTATATTTCCTTAGTGTTTACCTTGCTGCACTGTGGGTCTCAGAGTAACGTAATTTCAATTCTCTGTATGTGCTGTACATATGGCAGAACTGGCAATAAAGTTGACTTTGACTCAATTGTTAGGTATCATCTTGGTCTCATGATGTCAAAATGTGAACAGCATGATGAAGAGGACTGCTTAAATACCAGTTCTAATTGAACCAGAAAATTTATTAGTGGATTCATGGATCAAACACCTGTTGTGAATTTTGCCATTAAGCACCTTGTTAGAGAACAGTAAACTATGCAAAAAGTATTGAAATATTGAACAGTTGGACATATGCATTCAAAATGTTAGAGAAGGTCAAATTAAGTTCGCCTGGAAAGGTTATAGTGCATTTTTGGTTCATCCTGAAATTTCACCCGAAAGCCGAATATCCCTAACTTTTTGGGATCTGTCTTTCCATCTATCCATCCATTCATTCATCCATCCTTCCTCTACTGCTTTTATAGAGGTCCGGGTCGCGGAGGCAGCAGTTTAAGCAGAGAAGCCCAGACTTCCCTCTCCCCAGCTACCTGCTCCAGTTCTTCAAAGAGGACACCAAGGCTTTCCCAGACCAGCTGGGAGACATAGGCCCTTTTCCACTAGCCTCACTTGGCCCTACACCGCACCACTCAGCCCGCTTTAGGCGCTTTTCTACTAGCCCCAGCACCGGTTAAGCAGGTACTTTTTTCGTACCTGATCCAGGGCAGGGTCTAACCGGGCCGAGTAGGGCTGAGTATGGCTGTGATATGACTTTAAGAGACCGGTCGCCGCTGATTGGTCAGGTTGTAACGTCATGAAAGCAACTTTTTCTGTTGAATTTACTCCACAACCGCCATTTGTAATTGTTCAGCAGTGAACACAGTGCGCCCCTTTAATACGGTATATTATATTAATATACTGCATAATATACTTATATACTCCTAATATTATATATTAGGAGGTGCGCAATTTTCTTTCTATATTAGGCCACGATCGCATCCAGCGCGAGTTGGACGGATCTACTTGAAATGCAGGTGTCCGAGCAGATGGCTTCTCAAGGGCACATCCATACTGCCAAACAGTGTCAGGAGAAGCTGAAAAAGCTGAAAAGCGATTACTGAGCAGTGAAGGACCACATTGCTCCAAGTTCAGCGGATGGAAGGAGTGGAAGTGGTTCACTGAGAGACATTGGGCTCCACACGATCACGGTCACGGCCCTTGGAAACCGTGGATGGTGAGTGTTTATTTGATATTGCGCATCTGTTCGCCACTTGATCCATTCTATGCCAAGCTCACTGTTTTTAAGAAATAGGAAGGTTGTTAGATTGTGAGTAATGGTTGTTACTGAGGCTTGCGTATTGTTTTGCAGCCAACTGCAGATTCACGCTTGCTTTGTGTTAAGTATTAGCGCGAACAAAACGCTGAATTACGCTTATTGTATTACGGTTAAAAACTTGAGTGTTGTGTACATGTTGCACTTTGGTGTTAAGTTTTAAATTGCGTGCATTTTCTTTCTAGAATCGCATTTCATATCACAGGGGTCCATCTCAGTGGAGTTGACTGACACAGCGGACTCTCCTGGCGCTGCGTGTGCGTCTGGCTGAGCGCCAGCTGGATCGACTCCACATCACCAGCTCCAACTGGATCACGTTCAAGTGCCGGTAAGGCACAATAACCACGATTTTTTTTTTTTGGTTGAAACGGGTCCAGCAGCGGAAACCAGGGTCGAAAATCCATCCATCCATCCATCTTCTACCGCTTAATCCTTTTCAGGTCGCGGGGGGGCTGGAGCCTAACAAGTTATGTACCAAATTGATTAATGCAATTTCCTGTAGCTGCATATTAATTAATTGAAAATGTCTTTTTAAATGTACAAAAAGGTTATTCTTTGGTCTTCACTTATCGGTGTTCCACAACCATTTTTAGGTGTGGTGATTGAAGTGCTGTTGTAACTCCTGTTTTAGACAAACAAATAAAGCTCATGAACTGCCGCTGAAATCAACATGCTTCATTGAAATGCTTTGCGCCAGCTGACTGTATTAACCCATTCAGATTTCTGCGGCCACACTACAAGCAACTAGTTTAAACATTATCCATCCATATTCTTAATCTTAATCCTTTTTAGTTTTGCAGGGGGGCTGCAGCCGAAGACGGCACACTGCGTGTTGCAAAATCTGCTCTACTGAGGGGCAGCAACATGACAGTTCAGCTTATATACAGCAATGAAGCATAATATAATAGTGACATTCCACCACAGACTTTCACCTGTGTAATTCCATAATATATGTAGTGATCCAGCTTTAACGACCATGCCTTTCTGTCTTTCCATCTAGGCAAGACGAAAACGGACAACTCCCATCGCTGACCTTACATTAACGATGGTCAACATGCATGACGACGAGATGCGGCTCTTGGAACGGCAACATGACCAGTGGCAAGAATCAGGAGTACATGCAGCATTTGCGACAGGTGGCCGCAGATGTGCAGGCAGATGCGCATGAAGCCCTGGAACAGGACGCTGCATTACGAAGGGAAGAGCTCGCAGAGATGTCATCGCCCAGTCTTTTTTTGTTTGTAAATTTTGCTTCGGGAATAAAATTGTATTGTTTGCATCAAAAGTCTGGTTTATCTGTTATGACACCGTATGAGAAAAGCCAATTACATACACATTCCATTCTCTGTTCACTCCACATGCTGCTGTTCATCAGGTCAGGTGTATAGCCTTCTAATGGTAATTTAATTTTTAACAACACAACAAAACATAATGTCTTGGTAGTTTTTTTTTTTTTTTTATTTTAAACAAATTTGCAGTGCTGAATCCATTTCTCTTGAACGGGTACATTTTTTAGGTTATAAGCAGTTGTACAGGTGTGCTTGAACTTGTAGACACTGATAAAGGTAAGTACGTGTAAGTTGAATGTTGCATCACCAGTCAAAATTTAATAAATTAAGAAGGAATCTAGCAAAAATTTGGCACTAATAACAGTAGACAGATCGGACAAGGATACACAACTGTGTTTTTGTTGCACACAGCTGTTGTTACCAACAAGTGCAAAATTTATATTCCCTTTTCCCAAAAATTAAAAATCAATTTGTAAGTAAAAGTGGGAGACCTTTACATGGGAAAATATGACATGTCGTACATACGGGCGTATTGCCATTTCTGTACGCCAAAGAGAAAAATATACGGGAAAAAAATTTGAGAGTGTGGGGAGGAACACGTCATGTGTGACCCCCACAGCGTACGGGGCTGTCAGAGCGCTCAGCGTGAGCAATTATCACAACAGAAGTGTGGACTCATCATTAGGCTGATGGCTTCGCACCTTCTTAACAGATTAGCATTATGAACAAGAGGACAGGTAGATGGACCATGCACAACATTTTATTTACAAAAAACATTTTTGAAATATGTATGCACATAAATGTGGACAAAATAGACAAGTATTGCATCACATGTTATATTGTAACGTGCAGCTCAACATGGCGACGTCCCACCGGCAGGTTTGAACTCACGCCTCCCACTCCGGAGTCCCGCTCTCTACCTGTGTCGCCAATAGGGTCAACCCACTTGTCAAGCCAAGTAGGGTGCTTCTATTGAGTTCGCTACAATATCACCACCCTGCTCCTCTGCTCTCTGTGCCGCTGCCACCACTGGTTCATCTACTGCATCATCCAATGTAGTGTCAAACGTCTCTCCATGACTCTCACACAGATTGTGCAGAGCACAACAAGTCAGCACCATAGATTTAACCAGTTTCATGTCACAGTCATTCCTCCTTCCTTCTCTCCTCGTCATCAGCCATGTTTGTTGTGGAGGATTCAGTCGTGTGTGTTTCACGTCACGAGGGTGTGGCGCCGCCTGCTGTTCAACAAATCCCACCCACAGCAGGTGTGCCAGCAGGTGTGCCAGCAGTAGTTGAAAAGCAACTGAGGCTGAACCGAACCGAAGTGAGTAGAGCCGGGTTTTCAAACCGGGGCTGAGTGGGGCTAGTGGAAAAGCGCCTATAGTCTCTCCAGCGAGTCCTGGGTCTACCCCGGGGTCTCCTCCCAGTGGGACGTGCCCGAAACACCTCAAGTGGGAGGTGTCCAGGAGGCATCCTTATCAGATGCCCATACCACTTCAACTGACTCCTTTCAATGTGGAGGAGCAGTGGTTCTACTCTGAGCCTCTTCCAGATGACTGAGCTCCTCACCCTAGCTCTAAGGTTGAGTCCAGCAATCCTACGAAGGAAGCTCATTTCAGCTGCTTGTATCTGCAATCTCATTCTTTCAGTCATTACCCAAAGCTCATGATCATAGGTAAGGGTAGGAATGTAGATTGACCGGTAAATCGACAGCTTTGCCTTAGAGCTTAGCTCCCTCTTCACCACAACAGGCTGGTACAATGTCCGCATCACTGCAGATGCTGCTCCGATCCGTCTGTCAATCTCTTGCTCCAGTCTCCCCTCACTCATGAATAAGACCCCGAGATACTTTAACTCCTCCACTTGGGGCAGGAGCTTGTCCCCAACCCAGAGAGGAGGACCATGGACTCGGACTTGGAGGTGCTGATTCTCATCCCAGCTGCTTCACACTCAGCGGCTAACCGTCCCAGTAAGACCTGTAGGTCAGTGCTGGATGAAGCCAACAGGACAACATCGTTTGCAAACAACAGAGATGAGATCCTGTGGTCACCGAGCATGACACCCTCCGTTCCCTGGCTGTGCCTAGAAATCCTGTCCATAATAATTATGAACAGGATTGGTGACAAAGGGCAGCCCTGGTGGAGTCCAACTCTCACTTAGAATGAATCCGACCGAGTGTTGGCAATACGAACCAAACTCTCACATTGGTCGTATAGAGACCGGATAGCTCGTACTAACAAGCCTGATACCCCGTACTCCCAAAGCAACCCCCACAAAAAACCACGAGGGACGCAGTTGAATGCCTTCTCCAAGTCCGCAAAACACATGTAAACTGGTTGGGCAAACTCCCATGAACCCTCAAGGATTCTCGAGAGGGTAAAGAGTTGGTCCGATGTGCCATGGCGAGGACGGAAACCACATTGCTCCTCCTGATTTCCGAGGTTTGACCAATGGCCGGACTCTCCTTTCCAGTACCTTGGCATAGACCTTCCCAGGGAGACTGAGGAGTGTGATCCCTCTAAAGTTGGAGCACACCCCCGGTCCCCATTTTTTAAAGAGGGGAACCACCATCCCAGTTTGCCATGCCAAAGGCACTGTCCCCAACCTCCCCGCAATGTTGCAGAGGCATGTCAACCATTACAGCCACACAACATCCAGGGCCTTGAGGTACTCAGGGCGAATCTCGTCCACCCCCAGGGCCCGGCCACCAAAGAGATTTTTAACCACCTTGGCGACCTCAGCCCCTGTGATAGGTGAGTCGTCCCCCTCATCCACAAGCTCTGCTTCCTCTGTGGAAAGTGTGTCAGTGGGATTGAGGAGATCCTTGAAGTATTCCTTCCACCGCCCAACGATATCCCCAGTCGAACTCAGCAGCAACCCATCCGCACAATACAGTGTGGACAGGGAGCTGCTTCCCCCTCCTGAGCCGCTGGACAGAATTTGCCAGAATCTCTTCAAGGCCGACTGAAAGTCTTGTTCCATGGCCTCACTGAACTCCTCCCACACCCTAGTTTTTGCTTCAGCAACCACCAGAGCCACACTCCGTATGGCCTGCCAGTACACCTCAGCTGCTTCGGGAGTCCCACAAGCCCTGAGGTGCCATGTTGAACTTCCAGTGACCAGTATGAGAGAGTATGAGTGTGGTAACACCAAATTTAACACACCTGCTTCCCATTCACACCTGTGACCTTGTAACACTAATGAGTCACATGACACTGGGGAGGGAAAATGGCTAATTGGGCACAATTTGGACATTTTCACTTAGGGGTGTGCTCACTTTTATTGCCAGCGAATTAGACATTAATGGCTGTGTGTTGAGTTATTTTGAGGGGACAGCAAATGTACACTGTTATACAAGCTGTACATTGACTACATTGTGTCAAAGTGTCATATCTTCAGTGTTGTTCCATGAAAAGATATAATAAAATATTTACAAAAATGTGAGGGGTGCACTCACTTTTGTGAGATACTATATAATATATACTTAATAAAAATGACAGAGGCTGAAACATAGGAGAAGCTTGACTTCCCTTGGCTTCTGGGAGAAAAACGCCACTGCGCCAAGGGAGGAGGTAATGTTTTTGGAAGCGTTGGTTGGTTGGTTTGTCTGTCTGTTAGCAACATTACTCCAAAAGTTATGAACAGATTTTGATGAAATTTTCAGGAAAGGTGTGCAATGGCACGGGGAACAGATGATTAGATTTTGGTGGTGATCTGGATTGCGATCTGGATCCAGGAATTTTTTTGAATTTTTTTTTATATATTGTGACGTTTGCAGGGTTCACACAAAGACAATGGAGCAGATGGCTGTGATCAACCTGATTTATTTTACACACCCCGACCCCCAACCTGCCTCTGTGCTACAGAGTGGAGGGGAGGTCATTCTCCCAGACCTCCGTTTCAATCATGGTTACACACACAGATACATCTTGCCCTAATCCTGCTAAACACTGCTGGGTCATTATAATGCAGTTATAATGACACAGCAGTGTAACTCAGAAATAACACATTTAACACACACAGTAACGTTTCAAACTGGCAAAGCATGCTGGGAAATCCCTGGCCTCCTTAAAATGGCCCCGACGTTACACTGCCCCCCCCCCCCCCCGGACTGGTTTCTGTCCCCAGAAAATTCAAAGTCCACTTTCAGAAATCCAACGCGAGTCAGCCCGGTGCCAGGGCGGCATGCACGGGCCATCTGAGTCTTGGTCAGAGTATCTGGTTGGGGTAGGGTTCCGGTTTGGCCATCAGCGGGCGGATGGACACATCTGACGGCCTCTGTAGGACCACGCACAGTCCCTTCCCTGGCAGCGGGAGTCCCAGGCCCGCTCCGGCCGACTCCCACCGCTGCCAGTTCTCCCAGGCGGCCGCTGGCCCGCGTCCATGCGTCCAGCCGTTGCTGCGCCTGGAAAATGGCCGCATCTTCGTCCTGCTCGCTCCGCTGCGTCGCTCCTGCGCCGAGGGCCTCTGTGACGTCACCGAAAGGAAAAGCATCGGGTGGTGGTAGGACACGCACAGTTCCTCCTCTGGCAGCGGGAGTCCCATGACTCCCACTGCTGCCAGGACCTCCCAGTCGGCCGCTGGCCCGCGTCCAGGCGTCCAGCCCCTGCCGATCCCGAGAAAAGACCCTATCTGTCCTGCTCGCTCCACTGCTGCTGCGCTCCAAAGGACTCTGTGACGTCACCTGCTGGGGGAAGCATCTGCAGGAGGCAGCTTTTTCCCCGTCCATGCCACCTCGCTCTAATTTAACGTCGGCGAGGGGCCAGTTTGTCGTGCGCTGTGTGCGGGGCAGTACCATGCCATGTACCCTGGCTCTGTGCAGCGGAAGCCGTCCTTCCTCGCGTCGCCACGGCTGTCTCCTTCGTGCACGCGCTGCTGTGATCTGCCGTAGCTCCTCCTCCACTCGCTCTCAGCACGGTGGTTTCCTCCGATGATCAGCGCGGCAGCCAACTCGACCTGGGCCAGGCGGTCATCCAACAGGTTCTCGCCGTTGTAGCGGGGAATCTTGGCCCGCTGCTGGATGGATGGGACGGTCATCTCCCGGTCGACTGCCGCTCCTAATCACTCTGGAATCGCCAGCCCGTCCTGCCCTGAAAAGGGCGGGAAACGGGGCTGGTTTGTTCTGCTCCGTCCATCGCGGCGAAGCTCTTCAGGGGCCGGCGTCTCAGCTCTACACTCCATTCCCGGCTGAGCGATGAATCGCTCCGGCCGCTGGACCTCCGCCTGGATCCTCATCTTGCTCCATATCCCACTTCTGACACCAGTGTGACGTTTGCAGGGTTCACACAAAGACAATGGAGCAGATGGCTGTGATCAACCTGATTTATTTTACACACCCCGACCCCCAACCTGCCTCTGTGCTACAGAGTGGAGGGGAGGTCATTCTCCCAGACCTCCGTTTCAATCATGGTTACACACACAGATACATCTTGCCCTAATCCTGCTAAACACTGCTGGGTCATTATAATGCAGTTATAATGACACAGCAGTGTAACTCAGAAATAACACATTTAACACACACAGTAACGTTTCAAACTGGCAAAGCATGCTGGGAAATCCCTGGCCTCCTTAAAATGGCCCCGACGTTACAATATTAATATTTCGCTTTTCATATACTGCCCCTTTAAGCCACAGGGCCACGCACCTCCGCAACCTGGAAGCAGTGCACGTAGGGCTGTCGCGATAACTGCAATTATGTACTACCGCACTATGGACAAGCCTACTGTGGAGGATAACAAGCAACCACAACAATGTGGTTGTTTATTATTTTAGGTTAATTACCTGATCAATAATTCTGAGATTTTTTTTTATCTTTGCATAAATGTTTTCCTATTAGTAGCTAAATTTACAAAGTACAGAGTGTTATGTGTGAGATTTGACTCTCGAGGCTTACCATAGCCTGGCCGAGGGGGTTGGGGTAATGACGTCAGGCGGGCTACAGCTGGAGTGTATATTATGTTGTTCTCAATAATAAAGCCAGCTCAGTGTTCATTTGAGATTGGCTCCAGTCTCATGTTATTTGGACATAACATTTGGCGAAGAGGACAAACCATGGGAGCACGTATCAGACAGCCACCTCCATTTTTACAGTCTCCGGGCACACCAGCTATACCATGGGTCCGCTGAAGGGAGACGCTTGACGTGTATGTGGCTGCGGCATCAATGAAGAGAGACGGAGGAACCTAATGGTCCACTACCTCGGCAAGGAAGGCCAGCGGATATTTTTTGGGCTGTGTGGCAGCGGCTTACTGAAAGATGGTTTAGAATTAATGGATTGTGTTTTTGGAGACCATTCCACCGTCACGGCGCAGAGATATGAGTTTTTTGACCGCCAACAGTGAGCGGGTGAATCCATGCAGTCCTTTATTATGGAGCTCCATAGCCTAGCAAGAGAATGCCCCTTCGGGCCTATCGAGGAGGAGCTGGCCCAGGAAAAGCTATCCCACGGTACTAACAATGTGTGGCTGAAGAGCAAGCTACAGCTAACTAAAGATACTTTCTCGTTGGAAAAGGTGTTCGAACTGGTCAAGCAGATTGAGTCCACAGTTCATCTGAGTCTGCCGTTGTTGGCTAAAGGGAGTGTAGCCACCCAAGCTTTCCCGCCAAGCACAGCCGTTAGCAAGGTAGCTAATTCTCTGGGGCAGATTTCCAGGAGGCGGTGGACTGTGATGCGGGACAGGGCCTACACTATCACTGCTGAGCCATTGGCGGTGGAATCCAGAGACATGACACGGATGTGTGTGGCACACACGAAGAGGGACTGTTGAAATGGTACGTGCTAAAACTCGACGGAGTCAACGTGCCACTTATGGTGGACTCAGGGGCTGGTAGGTCCATACAGAGTATGGCTACTTTGAAGAGACTTTTACCAAATAAAACCATCAATGCTGGAGCAGTGAAAATGTTTGTATATGGTCACGCCGAAATTGAAATGATGGGCACAGTCGACTTTTCAGTGAAATATGGGTTGAAAACGGTTCCCACATTCAGTTTCCAAATTTTGCACCAGGGGCGGACTTGCTAGGGATAGATCTACTGGATGAACTGGAATTCTCCATCAAGGACCCAGAGGGCTCCACGGTACTGACAGTGTACCCTGAATGGCATGTCTGCTGGCCAGCGCTGTTCAGAGGCCTGGGATGTGTCAGCGCGTTCCACCACCGCCCACTCATAGATTCAAGTGTGACGCTGAAAATTCAACCACTACGGCGGCTTCCCCTCGCCCTATGGGATGATGTCACGGCGGAGCTGAACAAACTGCTGGAAGCAGACATCACCGAGAGAGTGGATGCTTCACCCTGGATATCAAATATTGTGGTGGCCAAGAAAAAATCGGGTGGCATCCGACCGTGTATCAATCTTAGGATGGTGAATAAAGCAATCCTCCCGAACAAGTACCCACTCCCCACGATGGAGAAACTCACCGCAACATTCAGCGGTTTAAAGGTATTCACAAAGCTGGATCATCACCGGGGTTACCTGCAGGTGCCCCTCCACCCAGTCAGCAGGTACCTGACAGCATTCGTGACCCACATGGGTGTGTTCAGGTACACCCGCATGCCTTTTGGTCCGAGCTCAGCACCCAGCTGTTTTCAGAAAATAATGTCCACGATTCTGGCCGGCCTCAAGGATGTGGTGGCATACCTGGATGACATCGTGGTACATGGCACATCATGGGAGGAACACAATGATCGGTTGGGACGGGTGCTGATGGTACTACAGGAACACAGAGTCACCTTAAACAGGGAAAAGTGCATCTTCACAGCAGACTCCATCGAGTTTGTGGGGTTCCGGTTGAGGGCGGGGAAGCTGAGGCCCCTGAATTCAAACGTGGAGGCGGTCCTGCGCCTCCCAGAACCATCGACACCTGCACAGATTTCCTCGTTTCTGGGTATGGTGAACTTTTATGGGCGTTTTATCCCCCACTACTCGGAAACGATTGGATCCCTCCGGGCCCTGTTGAAACAGGATGCGCTGTGGCAGTGTACCCCAGCCTGCTCAGCGGCGGTTGCTAAGCTGAAGTTTCAACTTCCCTCCCCTCCAGTGTTGGCCCATTTTGATCCAAAGCGGCCAACCATTGTGACCTGTGATGTGTCTGGCTCGGCGGTGGGGGCGGTTATATCCCAAGTACAAGACGGTACGGAATGCCAGGTGGCATTCACATCAAGGTCTCTCGCAGCAGCTGAACAAAAATATGCCCTGGGGGAGAGGGAGGTGCTCACCTGCATCTGGGCATGTGAACGGTGGTATATCTACCTCTATGGGCACCATTTCACTCTGCGGACGGACCACCGAGTGCTGACAACACTACTGGAGACATCGGGTTCAGGACACAGACCTTTGCAGATCCACAGGTGGACAGAGTGGCTGAGGGCCTACAATTTTACCACCCAGTTCACTCCTGGTAAGGAGAACATAGTGGCGGATCTCCTGTCCCGTGCTATGGCCAACACCATACGACCGGATGACGACAATGACGATGATCCCACAGAGGCGGATCTGGTCAATACACTGCACGGGGCCCTCCGACATATAGTATTCCTCCAAGAACTTCGGGCGGGGTTGGAACGAGACCCCGTGCTGTCACAACTGTGCTTGGTGATTAGAGAGGGTTGTCCCGTGAAGGTGCAAGGCAGGCTGGCACCCTTCCACCGGTTTAAAGATGAACTGAGCTGTTGGAATGAGGTGTGTGTGGCGAGGGGACACTGCATGCTTATCCCGGTGTCTCTGAGATCACGTGTCCTAACAATGCTTCACGAGGGTCACCTGGACGTGGTCAGGGTAAAACAACGCTGCAGGGATTCAGTTTGGTGGCTGGGTATTGATAAGGACATTAAAGCTATAGTGAAAAACTATGTTTCATGCTTGGAGAGCGGGAAGACCGGCTGACCCCCCCACCCCTACCCCTGCAGCCATTATCGTACCCGGTGGGTTCTTGGAAACACATCCAGTTGGACATCTGCGGCGAACTACATACAGCACCCCCGAACAGCCGGTTCCTGCTTGTGGTCTACAATCTGTTCTCAAAGTGACCGTAGGTGTTACCCACTAATTCAGTCATGACGGATGTGGTTACGGGCTTCCTCTCGTCACTGCTTGCCAGGTGGGGGGGGGTCCTGAATGCAATCATAACTGACAATGGCCCGCAGTTCACCTCTGGGGCATTTGAAGAGTTCTTGAATGCTAGGGGTGTGGAATACATCAAAACCATGTTCTACCATCCCCAGGCCAATGGGGGCGTTGAACGTTTTAACAAGACCCTGAAAAACAGACTGAGAGCACACTTGGCAGACGGCTTTGTATTTCTGGACGCCCTCCAGAGCACACTCCTCCACTACAGGGCAACAGCCCATGCTACAACAAGATGCTCCCCAGCGGCTCTCATGCTGGGACGTGAACTACATCTGCCTTTGGATTGACTGAGACTGCCCACAACTCCTTCACCAAGGAATATGGACTCTCCACAGGACCGGGTCGCTGCACAGCAGAGTAAGATGAAGCGACGATTTGACAGGAAGCACAGGGTGAGAGCCCACGGACTGAAAGTGTCGGATCAAGTTTGGATTAAACACCCTAACCGTACTCATACGCTGCAGCCATTGTGGACGGGGTCCCTGTGGATCATGAGGCGACGGGGCCAAGACACATTCAAGCTTGCAGGTGGGTCGCGGTGGTGCTCCAGTAGACTCAGGAAGTCACCACCGGAACAGAGGACTAGCGCTATGGCAGGACAGCCTGGTGTGAGGTGGGACTTGTTGGACTGGGGTGGTGAGAACTCACAGGCACTGCCGACGGTGCCTGGTGCAGAATCCCCGCCTAGGGGACGCCCGGCTAGAATTCGTCAGAGACCTAGGTACCTGGAAGACTATGTATTGAAGACAGTACTAGCAAATGTATGTTGGGACTAAGTGGCAGTAATAACCCGCTCCAATACGGTGGGGCGTTCTGGTAGTCTACCCAGATGCCCATTTGGTTGGCTGAGTTTTGCTTACTTAGTTTTTTGTTTGTTTGTTTGTTTTTTGTTTTGTTTTGTTTTTTTAAAGAGAGAGACAACACTGTGTTTGTTTGTTTTTTTTCTGTTCTTGGGGGGGGGGAGTCTTTGGCTTTTTTTGGGGGGGTGGGGTGTTATGTGTGAGATTTGACTCTCGGGGCTTACCATAGCCTGGCCGAGGGGGTTGGGGTAATGATGTCAGGCGGGTTACGGTTGGAGTATATATTGTGTTGTTCTCGATAACAAAGTCAGTTCAGTGTTCAATTGAGAGCGGCTCCAGTCTCATGTTATTCGAACATAACACAGAGGCCTTATGCCATCCTATGCACTAAAACAAAAAAGCAGGCTTTTATTTTGATAATAGTGGTTTTATTTTCGCTTCCTGTGCCTGCCTGTGAAATTGTCAGTAAGGCTACAGCGCTTAGCAGAGACAGTCAAGTTATGAACACTAACGTTAATCTGTTTATGGACCTGTAATGAGCCACAAGCTCTTACAGTGGTTGTAGTTTTACTTAATGTGTACTGTGCTAAAATAAGAAAATAAAACTGTGAACTTCACCAGCAGTCAAGACCACTGACATCACATATTACAGGGATCCATACACACAGTGTTCACTTTTTTGTGTGTGAGCTTCCCCAGCACCATCTGGGGCATTCTCTCCAGACGGACTCCAGCAGGCAGTTAGTGGCGGAAGCATTTCAACGAATTACTAAATACAGCCATGACAGTGAGCACTGACAGAAAAAAAACACAAAGCGTGTAATTTCCTTCTGAGCAGAGTGTTTATGATCCTGATGATTGAGCTCCGAGAGCCAAACAACTACTGCATAGTGCATTGCTTGTTTGAACGTGATTTTTCGGACAGCAGCAAAAATCCAAAAATCACGGAGACAAGAGTCAGGCAGGGTCCTGTATGGAGGCTGTCCTGTTTAAATAAGATGAATGTCGCTTGGCAGGGAAAAGCGGAACAGACCACCCCTCTACCAGCAGCCCAGATGGCGGAGCCGGAAACCGGAGCCACCATCCCGTACCATACAAATAAGAGCTACAATAAGAACAGTATAAGAACAGTGAACAAATACATAAACCCCCCCCAGTAGAAAAAATCCAAAACACACACACAATCAGCCCACCCCGATTTGGAACCCGAATCATCCGCTAGACATAAACAAACTAAAATCACCAGAAAGGAGCCTATGACATTCACACGAAAAACAACTAAAATTAGGGGGGACGGGTAGACTGCCGACCTACCCCCCACATGGCGAAGTGGGTTATTCTGCCACCTATGTTATTAAAGTCCATAAAAGAAAAATACTACCGTGTCTCCTATACAAAATACCATATGAAAACAATCCCTCAAACTATTAACACAGAACGCAATTGAACAGTTGAAACATGCCCATGGCTCAGTGAGGATGATCTGTGCCCCTCCCCCCCGACCCTTCACCATCAATCCACCCCTGGCGGCAGTCCGCTTCCCGGACCACAGCTAATCGCCTCCACCTCGGAGCATCTTCTCCTCCACACCTCCGAGCGATCCAACCGTCTGGAGTTGTGCCCACCGGTCTTCTTCGGAGCACGCTGTAACTCATTGGGATGGCACCACGAGCTATCCGACAGCAGCAGGTATTGATCATGCCGCTCACTCATCACCTGCAGCCGACCCTAGTATTGCTCCATGTTCCACTTCTGTCTCACCCGCCTGGACCTCCCCTCTGCCCGAGCCCGAACCCAGTCTGCGACTCCAAGTGGGGCCTTACATGGCCTGTGGTGTTGCCGCCTGGCACTCGCTTTTCCAGTGCCACTCGATCCTGCCCCAACTGCTTGTAGATCCGCTGCTGATCCCGCCCCTGTGGTCCCATGTTCACCAGTCCTCCACGGCCATGCTCCAGAAACGTCTGAGACCATTGTTTGGGCCCCGCTCGTTGCTGCAGGTCCTCCCCTATGCCGCCCGACGCCCACATCCAGGGCAGCTCAGACACTGGCACCGGGGCCATCTCACGGCGAGCCTGAGCACGACACAGCCTGTCCACTTTCCAGAGTGCCCAGCAATGGTTCATCCCACACTGCATTGTCCTGGACCCTTGGAACTGGTCGGTCCGACAGTCTGCCACCCGACCACTCTTCCCCAGTGCCGCTCCTGATGGAGAATCCAAGGCCATAAAATAAGTTACAGCCCATGATGTTAGAGCCGTAGGCTGTCACGATGAACTCCACAGCGGCCATCATCACCAACTTGTACTGAGCTGTCAATGTGATGGTATCCACCATGGCCAATTGTCCTCCGCCATAGCCGCAAAGCGGCGCTGAGAAACTTCCAGTCCTGTAGTGGGGAAAACACTGTCTGACTGTAGCCCAATTCAGCACAAAACTCTCTGCCCCCATATCAACCAACATCGGTACCGGAACTCCGTCCAAAATGACCATGCAGCGCATGCACCCATCAGTACTCGGGGACACCGTGTGTACCACTGCTGGAGCGGGAGAAGTTGAAGTCTTGCATGGGCTCTCTTGTCCAGCTGACTGGCACATCCTCGCGAAATGATGGAGATGGCCGCAATTTCCACAGTGCTTCCCTCTTGCTGCACACTCTCTAGCCTTATAGTGGTGCTTCATGGACCCACAACCCATACAGCTAGGCTTCCCCGGGGCAGACCTTATCCATGCAGTGTTGGCCTTCTCCACCCCGTCCTCGACGCTCCCATTGATGTCCAGGTCCACTACCTGCACGGCCATGGGGGATCTTGAATTTACCAGTGAAAGGCATTCACTTAGCTCCCGAGTTAGCTTGTCCGCTGCTTCCAGCTGTAGCGCCAACTCGATAGCCCTAGTCAGCATCATCTCACTGGGGAATGAGAGCAGCTTGGAGCAGACTGCAGCACAGGTGGTGTGTTCTGCCAACTGGTCACGAACCATTTCTTCCTCCAACGGCCCAAACCGGCACTCAGCGGCCAACTGCGTTAAGTCCAACATGAACCGCTGGATCGGTTCACTTACTTGTTGGCGGCGCTGTCTGAACTTAATCCGCCTTACAGTGACGTTGTTCGGTGCCCTGAAATGGCGGGCCATTAACTTGACCACTTCTCCATCAGTGTCTGCATCTCCAAGTGTGCCCAAAATTCTTTGTCCCTCCATTCCCAGGTTGTGTACTAATAATGGGTGAGCTCGCAGCTTCTCCATTCTTCCCAGGTCCAGCGCTACCATGTACGTCTGGAAAGCCTCATACCAACGAGGCCATGGCACCGATGGCTCCCCTGGGAGCTCCAGGAATGGATGAATTGGTGTTCCACACACCTCCATGACTTTACCTCTCGTCATCAAATGTTATGTCGTAACTCGTAGACAAGGATGAGGCCAGGAGTGGAGCCGAACACTGCTTTATTAAACAAGCTGGGCTCTGTACACCCGACCGCACATGCAGCAGCTTGGCAGAGGAAAAGCGGAAGAGACCACCCCTCTCCCAGCAGCCCCTCTTATACCACCGGAGATGGCGGAACTGGAAACCAGAGCCGCCATCCCATACCACACAAATAACAGCTACAATAAGAACAGAAAAGAACAGTGAACAAATACATAATAGTCGCTACAGTCTCCAACCAGTCCACACACCCTGTAGTCGAAATACTGGCGTTATTGCCACTGCTTTATGAAAATGATTGAGTTTTTTTTTTTTAACAGAATCAGCAGTTCATGCCTGTAGGAAAGCTGGAGCTCCGCACAATTGTCACACACGCACAAGTTGACAGCAGAGCTGCAGCGAGTTTCTCACAGCTTCCGTTTGCCGCATAAGTTATGAACCCTGTTTTAATTACGAGACCACAGGGTCCGAAAAACATTTGCAATAATACCACATATTGCAGTTTTGAGCTATCCACTGTCACCACAGGGAAAATTCCTCCACTGTGACAGCCCTAAGTGCATGCTTACCACCAAATACTGCAGAAAATGTAAAACGGCTTTGAACAAAAAGGAATGTGGTCTCCCTCCACATAGTATGTGATGATTGACATTATTTTATCTGAAGATGCCAACAAAAAGCAAGCAAAGTCTGTAGTTTAAGATGAAATTCAGAGTGCATGTGGATGTACAGTGGTGTGAAAAAGTGTTTGCCCCCTTCCTGATTTCCACTTTTTTTGTATGTTAGTCACACTTAAATGTTTCAGATCATCAACCAAATTTAAATATTAGACAAAGATAACATAAGTAAATACAAAATGCAGTTTTTAAATGAAGGTATTTATTATTAAGGGTAAAAAAATTTCAAACCTACATGGCCCTGTGTGAAAAAGTGACCCCCGTTAAAACATAAATTAACTGTTGTTTATCACATCTTTGGAAAGCTGAGTTCAATTTCTGTAGCCACACCAAAGCCTGATTACTGCCACAACTGTTCTCAGTCAAGAAACCACTTAAATAAGACCTGCCTGACAAAGTGAAGTAGACCAAAAGATCCTCAATAGCTAGACGTCATGCTATGATCCAAAGAAATTCAGGAACAAATGAGAAACAAAGTAACTGAGATCTATCAGTCTGTAAAAGATTATAAAGCCATTTCTAAAGCTTTGGGACTCCAGCAAACCACAGTGAGAGCCATTATCCACAAATGGCAAAAACATGGAACAGTGGTGAACCTTCCCAGGAGTGGCCAGCTGACCAAAATTACCCCAAGAGCGCAGCGACGACTCATCCAAGAGGTCACAAAAGACTCCACAACAACATCCAAAGAACTGCAGGCCTCACTTGCTTCAGCTAAGGTCAGTGTTCATGACTCCACCATAAGAAAGAGACTGGGTAAAAATGGCCTGCATGGCAGAGTTCCAAGACAGCAACCACTGCTGAGCAAAAAGAACATAAAGACTCGTCTTAGTTTTGCCAGAAAATGTCTTGATGATCCCCAAGACTTTTGGGAAAATACTCTGTGGACTGACAAGACAGAATTTGAACTTTTTGGAAGGTGTGTAACTCATTACATTTGGCGTAAAAGTAACAGCATTTCAGAAAAGGAACATCATAGAAATGGTAAAATATGGTGGTGGTAGTGTGATGGTCTGGGGCTGTTTTGCTGCTTCAGGACCTAGAAGACTTGCTGTGGTAAATGGAACCATAAATTCTGCTGTCTACCAAAAAATCCTGAAGGAGAATGTCCGGCCATCTGTTTGTGACCTCAAGCTGAAGCGCACTTGGGTTCTGCAGCAGGACAGTGATCCAAAACACACCAGCAAGTCCACCTCTGAATGGCTTAAGAAAAACGAAAAGACAACTTTAGAGTGGCCTAGTCAAAGTCCTGACCTGAATCCAATTGAGATGCTGTGGCATGACCTTAAAAAGGCGGTTCATCCTCAAAAACCCTCCAATGTGGCTGAATTACAACAATTCTGGAAAGATGAGCGGGCCAAAATTCCTCCACAGCACTGTAAAAGACTCATTGCCAGTTATCGCAAATGCTTGATTGCAGTTGTTGCTGCTAAGGGTGTCCCAACCAGTTATTAGGTTTAGGGGGCAATCCCTTTTTCACACGGGGCCATGTAGGTTTGGATTTTTTTTCCCTTAATAATAAACACCTTTGTGGGACACATATGTGAGTTGCATAGGCTGCATATGTATATTACTCTTGCTTCACGTCTCAGAATGAACAATAGGTCTGGGTCTCCTGGGAATAACAGGAGGATGCGAAATGTGATCTTTAGAGATGGCCTTGAGGGATTTCCTGACCACCAGTGGTTTTAGGTGGAGGGGAGAAGACCTGGAGGATGATGTATTGTGTCTTGGGATTTAAAGACACAAGTTATCTATCTACACAAGTTATCTATCTGAGAGACAACAATTTGTGAAAATGGGAGAATATCTGTCTGGGTGTATGGGAATTGCCTGTGGGGTCCCCCAAGGATCAGTATTGGGCCCCAAATTATTTAACTTATATATAAATGATATATTCCAAGTTTCTAAATTATTAAAAATAATATTATTTGCTGATGATACTAATATATTTTATTCTGGAAATAATTATAATCAACTAATCCATACTCTAAATAATGAATTAAATAAGCTAAAAAAATGGATGGATTGTAATAAACTATCACTAAATATAGAGAAAACTAAGGTAATGATATTTGGTAATTGTAAAAATAAAGAAGATATACACATTCATATAGATAATGTAGTTATTGAAAAAGTTAAGGAGATCAAGTTTTTGGGTGTAGTACTGGATGATAAAATTAGTTGGAAACCACATGTCAGATACATACAAAATAAAGCTGCAAAAAATATTGCAATTATAAATAAAATTAAGCAGGTCCTAGATTATAAATCCCTTCATATTTTGTATTGTTCATTAGTACTTCCATACTTGACTTATTGTATAGAGGTTTGGGGTAACAGTTATAAAAGTAAACTTAATTCATTGTTAATATTACAAAAAAGGGCAGTCCGTGTTATACACAAAGTTGGGTACCTCGAACATACTAATTTATTGTTTTTACATTCGAAGTTATTGAAATTATGGGATCTGGTTCATTATTACACAGCACAATTAATGTTTAAAGTTAGTAAAAACCTCTTGCCACACAATATACAGAATCTATTCAGGGAGAGAGAAGGGAAATATAATTTACGGGGGAATACAAAATTTAAAATGCACTTAGTAAGATCTACAAGGAAGAGTTTTTGTGTGTCTGTGTGTGGGGTAAAATTGTGGAATGGGTTGGGGGAGAAACACAGGCAATGTCCAAACATCCATATATTTAAATCAACATATGAAGAAATGATTTTTGAGCAGTATGAGAATGAAGGGCAGTGATGTTACATTGTGTCTTCAGTGAGGGAAGGTTGTTGTGTGTTATGGTGATTGTGAAGGTGATGGTGTTGTTTGTGTTTGCATTGAACATGCCAGAAGTGTATGTTTATTGTTATCGCAATATTGTTGGATATGGACTGTCATTGTTGTGTCATTTTTGTTGTATAATTTGACTATGGGTGTATTATGGTGAATGTGGTTGTGGGATAATGATGATTATGAGTAATACTGTAATTTGTTTGGTGTGGAGAAGGGGTGGGACTGTATAAGCGTTGGCTTCTTCCCACTCCTTTTGAACATTTTATTTTTGGTTTGTTTTTTTGTTGTGTTTTGAACTCTCTTCTTTCTTTCTTTAACAATGTTCAAATAAAATCAATGTCATCATCATCATCAAAGACAATGTGACTCTGTACTTTGATGTCCTGGGTATAAAAAGGACAGATGTGGGAGGATGTGTCTCTTTTTCTGTTTGGAGGATGTTGGAGACAAGTGAATAAATCTGATTTGAGAAATAAACTCAGCCTCATCTTTTCACGCTCTCCACACTGGTGACCTTAAGACGTATCATGAGCGAAAGAGAGTCCCCCGAGCCGGACTCGCCAGGAACCAGCCAGGCGAACGCAGTCTCAGTCAAGCTACCAGATTTCTGGCAGGATAACCCGTGCTCCTGGTTCCTCTTGGCCGAAGCTCAGTTCGCTCTCCGGGGAATAACGGCAGATGACACGAAATTCTACCACGTTATTGCCAAGCTCGACAACCGCACGGCTCGACATGTACAGAGCCTGGTGCAGCGCCCACCGGCCGAAGACAAATACGGCGGGCTGAAGGCAGCGCTCATCCAGCGCTTCACTCCCTCAGTCCAGGAAAGAGCGGAGAGACTCCTGGCCCTGAACGACTTGGGAGACAGCACACCCGTCGACCTGATGGAAGACATGCTGAGGCTGAGGTGCTCAGACGGCGACGACTTTCTCTTCACCCACATTTTCTTGAGAACCCTACCGTCGGCCACGAGAGCGACCCTGGCCGGTTCACCGTTGTTGGCCCAGCGGGACTTCCGCGCGCTGGCCCAGGAGGCACAGTGGGTTCTCAATGCCAGCAGACAGCACGCGGCCACCGCAGCAGCGACAGGACTCGACGCGATGGCCGGAGATGGCAGGGGGCCAGAGGCGGCGGCAGCAGACCCACCGGCAACGGCGGCGGTGAAGGCCAAACATCGCGGAGGAGATGACCTCTGTTTCTACCATCGCCGCTTTGCAGAGAGGGCACGCAAGTGTATACCACCGTGTCAGTTCAAGAGCTCGGGAAACGCCAGAGCCGGGGGTCGGTAGCAGCCGCGGCCCTCGGTGAACAGAACAAGCTGCTCTACTTGACGGATGCGCATTCGGGGAGGCAATTCCTCGTGGACACAGGCTCCCAAGTGAGTTTCATCATGCCAACCTATGCTGACCGGCTGGCAGGCCCCGGGAGTCACGGAGTATTGGCAGCGAACGGCTCGAGCATTAAGACCTTCGGTGAGAAGACTCTACTTCTGTCCCTGCAAGGCCGTACATTTGAGTGGACTTTTATTATAGCTGCAGTGAGCTTCAACATGTTAGGGGCTGATTTCCTATGCTCACATGGGTTGTTGGTTGATCTTCCCAATAGACGCTTGGTTAATGCACTCTCTTTTTATTCTATTCCCTGTGCAGCCCGAGTGACCCCGCCCACAGCACAAGCCAACGTCGCTACGGCAAGCGGTAAGTTCCACACACTCCTCACTCAGTTTCCAGCACTCACGGTTCCCACATTTTCAGCAGCCGTCGCTAAACACAGAGTGGAACATTTTATTACTACCGCCGGTCCCCCTGTTTTTGCAAAAGCTCGGCACTTGGATGCAGCTAAACTGACCATAGCACACGAGGAGTTCGCCAACCTTGAAAAGTTGGGCATCATTCGGCGTTCGAACAGCCCATGGGCTTCCCCGCTTCACATGGTCCCTAAAGCTGACGGCTCGCGGCGACCTTGCGGTGATTTCCGCAGGTTGAACAACGCTACAGCGCACGACCGCTACCCAATCCCGCATATCCAAGATTTTTCCGTTCATCTGGCGGGGTGTGCATTTTTTCTAAAATAGACTTGGTCCACGGGTACCATCAAGTCCCAGTACGCGCTGAGGACATACCCAAAACAGCGGTAATAACTCCGTTTGGCCTTTTCGAGTTTTTGCGCATGCCGTTCGGGCTTAAAGGCGCTGCGCAGACGTTCCAACGCATGATGGACGCAGTGTTGCGCGATCTCCCCTTTGTGTTCGTCTACCTGGACGACATTTTGGTAGCCAGCACGTCCGAAGAGGAACACGAAAACCACCTCACGGCAGTTTTCCGGAGGTTGGGAGAGCACGGGTTAATAATCAACCCAGCGAAGTGTCAGTTCGGGGTGACGCAGATTGATTTTTTGGGGCACCGCGTCTCTCCAGAAGGAGCGGTTCCGCTGCCGGACAAAGTGCGCACAGTAACAAATTTTCCCCAGCCACAAAATGTCAAAGCATTACAGGAGTTTTTGGGAATGGTGAATTTTTATAACCGTTTCCTCCCCCGCGCAGCGCAGCTAATGCAACCACTGTATGCCGCGCTTAAAAAACAAAAACCCACAAATAAAATCGAATGGTCTCCGGAGCGGGAGCGCGCATTCTCGGAGGTTAAAACCGGCTTGGCAAACGTTGCGTTGTTAGCACACCCAGACCCAACGGCCCGCATAGCGCTTACTACTGACGCGTCAGATGTGGCCATAGGAGTGGTTGTGGAGCAGCGGGTTGCCGGGGCTTGGCAGCTGCTCGCTTTTTTCAGCAGGACTTTGCGCGATACCGAGCAAAAATACAGCGCGTTTGACAGGGAGTTGTTAGCGCTCCACTTAGCCATTCACCACTTCCAGTTCTGGCTGGAAGGACGCCGTTTCACTGCGTTCGTCGACCACAAGCCACTGACTTTCGCGATGGCCAAGGTTTCAGAGCCGTGGTCAGGCCGGCAGCAGAGGCAGCTGGCTGCAATCTCCGAGTTTACTACCGATATTCAACACGTAGCGGGTAAACTAAATGTAGTGGCAGATTGTCTCTCGTGCGTCGTAACTACTCCAGTCCGCGTAGGGGTAGATTATGCAGCCATGGCCGCAGAGCAGGCTAGCGGCGCGGAGGTGTGCGCGGCCCCAGTCCGCGTGGGGATAGATTATGCAGCCATGGCCGCAGATCAGGTTAGCGACGCGGACGTGTGCGAGCTCCAGTCTGGACTAACAGGGTTAAGGCTGGAGAGCAGGGTGCTGCAAGGTGGTATGCCCCCCTTAATCTGTGATGTCTCCACGGGACGACTACGTCCCGTGGTGCCGGCCGCGTGGCGCCGCCGCGTTTTTGACTTGATTCATTCTCTGGTGCACCCGGGGGTGCGCGCGTCGGTCAAAATGGTAGGAGAGAAATTTGTATGGCCGAGCCTGCGCAAGCACGTTAAGGAGTGGGCAGCAGCCTGCATGGCTTGCCAGCGAGCCAAAATACACAAACACACTAAAGCCCCCTTGGAGCCGTTTCACATCCCGGCTAAGAGGTTCGATCATGTGCATGTCGACCTCGTAGGCCCCCTCCCGCCGTCGCAAGGGTGCACACACCTTTTGACAATGGTGGACCGCACCACGCGTTGGCCCGAAGTGGTCCCACTGGCATCAACCACAGCCGAAGAGGTGGCGCACGCATTTTTAACGGCTTGGGTAGCGCGTTTTGGAGTTCTGTTGGATATTACGTCCGACAGAGGTCCTTAATTTGTTTCCGAGCTTTGGTCAGCGATGGCCCGCAGCCTGGGGGTAACGATCCACCGCACTACCGCGTACAACCCGCAGGCTAATGGTTTATGCGAACGTTTCCATAGGTCATTGAAAGCAGCCCTCAGAGCGTCGCTTACGGATGCAAATTGGGTGGACAGGCTACCATGGGTTTTATTGGGGTTGCGTTCTGCACCTAAAGAGGATTTAAAAGCCTCCCCAGCGGAATTAGTTTTTGCGCAGCCACTCCGGTTGCCCGGGGAGTTTCTCCCAGATAACCCTGCGCCGGAGTGCTCCCCTGCTCAGTGGTTGCAGAGCGACACGGGAGCGAGCACGCTTCCTGGCCCCGTTCATCACAGTTTTCCGCGCGTTTTTGTGCCTAAGGCCTTAAAAAATGCGGAGTTTGTTTTTGTCAGACACGATGCCCATCGCCCAACCTTGCGACCGCCTTATGATGGCCCATTTAGAGTGCTGGAAACAGGTGATAAGCACTTTTTGCTAGATTTTGGGGGCAGAAAGGAAATGATTGGCATAAACAGGCTCAAACCCGCTTTTGTGATGGCTGACGAAGCTGTGCAGTTGGCGAGGGGTCCTCGACGCGGCAGACCTCCTAGGGAGCGTTCCCCAGAGCTCCCACAGGGATTGACTAACAGTTCTCATCCTCAGATAGCAGCTCCACAGCAGGATGGCGCTGCGAGAGTGGTAAAGCCCGCTTACAGCAAGTTCGGAAGAAGATTGAAGCCCAAACAGCACGTGGACTGATGTTTGTGATTTTATCATGACATGCAGACTGTGTTGTATTGTTTCATCTTAGACGTTTGGGGTGGGGGGGTCATGTGGGACACATATGTGAGTTGCATAGGCTGCATATGTATATTACCCTTGCTTTACGTCTCAGAATGAACAATAGGTCTGGGTCTCCTGGGGATAACAGGAGGATGCGAAATGTGATCTTTAGAGATGGCCTTGAGGGATTTCCTGACCACCAGTGGTTTTAGGTGGAGGGGAGAAGACCTGGAGGATGATGTATTGTGTCTTGGGATTTAAAGACAATGTGACTCTGTACTTTGATGTCCTGGGTATAAAAAGGACAGATGTGGGAGGATGAGTCTCTTTTTCTGTTTGGAGGATGTTGGAGACAAGTGAATAAATCTGATTTGAGAAATAAACTCAGCCTCATCTTTTCACGCTCTCCACACCTTCATTTAAAAACTACATTTTGTGTTTACTTGTGTTATCTTTGTCTAATATTTAAATTTGTTTGATGATCTGAACATTTAAGTGTGACAAACATACAAAAAAATGAGAAATCAGGAAGGGGGCATACACTTTTTCACACCATTGTAACGCTGGCCAGCAGACAAGGATGCGAGCCACATGACCCAGACAGTATGTAAACATAGTAAACTTCAGCTTTGGACAATGTTTAATTTTTTGTTTGTCAAATCACAATAGGCCTGTTCTATTATGCCCACACCACAGTGATATCATATCGCACTGCTGTGTAATATTGCTTAATAATTATGAACCTTGCTGGTAAACTGTAAGGGGAAAGAGAGGAGGGGAAAAAAACGAAAACCTGTAGAAGAGCTTGCAATAACGAGGCGATGTGATTTATAAACCAAGGTTTATTATCAGCTTCGCTCCTCTAACAAGTCTCATCTCAGTGCAGAAGCAGAATAAGAGGTCGAACACATTCAGACCTTCATACTTATACTTACACACAACAAAAGACATTGCATATCAAAGCTGACATCCTGAATTAACTTAATCCCCCCTCCTTTGTCTTCCGTCTCCTCCACCTGACCCAGGGAGGTCAGGGCGATCGATCTCCTCCATTGTCCTCTGTCTCCTCCACCTGACCCTGGGAAGACAGGGAGATCGATCTGGTCTCCACCGCTGCGACTCCGTCTGCTCTTTGATCTTCGCTGGCGGTTGAGACCTCTTGTCCTGTTCTGAGGCGTGAGGTCATTGCACATATGTAATCACTAAACATTCTAATATGCTTATACATATGTAGGTATGGGATATATGATTAATATAAACCACAGCCCCCCCCCAAACGACTAAGAAAAGGACAATCAAAGTAAGTCTACAGTTTAAGATAATTTCTATGACATACTATACTGTTAAACCTCTTGACAGGGAAAACAAGGAAGAATCTTTCCAGCAGTCATGCTCCTGTAGAGAATTCAGTGATAACCATAACAGTGTAGTAATATCACAAATCAGCCTTAAAACTGTCACGGCACAATCTGATAAAATAGTTAACAACTCTTGGTTAATTTGCATCAGTCCCTGTGCCGTCTGGGTTTTAATCTTCTCCTGAATCTGCTGTAGGTCCGCTTCGGCGTCCTGGCGGGACCTTGCTGTAAGGAATCTGCAGCTTGGGGAGGAGAGTGGTTATTTGTTCCCTGCAGGGGGGTTGAGTCTTTTTTCTTGGGGGGTCTACCCCGCCGAGGTGCCCTCGCCACCCGTGCAGGTTTGTCTCTCAACAAGAAAGCAGGTTTAAGTCTGTCAATGCTGACTGTTTCTTTTCTGTCCCCTAAATCAAGCACAAAATGCTTGTCACCAGGTTCCAGCACTCTGAATGGTCCGTCGTATGGTGGACGGAGGGTTGACTTTAAAGCTTCATGCCTAACAAAAACAAACTCGGCATTTTTTAAAGCTTGGGGGACAAAAACCCGTGGGAAAGAGTGATGTGCCAGTCCGGGGAGAGTGTCTGGTCTGTTACTGTCTAACGGCCTCAGGGTTGGAAGATGCCCAGGCTCTGGGTTCTCTGGTAAAAACTCACCTGGGAGTCTGCGAGGTTGTGCAAACACTAACTCTGCTGGGGAGGTGTCTAGATCCTCTTTAGGCGCAGCACGCAACCCCAATAAAACCCAGGGAAGTTTATTTACCCAATTTGTATCCGTTAGCGAGGTCCTGAGGGCGGCCTTTAAAGATCTGCGAAAGCACTCGCATAACCCATTAGCCTGAGGGTGATAAGCGGTGGTGCGGTGAATTGTCACCCCTAAGCTGCTGGCCATGGCTGACCAGAGCTCTGAGACAAATTGAGGCCCCCTATCGGATGTGATGTCCGATGGGACGCCGAAACGTGCCACCCAGTTTGTCAAAAAAACGTGAGCGACTTCCGCCGCTGAGGTTGACGCCAGAGGGACCGCCTCAGGCCAGCGCGTAGTACAGTCTATCATTGTTAACAGGTGTGTGAAGCCTTGAGATGAAGGTAGTGGTCCCACGAGGTCGACATGAACGTGGTCAAACCTCCTGGCTGGGATTCGAAAAGGCTCTAGAGGGGCTTTTGTGTGTTTGTGTATTTTGGCGCGCTGACAAGACATGCAAGTTTTTGCCCATTCCTTTACATTTTTGCGCAGGCCCGGCCAAACAAACTTTTCGGCGACCATTTTCACCGAGGCGTGCACACCTGGGTGCGCGAGGGAGTGAATTGAGTCGAAAATACGGCGGCGCCATGCAGCTGGGACTACCGGGCGAGGTCGGCCGGTTGAGATGTCGCAGATTGGGGGGGTACACCGTCACGTAGACCCCTTTCCTCCAGTCTTAACCCTGTTGGTCCAGACAGGAGCGCGCGCACGTCCGCGTCACCGCTTTGCTCCTCTGCCATGGCTGCATAATCTATCCCTACGTGAATTGGGGCCGCGTACGTGTCCGCGTTGGCGAAGAGTTCTGTGGCTGAGGTAGTATAATCTGTCTCCTCGTGCTCTGGCGATGTCACAGCGTGAGAGAGGCAGTCTGCTACCACGTTAAGTTTGCCTGCCACATGTCGAATGTCTGTGGTGAACTCTGAAATTGCAGCTAGCTGTCTTTGTTGCCTGCCTGACCATGGTTCTGAAATTTTAGCCATCGCAAAGGTGAGTGGTTTGTGGTCTACAAAAGCCGTGAAACGCCGCCCTTCTAACCAGAACTGGAAGTGGCGGATGGATAAATGAAACGCTAGCAGCTCCCTGTCAAAAGTGCTGTATTTACGCTCGGTTTGGTTTAACGATTTGCTGAAAAATGCTAAAGGTTGCCAGGTCCCGCCAACGTGTTGTTCCACCACTGCCCCTATGGCCAAGTCTGAAGCGTCTGTGGTTAGCGCTATGCGGGCCAAGGGATCGGGGTGAACCAACAATGTGGCATTCGCTAGAGCACTTTTTACTTCCGCGAAGGCGTGTTCGCGCTCCGGGGTCCATTCGACCGCGTTGGAAGGCTTTTGTTTTCTGAGCGCGGCATACAGGGGCTGCATGAGTTGAGCTGCGCGGGGGAGGAAACGGTTGTAAAAATTCACCATTCCCAAAAATTCTTGCAGCGATTTGACCGTTTGTGGTCGTGGAAAATTTTCTACTGCGTGGACTTTGTCTGGCAATGGGACTGCCCCCTTCGGTGAAACTCTGTGCCCCAAAAAATCAATTTGTGACACGCCGAATTTGCATTTGGCTGGGGTGATTATTAACCCGTGCTCTTCTAGTCTCTGAAAAACTGTAGTGAGGTGTTGTTCGTGTTCTTCCTCTGACGGGCTGGCTACCAGCATATTGTCGAGGTAGACGAACACGAAGGGGAGGTCACGTAATACCGCGTCCATCATGCGCTGAAAGGTTTGAGCGGCACCTTTGAGGCCAAACGGCATCCGCAAAAATTCAAAAAGACCGAAAGGGGTTATTACAGCCGTTTTAGGAATGTCTTTCGCTCGAACGGGGACTTGGTGATAGCCGCGGACCAGGTCTATTTTAGAAAAAATGCATGCACTCGCCAGATGTAGTGAGAAATCTTGGATGTGAGGAATTGGGTAGCGGTCATGCGCTGTCGCATTGTTTAATCTGCGGTAATCACCGCACGGTCTCCAAGAACCGTCGGTTTTCGGGACCATGTGGAGTGGCGATGCCCAGGGGCTTTTCGAGCATCTAATAATGCCTAATTTTTCAAGGGTGGCAAACTCGTCCCGTGCTATGGCGAGCTTGGTCGCGTCTAAGCGCCAAGCTTTGGCGAACACGGGTGGGCCCGTTGTGGGAATGAAGTGTTCAACCCCGTGTTTCGCTACTGTTGCTGAAAATTTTGGAACTGTGAGTGCTGGAAATTGGGTGAGGAGTTGATCAAACTTACCTCCTGCTGTTGTGACGTTGGCCAGCATGGGTGGTGGAGAAACTCGAGCTGAGCAGGGGATAGAAGAAAATGACGTCTATTTGCTAGATCGACTAACAACCCATGTGCACACAAAAAATCAGCGCCCAACATGTTAAAACTCACCACCGCTACAATAAATGTCCATCTATAGTTGCGGCCGTGGATGCAAAGAGGCAGGTTCCTTTCACCGTAGGTGTTGATGATCGAGCCGTTGGCTGCCATCGCTCCATTTCCCCGGGGACCCATGGCCCGGTCTGCGTGGGAAGGGGTGATAAAACTCAGCTGAGCTCCGGTGTCGATCAGGAACTGTCTCCCGGTGTGTCCGTCAGTCACATACAGTAGTTTATTTTTCTCGCCGAGAGCCGCAGCTGTTAACGGCCTCTCGGCTTTGGTGTTTCCCGAACTTTTGAATTTGCAGGGGTGCACGCATTTGTACGCTCTCCCGGAGAAACGGTGGTGGTAATAGCAGAGGTCGTTCCGCCTGTTGCGTCTTGGTCGTGTTGCCGCCATGGTGGGCGGGCTCTGCTCGGTTGTCTGTGGTTCTCTGCTGCTCTGGGCTTCCGCACTGAGATCTGCGAATGCTGCCATGGCCATCTGTTCGCCGCAGGCGTTGATGAGCCGCTGCGCCTCTCGGGCCAGCGTGCGGAAGTCCTGCTGGGTGTTGCACCGCATGTTGACCAGCGTCCCTCTCATGTGTGGTGGCAGAGTGCTGAGGAAGATATATCGGAAAAGGAAGTTGTCGTTGTCCTCTTCCTTAAGCTGCAGCATGTCCTCCATGAGGGCCTTGGGTCTGCATCCTCTGTGGCCGTAGATTGCCAGGATTTTCTCTTCTCTCTCCTCGGCTGAGGGGACGAAATTCTCCACGATGATCGCCTTAAGCTCTCTGTATTTGTCATGGGCGGGCGGCCGTTGGATTATGCTCCGCGCACATCTTGACGTGGCAGCGTCGAGTTTGGCGACGATGTGATAAAATTTTGTGTCGTCTGCCGTTATGCCCGCCAGTGCAAACTGAGCCTCAGCTTGCTGGAACCACGAGCTCGGGTCTTCCTGCCAGAAGTCTGGCAGCTTGACGGTGACGGCGTTTGTGTGGGCCGTCCCTGATGTGTCCACCGGGTGAGAGCGCCTTTCTTCCGCTCTCACGGCGGGGCTGGTGCTCGGTTGAGCCCTCTCTGTAGCTTCTGCCGTGGGGGAACGTCGCCCATCTGTTCTCCTGTCTGCATGGGCGCCGGTGCTTGCCTGGGTCGCCTCCGATGAGTCAATCGCGGGAGAACGTCTCTGTTCCATCCTCGCGTCAGGGTCACCAGTGTAGAAGAGCTTGGAATAACGAGGCGATGTGATTTATAAACCAAAGTTTATTATCAGCTTCGCTCCTCTAACAAGTCTCATCTCAGTGCAGAAGCAGAATAAGAGGTCGAACACATTCAGACCTTCATACTTATACTTAAGATAAGATAAGATAAGATAAGATAAGCCTTTATTAGTCCCACAACGGGGAAATTCCAGGATTGCAACAGCACAGGGATAGCAACACTCAGAGCAACAATCAGAAGGCAAGAAAAAAAAAAACCAAGCAAGCAAGAGCAGCTAATATACATATGTACATATTACTATAAAATATATATATACACACACACACAGACACACAGTGTAGAGCATTGTAGCTGGATGGAATAAATATATGAATATATAAACACACAGTGCAGAGCATTGCAGCTAGGTGGAATAAATATGTAAGTATATAAACACACACAGTGCGGAGCATTGTAGCTAGATGGAATAAATATATAGATATATAAAAACACAGTGCGGAGCATTGTAGCTAGATGGAATAAATATACAGATATATAAATATGAACACACCCAGTGCTGAGCATTGTAGCTAGATGGAATAAATATGTAAATATATAAACACACACAGTGCAGAGCATTGTTGCTAGATGGGATGAAACAGCATAACCCTCTACTTAGTTAGTGCTTGGGCAGCACGGTGGTGCAGTGGTTAGCACTGTTGCCTTACAGCTAGAAGGTTCCTGGTTCGAATCCCCAGGTTGGCAGGGGTAGGAACCTTTCTGTGTGGAGTTTGCATGTTCTCCCTGTGCTGCGTGGGTTTACTCCGGGGGCTCCGGTTTCCTCCCACAATCCAAAGACATGCATGCATGTTAGGTTAATTGGCTGTTCTAAATTGTCCCTAGATATCTGTTTCCTATAGGCCCTTAGAATAGAGGGTTAGTATTAGTGAATGCGCTTTGAGTGGTCTTTGTGACTAGAAAAGCGCTATATAAGTGCAGGTTAGTTAGTAGTTAGTAGTTAGTTATCCTACATGGTATGATTATGTGCCCATACATATTCTCACCCTCCATAGCGACCGGTATTTTCCTAGTTGTATGCCGGAGGGGACCATTGTGTAAGTCTATTGCATCTTTTGCATTTAAAAACTATTAGTTTGTTACGTCTTTTTGCTATCTTTGCAAGCAGCCCTGCTTAGGTTGTACAGTCTGACAGCCGTTGGTAGGAAGGACCTACGAAACCTCTCGGTTGTGCACCTGGGATGATGTAGTCTGCTGCTAAATGAGCTCCTCAGTGCATTCAGTACATCTTGCATAGGGTGGAACTCGGACTCCAGCAGAGATGACAGTTTAGCCACCGTCCTTCTCTCTCCTATCTCCTCCACCGGATCAAGGCGCTGCCCCAGGACAGAGCTAGCTTTCTTAATCAGTTTGTTCAGTCTCTTCCTATAGGCTGCTGTAATGCCACTGCCCCAGCAGACCACTCCAAAAGTGATGGCTGATGCCACCACCGTGTCATAGAATGTCTTCAGCAGCGCCCCTTGTACACCAAAAGACCTGAGTCTCCTCAGCAGGAACAGCCTGCGCTGTCCCTTCTTGTAGAGTGTGTCAGTATTGTGTGACCAGTCTAGTTTATTGTTCAGATGAACACCCAGGTACTTATAGGATGTCACCATCTCGATGTCTGTTCCCTGTATATTTACTGGTGCTGTGAGGGGCTGCCCATGCCTGCGGCAGTCCACCACCAGCTCCTTAGTTTTCCTTGCGTTGATCTGGAGGCAGTTCCGATGGCACCAGTCTACGAAGTCCTGGATAAGCCCTCTGTACTCAGCTTCATCTCCATTGGAGATGAGGCCAACGATCGCAGAGTCATCAGAGAACTTCTGTAGATGGCAGTGTGTTGTGTTGTGTGTTGTGTGAGAAGTCCGCAGTATAAAGAGTGAACAGGAAGGGAGCCAGCACCGTTCCCTGGGGGGCCCCCGTGCTACTGATGATCGTGTCGGACACACAGTCCCGGGTTCTCACAAACTGAGGCCGGTTCGTGAGGTAGTCCAGGATCCATGATGACAGGTGCTGGTCCACCCCTGCGCGCAGCAGCTTGTCCTTCAGGATCATCGGTTGGATGGTGTTGAAAGCACTGGAGAAGTCAAAGAACATGATCCTCACCATATTCCCGGGCTTCTCCAGGTGGGACAGAGAACGGTGAAGGAGGAAGATCACCGCATCCTCCACCCCAATGCCATGCTGGTAGGCAAACTGGAGTGGATCCATCGCTGGTTCCACCAGGGGGCGGAGGTGAGCAAGGAGCAGTCTCTCCAGGGTCTTCATCAAGTGGGACGTCAAGGCCACCGGTCTGTAGCTGTTCAGGTCTTTGGGGTGGGAAGTTTTTGGTACAGGTACCACACAAGATGTTTTCCACAGCTGTGGTACCCTCCCCAGCTTCAGGCTCAGGTTGAAGATGTACGTCACAATCCCACACAGCTGGTCTGCACAGGACTTGAGGAGCTTTGCGCTGATGCCGTCCGGTCCCGAACACCCAACACCGGTCCCAACACCCTTATAATTTATTTATTGAAAGAAAATCCTTTTTCAGATTTTTGCAAAGCTTTTCGTATTTTGAAGAGATTTATTTTTCAATGGAAGCTGGTATTTTTTGGTCACTGACCTTTTTTTAAATGAATGATGAAGACCATGGTTTCTGAGTGAGTTGATAATTTTGTAAAAATCTATAGAGTATTAAATATCTCTGAGTGTATAAAGTATTAAAATAAAATAGATATATCAAGTAAGTGCAGTCAAATTTTGTCTGTAACATTACTTTTTCAGTATTTAGAAGTGCCCCCTTTTTTTAGTTGAGCACCTGCTCCCTGAAATGTCTGTGCACGTCGCTGTATATTGATCTGTTAAAGATGCTCCAGCAAAAAACTGGAAGTATACAAAAAAATAAGACCAGTGGAACTGAAAATAGAATATAAATAAATACAAATAAATTAAAAAGTGTGTAAATAAAAAGTACTGTAGATCCATTCTCAAAAAAATGTATTATCGACAAAGAGGTTGGAAAATAAAGCTATTTGATGACAATAAATATTCACTGGCCATCGTGTGGTGCGGTCCACCACTGTCAGAAGGTGCGTGAAACTCTGCGATGGTGGGAGGGGGCCCACGAGGTCCACGTGAACGTGGTCGAACCTTGCAGCCGGGATATGGAAAGGCTCCGAGGGGGCCTTTGTGTGCCTGTGCACTTTGGCTCGTTGGCCCACTACTCAGGCTGCAGCCCACTCTTTCACCTGTTTGTGCAGGCTCGGCCAGACGAACTTCGCTTCCACCATTTTGACTGACGCGCGCACTCCTGGGTGTGCCAGGGAGTGAACCGACTCAAAAACGCGGCAGTGCCAAGCGCATGGGACCACCGGGCACGGGCGTCCTGTGGAGATGTCACAGATTGGGGGAGGCCCCCGTCTTGCAGTACCCTGCTCTCCAGCCTTAACCCTGTTGGTCCAGACTGGAGCGTGCACACATCCGCATCGCCGATCTGCTCCACGGCCATGGCCGTGTAATCTATCCCTACGTAGACTGGGGCCACTAATGCGCGTGAGAGGCAGTCCGCCACCACGTTCAGTTTACCGGCCACATGCTGAATGTCGGTCGTAAACTCCGAGATTGCAGCCAGCTGTCTCTCCTGCCGGCCCAACCATGGTTCCGAAACCTTGGCCATCACGCACGTTAGCGGCTTGTGGTTCACAAACGCAGTGAAGGTGCGCCCTTCCAGCCAGAACTGGAAGTGGCGTATGGCCAGGTGGAGAGCCAGTAACTCGCTGTCGAACACGCTGTATTTACGCTGACTGTCGCGCAAAGCCCTGCTAAAAAAGGCAAGCAGCTGCCAAGAACCGGCGACGCATTGCTCCATGACGGCCCCTATGGCCACATTCGAGGCGTCGGTAGTGAGCGCTATCCAAGCCGCCGGGTCCGGGTGCACCAGTAGTGCGGCGTTTGCCAGGGCTGTTTTAACCTCAGAGAACGCCTGCTCCCGCTCAGGAGTCCAGTCGACTCTGTCCGCCAGTTTCCATTTCTTGAGCGCGGCGTACAATGGCTGCATGAGCTGGGCTGCGTGGGGGAGGAAACGGTTATAAAAGTTAACCATCCCCAAAAACTCCTGCAGCGCCCTGACCGTCTGAGGCCGGGGAAAATTTTCCACTGTGCGCACCTTGTCCGGCAAGGGTATCGCTCCCTCCGGTGAGATGGAGTATCCCAAAAAAATCGATCCCCGTTACGCTGAACTGGCATTTTGCCGGGTTGATTATTAACTCGTGCTCCTCTAACCTCAGGAAAACCGTCCTGAGGTGGGTTACGTGTTCGTCCTGGGACGCGCTGGTCACCAGGATGTCATCCAGGTAGACGAACACAAACGGCAGATCGCACAACACCGCATCCATCATGCGTTGGAATGTCTGTGCCGCGCCTTTTAACCTGAAAGCCATGCGTAAAAACTCAAACAGACCAAACGGGGTTATTACTGCTGTTTTAGGTATGTCCTCAGCGTGCACCAGGACCTGGTGATAACCCCGGACCAGGTCTATCTTAGAAAAAATATGTGCCACGGCGAGGTGAACGGAAAAATCCTGAATATGGGGGATCGGGTAGCGGTCGTGCACTGTGGCTTTGTTTAGTCTGCGGAAATCTACGCAAGGTCGCCACGATCCCTCGGCCTTAGGGACCATATGTAGTGGGGATGCTCATAGGCTGTTTGATCGTCTGATGATGCCCAGCCTTTCCAAGTTGGCAAACTCCTCGCACGCTATGGCCAGTTTAGCTGTGTTCAGGCACCGAGGTCGTGTGAAAACGGGCTGCCCAGTGGTGGTAATAAAGTGCTCCACCCCGTGTTTAGTGATGGCCGCCGAAAACGTACCGTGATTGCTGGGAACTGGGTGAGCAGTGTGTGGAACTTACCACCTGGAGTTGTGACGTTGGCTAGCGTTGTTGGCCCGGCTCCTAGAGCTGTACAGGGGAGAGAATCAAAAGACATTGCATTAATCAGGCGTCTGTTAGCAACATCGACTAGTAGTCCGTGTGCACACAAAAAATCAGCGCCTAAGATTGGGAAACTGCATGCAGCTATGACGAATGTCCACTGGTACGTGCGGCCATGCAGGGATACAGTCAGTGTCCTCTCACCAAAAGTCTTAATGTCTGAGCCGTTTGCGGCCGTCAGCTTGGGGCCGCTAGTTCCTGCTAGCCGGTCGATGTAGGACGGCAGGATGAGGCTCTTTTGGGAGCTGGAGTCCACGAGGAACCGTCTCCCCGAGCGTGAGTCTGTCACGTAGAGCGGCTTGCTTTCCTCACCGGTGGTCACAGCCGCTACCTGGCATTTCCCGGACGTTTGAATTGGCACGGTGGCACGCATCGGCGTGCATCCTCTCCAAAACGGCGGTGGTAGGAGCAGAGCGTCTCTCTCTGGCGCTTCCTGGCCCCCGCTGCTGCTACCATCGCTGGCTCCTCGCTTCCGCTGGCCATCTCGCTGGGTTTCGATGCCACTGCATTCACTGTGAGGGCTCTGGTGGTGAGGATGATCCGATCTGCCTCCTGGGCTAGCGCACAGTAGTCACGCGCGGCCAGCAACGGCGAGTTGGCAAGGACCGCTCTGGCCACTGTTGGGAGGTTCCGGAGGAAAAGGTGGGCAAATAAAAAATGCCCGTTGTCCGTGCCCATCAACGCCAACATCTTCTCCATCAGTTCGACTGCCGACCAGTCTCCTAACTCGGAGCCCGTCAGGAGCCTCTCCGCTATCTCGCAGTCCGAGAGCGTGTAGCGCCGGGTCAGCGCGGTTTTGAGAGCCCCATATTTGTCGCGGGCTGGGGGCTGTTGGAGCAGGCTCGCTACTTGCTGAGTCGTGCAAGCGTCCAGCGCTGCGACCACGTAGTAATATCTGGTGTCATCTGCCGTTATTCCCCGGAGCGCGAACTGGGCCTCGGTGTGGAAGAACCAAGACTTCGGGTCGTGCAGCCAAAAGTCTGGTAGTTTGACCGAAACGGCGCACGCATTGCTGATGCTTCCCATCCAGGTCATCTCCAGGGTGTTCGCCTCATGTTCCATTATTCATCAAGGGTCACCAGTGTGGAGAGAGGAATAATCAGGCCGAGCGTTCAGAGCAGATGAACTTTATTCACTCTCTCACATCTTCCAGAATCAGAAAACATTAACCTCATGTAGCAGGGACTCTCTTTTGTATACAACACTCACACGTCCCTGCTACCCAAGGTCCTGCATTACAATTCTTTCCCACATGACAATTCATTTTGTCCCCCAGCCCTTTAATCCCCATGCTCTTCTGTCAGAGGAAATTACTGCATCTCCATGTCTTTCAGTCTGAGATGAATATCACAGCATGGGTCCCCCATACTACCATAATTCACACAAAGCATCATGGGGCCTAGGAATAAGGTGGATAAAAAAAAAAAAACTAACTGTGAACTATTAACAGAATATATTTTCTATCCTTTGCAATTTTATTGTGGTTCAGGAAATTTGTTTTATTTATGACTGTCTGTATATGAATTTGATTGTTTTACAGAGTACACATGTATAGTTTGTATTTTTTCCTCATGTTTAAACTTTTAAGACAAAAATGTAATGTTTCCAAAATAGTTCACAAATGTATGCATAGAAAGCTAGAATGAAAAAAACTTTCAAATTTATTATAAAAATACATGAACCTGTAAGAAAAAAGTAATGATTTTAAAAAAAAACTAAAAACTAAAAATCAGCCACATTTCAATTTGAAAATAGTCTCAAATGTACAATAAACATCAGAGTTATGAGACAGAGAAATACAATATTTTGAGGAAAAAATAGCAAATTTATGCAAAAAAAGTAAAATTTAGAATAAAGAAGGTAGTGTGGCCGACACACATTGTGGGCTCACGCTGCCACAGAGACAGAACTGAATGTGTATTGTGGAGTGTCACGTCTGCAAGGACTGAGGACTCAAATCTACAGGAGGTAACAAGGAAGTGTGAGATTTGTCTCTTTGTCCCACAGAAGACGCCCCGGAGGGTATTCCGGTTCATCAAGAAATGAGAGACAATGGTGAAGCTTCAAAGGGATGCTTTGTAACTGTATGTTGACTGAAGACACCATGTGACTTGAATTCTGATGCTGGAAATGTATAAAAGGGGGTTGAAGTATGATTCTTTCTCTTTCCTGCTTTGAGAATGCTAGGAGCTTGTGTTCTGTCAAATAAAGCTGGTTTATGACTAAAACTCAGCCTCGTTATTTGAGCATGCTCCTACACTGGTGACCTACGACGAAGAATGAGCAATGAGAATTCTTCCGAACCGGGCTCGGTGGAAGCCAGCCTGATGGCCGCCTCCACGCTCCGGCTGCCCGATTTCTGGCAGCACAGCCCGCGCTCATGGTTTAGCGCAATCGAGGCGCAGTTCAACCTCCGGAGAATCTCCAACGACGACACAAGATTCTACCACGTGGTAGCGAAACTGGACAGCGACACGGTCCAGAGAGTGGAGGATTTGGTTAATCATCCACCAGACAGCGACAAGTACAGCGCATTGAAAGACGCGCTGATCAGCCATTTCACCCCCTCAGTCCAACAAAGAGCAGAGGGGCTCCTGGCGCTGACGGAGGCAGAAAACGATAGACCTGCGGACCTGATGGTGAAGATGCTGCAGCTCAAAGCCTCCGAGGATGGCGAATTCATTTTCGCCCACCTATTCCTTCGAACCCTGCCACCAGCAGTGAGAGTGGCCCTGGCAGAGTCACCCCGATTGGCCAAGCGAGACTACCATGGGTTGAGCAAGGAGGCGCAGAAGTTGGTCGACGCCCACAAGCAGAACGCGGTTTCGGCCGCGGCGGCTAGTTCGGGAACGGCGTCCGGAGACAGCTTGGGTCCAGCGGCACCAGACGCACCAACAACGGCGGCGACCGGAGCCAGACGACGCGGAGCGGAGAACGGCTCGTGCTTCTACCACCGCCGTTTTGCAGAGAGAGCGCACAGGTGCGTCCCACCGTGCAATTTTAAACGCCAGGACCGAGGGCCGGTAGCAGCCGCGACTCTCGGCAATGAGAACAGGCTGCTTTACCTGACGGATGCACGCTCGGGGAAACAGTTCCTCGTGGACACGGGCTCGCAGCTGAGCTTCGTCACGCCCACCTACGCGGAACGGCTGTCGCCTTCTAAAGCCCCCTGGGTGTCAGTGTCAGCAGCGAACGGCTCCACAATTAAAACGTTTGGTGAGAGGACCATGCTTCTGTCCTTACAAGGCCGTTCATTTGAGTGGACATTTATTGTAGCAGCAGTCAGTTTCAACATGTTAGGGGCTGATTTTTTGTGCTCACATGGTTTATTGGTTGATCTTGCTAATAGACGTCTGATTAATGCACTGTCTTTTCATTCTATTCCCTGCACAGCTCGGGTGGCCCCGCCAACTGCACATGCCAGCGTCTCAGCCGCGGGTGGTAAGTTTCACACTCTGCTTGCTCAGTTTCCAGCACTCACAGTCCCCACTTTTTCAGCAACGGTGGCCAAACATGGGGTAGAACATTTCATAACAACCACAGGCCCTCCCGTTTTTGCAAAGGCTCGGCGTTTGGACCCAGCTAAACTGGCCATCGCGTGCGAGGAGTTCACTAATCTGGAAAAACTAGGCATCGTTAGACGCTCCAAGAGCGCTTGGGCTTCGCCGTTACACATGGTCCCAAAGGCTGACGGCTCGTGGCGGCCTTGCGGCGATTTCCGCAGGTTGAACAACGTTTCAGCTCATGACCGCTACCCGATTCCGCACATTCAGGATTTTTCTGTTCATTTGGCGGGGGCGCGCATTTTTTCTAAAATAGACTTGGTGCGCGGCTATCACCAGGTTCCAGTGCGCGCGCACGATGTACCCAAAACAGCGGTCATAACTCCTTTCGGCCTTTTTGAGTTCTTGCGCATGCCTTTTGGCCTCAAGGGGGCCGCGCAGACTTTCCAACGCATGATGGATGCAGTTTTACGCGACCTGCCTTTCGTGTTCGTTTATTTGGACGATATTTTGGTAGCCAGCACGTCCGAAGGCGAACATGAAAAACACCTCACAGCAGTTTTCCAGAGGTTGGCAGAGCACGGGTTAATAGTGAACCCAGCAAAATGCCAGTTTGGGGTGGCGCAGATTGATTTTTTGGGACATCGCGTTTCGGCAGAGGGAGCAGTTCCCCTTCCAAATAAAGTGCGTGCCATAACAGATTTTCCGCAACCTCAAATGGTTAAGGCGCTTCAGGAGTTTCTAGGGATGGTTAATTTTTACAACCGTTTCCTCCCAAGCGCAGCACGACTCATGCAGCCATTGTACACCGCGTTAAAAAAACAAAAGCCCGCAAATAAAGTCGAATGGTCTCCGGAGCGGGAGCGCGCTTTTGCCCAGGTCAAATCAGCCCTGGCAAATGCAGTTTTGTTAGCGCACCCAGTTCCAACGGCCCGCATGGCGCTCACCACTGATGCTTCCGATGTAGCGGTGGGGGCGGTAGTTGAACAGTTTGTGGCAGGTACCTGGCAACCCCTCGCGTTTTTCAGCAGGACCTTGCGCGATAGTGAACGGAAATACAGCGCGTTTTACAGGGAGCTTTTGGCCCTACACTTGGCCATCCGTCATTTTCAGTTCTGGTTAGAGGGGCGACGTTTCACCGCTTTTGTGGATCATAAACCGCTAACGTTTGCGATGGCCAAAATTTCAGAACCCTGGTCAGGCCGGCAACAAAGGCAACTAGCCGCAATATCGGAGTTTACTACTGATATTCAGCATGTCGCGGGTAAACACAATGTTGTAGCAGACTGCCTCTCGCGTGCAATAGCACCACCAAGCCCTATAGGGGCAGACTCTGTAGCCATGGCCGCGGGCCCGGGCAGCGACGCGGGAGCGCACGCAGCCCCGGTCTGTGTTGGGTTAGATTATGCAGCCATGGCTGCGGAGCAGGTTAACGACGCGGACGTGCGCGCGCTCCAGTCTGGACCAACAGGGTTAAGGCTGGAGCACAGGGTGCAACAAAACGGTATGCCCCCGCTAATCTGCGATGTCTCCACGGGACGGCCCCGCCCTGTGGTGCCAACCGCGTGGCGTCGCCGTGTTTTTGACTTGGTCCATTCTCCCGCGCACCCGGGGGTGCGCGCATCGATCAAATTGGTGGGGGAGAAATTTGTTTGGCCCGGGTTGCGCAAACAGGTCAAGGAATGGGCAGCAGCCTGCGTAGCGTGTCAGCGAGCTAAAATACACAGACACACTAAGGCCCCGTTAGAACCTTTCCACATCCCCGCTAAGCGTTTTGATCACGTGCATATTGACCTGGTCGGCCCGCTTCCGTTATCACACGGGCACACACATCTTTTGACAATGGTAGACCGCACCACGCGCTGGCCAGAGGCGATTCCTCTGACATCAACCACAGCGGAAGAAGTTGTGCGAGCATTTTTAACAGCATGGGTTGCGCGTTTTGGTGTACCGTCGGACATAACGTCCGACAGGGGTCCCCAATTTAGTTCCGAGCTATGGTCATCGATGGCCCGCAGCTTGGGGGTGAAGATTCATCGCACCACCGCGTATAACCCCCAGGCCAATGGTTTATGCGAACGCTTTCACAGGTCATTGAAAGCAGCCCTCAGAGCGTCGCTAACGGATACAAATTGGGTAGACAAACTTCCATGGGTGTTATTAGGGTTGCGTTCTGCACCTAAGGAAGATTTGCATGCTTCCCCGGCTGAATTAGTTTTCGCTCAGCCGCTCCGTTTGCCCGGGGAATTTCTTCCTGATAATCCCGCACCTAATGGCCCCCCCGCTCAGCCGTGGCAGAGCGGCTCAGGAACAAACACGCTTCCTGGCCCGGTCCATCACAGTTTCCCACACGTTTTTGTGCCCAAGGCTTTAAAAAATGCAGAGTTTGTTTTTGTTAAACATGACGCCCAGCGTCCAAGTTTGCGGCCGTTTTACGACGGACCGTTTCGAGTGCTGGAGACCGGGCAGAAGCATTTTCTGCTAGATTTAGGGGGCAGAAGGGAGCTGATTTGCATTAACAGGCTCAAACCCGCTTTTGTTCTGGCTGAGGAGGAGGTGCAGCTCGCGAGGCCCCCCCGCCGGGGCAGGCCGCTGAGAAGACATTCTCCAAAGTCTTCACAGAGAGGTGCTAACAGCTTTAATCCACAGGTGCAGAGAGATGTTGCAGAGGCAGCCAAGCCAAGTTGCAGCAGATTCGGCAGAAGATTAAAACCCAGGCAGTTGGTGGATTGATTAGCGATGTATGGAGTGTTTTGTGTTTCTCTTTTTGTTATGCCATGCAGATTTTGCCTTACTCGACGTTTGGGGGGGGTAGTGTGGCCGACACACATTGTGGGCTCACGCTGCCACAGAGACAGAACTGAATGTGTATTGTGGAGTGTCACGTCTGCAAGGACTGAGGACTCAAATCTACAGGAGGTAACAAGGAAGTGTGAGATTTGTCTCTTTGTCCCACAGAAGACGCCCCGGAGGGTATTCCGGTTCATCAAGAAATGAGAGACAATGGTGAAGCTTCAAAGGGATGCTTTGTAACTGTATGTTGACTGAAGACACCATGTGACTTGAATTCTGATGCTGGAAATGTATAAAAGGGGGTTGAAGTATGATTCTTTCTCTTTCCTGCTTTGAGAATGCTAGGAGCTTGTGTTCTGTCAAATAAAGCTGGTTTATGACTAAAACTCAGCCTCGTTATTTGAGCATGCTCCTACAGTAGTACATTTAAAAGGAAAAAAACGCACAATTCTGTCAAAAAATGTTAATGTTGCTTGTTTGTATTATAATTAAATTAAATTAAATCACCCTTTATTGTCATTCAACTGTACAACCAATCATGTACAGTAGAACGAGATGGTGCTTTACCTATCTACTGTGTTAATCACACACACCCCAAGTGTAGAATCAGAGGGCTGCTGCCATGCAAGGCGCCGCCACAAATTTCCCTCCTCCATTCCATTATTGCTGAGCACCAAGCTGGATGGCAGGAAGTTCCACTTTTATATGGTCTTTGGCATGATCCGGCCGGGATTTGAACCCCTGCCTCCCGGGTGTGGGGCGGATGCTCTACCAACTGAGCCACCACTCCGGTGGCTTAATACAGTTAAAACTGTTCATTATAAGTTTAATAGATAGATTAGTTTATTTGACAGGGATAGTGCAATAAACATAGACAATTAATCAATGACAATCAATCTGATGTGTTGCACATAGAGTGTATAGCTATTAGCTAATTTGCAACTCTTGTCCCTGGATGGGCTTTAGAAAAGAGAATCAAGTAAAGAAAAGAACAATATACCTACCAATAGGTATTTTGAATATTTACCTAATATGGCTAAAAAAATGTTTTTTTTAATGCCGCAGATCGTCACAGCTGCCATTCACACGCCATTATAGAAAGGCCGTTGTTTGGAACCATTTGGAGCTCCATGAACAACGTGACTGGGCAGCAGCGAGTTCAAAGCATGTCGCAACTATCATACTACAGACGTGGACAAAATTGTTGGTACCCCTCTGTTAATGAAAGAAAAACCCACAATGGTCACAGAAATAACTTGAATCTGACAAAAGTGGTAATAAATAAAAATTCTATGAAAATTAACCAATGAAAATCAGACAATGCTTTTGAATTGTGGTTCAACAGAATTATTTTAAAAAACAAACTCATGAAACAGGCCTGGACAAAAATGATGGTACCTTAACTTAATACATTGCACAACCTTTTGAGGCAATCACTGCAATCAAAGGATTTCTGTAACTGTCAGTGAGACTTCTGCACCTCTCAGCAGGTATTTTGGCCCACTCCTCATGAGCAAACTGCTCCAGTTGTCTCAGGTTTGAAGGGTGCCTTCTCCAGACGGCATGTTTCAGCTCCTTCCACAGATGTTCGATAGGATTTAGATCAGGGCTCATAGAAGGCCACTTTAGAATAATCCAGTTTCACTCTTAGCCATTCTTGGATGTTTTTAGCTGTGTGTTTTGGGTCATTATCCTGTTGCAAGACCCATGACCTGCGACTGAGACCAAGCTGTCTGACACTGGGCAGCACATTTCTCTCTAGAATACCTTGATAGTCTTGAGATTTCATTGTACCCTGCACAGATTCAAGACACCCTGTGCCAGATGCAGCAAAGCAGCCCCAGAACATAACAGAAACTCCTCCATCTTTCACAGTAGGGACAGTGTTCTTTTCTTGGTATGCTTCATTTTTGCGTCTGTGACCATAGAGCTGATGTGCCTTGCCAAAAAGTTCCAGTTTTGTCTCGTCTGTCCATAGGACATTCTCCCAGAAGCTTTGTGGCTTGTCAACATGCAGTTTGGCAAATTCCAGTCTGGCTTTTTTATGATTTGTTTTCAACAGTGGTGTCCTCCTTGGTCGTCTCCCATGAAGTCCACTTTGGCTCAAACAACGACAGATGGTGCGATCTGACACTGATGTACCTTGACCTTGGAGTTCACCTTGAATGTGTTTAGAGGTTGTTCTAGGCCACATGTGTCAAACTCAGGCCCGCGGGCCAAATTTGGCCCGCAGTGTAATTATAATTAGCCCGCGAGATCATATCAAATGTGCATTAGAGCTGGCCCGCGGTATATACTGTACCGCTAATACTACAAACCCCACAATGCTTTGCTAGTATGTTGTCGCGCAGTCGAAACCGGCAAGCGCTCCTTTTTTCTGTTGACAGTCATTGACAACCGTGCTCCAGTCACATCGGACAAATTAATTTCACCCTCCACAAAAATGGCCAAACGAAAGATGGACAACAGGAGCTTTCAAGACAGGTGGGAGGCAGATTATCTGTTCATGAATATAAAGGACAGACCTGTTTGTCTTGTGTGCGGAGCTAATGTGGCTGTAATGAAAGAATATAACATAAGAATGACATGTTTCGGGACCCAGGAGACAGACACTGACACGGGCAAATTAGTGAACAATAATCTTTATTAGAGTGAAAGGGTGTGTAGTGCAAGTGTGAGCGCGTGGATAGTATCCTGGTCACTGGAACTGAGCACTCTGGACGGAGACCCGGCAACCCTGGAACATATAAGCACAGACAATTACTTTTGTCCCACGCAAATGACAAGCTATCAGTAGTGAGGCTTACTTGGGAGAAGCACAGGTTACGTCCTGCTGAGAACCAGCGGCCGTGCAACGTGGAGGTGAAGGCGTCCGGGAACGAGCTGGGGCTTCCACCTGTGACTGAGACGAGGACAGGTCTTCCAGTGACTCCGGCTGTGACACCACAGACCGGGACGATGACAAACCAGCTGATGACAAGACGAGTGATTCCACAGAACGTGGTGACCATGACAATCCAGACGATGACAAGGTGAGTGATTCCACAGAGCGTGGTGACGATGACACAACAGATGACGATGACACAAACTCCACCGGTAACGGTGGCCAGTACTCCTGTAACTGATACAGTTGTGGGGAGACTTGAATAACGAAACCGAATTGTCTTTCATTTCAGTTTATTCAAGAAATCATTCCACTGTCTGCTCTTATTCTTGAGCAGCGAACAAAGAGAGTGAACACACCAAAGTTCTCTCATTTAAACCTTCTCACATCAAACCATTTCCCTCGCGGGGGAAATCACACATCTATATCAAAGTCTCTTTATTCACATTCATTAGCCTTTTATTTACATAACTCCCCCTTCTCTCTTCCCGAGCCTCAGTGGTCAGGAAGTCTTCTGTCCCCTGTCCTCCACCGGGGGTCCAGGCTCTGTGGCTCCGCACCGCAGGGGGCTGGCTCTCCTTCATCGTGGTTAAATCACATATGCAGTGTCCAACATATACATGTCTCACAACACAGCCATATAACCCCCCCCCAAACGATGAAGAACAGACTAATTCCCAAAATTTAATAGCACCTTACTCACTACTGAATAATCAACACCAACATTCAGTCTGTGCGCCGCTTGGGCTTCAGCCGTCTGCCGAATCTGCTGTGCGTTGGCCCCGCCTTGCCTGCGGTGCTGTTCTGCTTCGGGTCTGTTGACTGAGGAAGAGAGTGGTTAATTGCCCTCTGCGGGGGCCTGCCTCGTCGAGGCGCCACCGCGACCGGTACAGACACGTCCTTCGTGACAAAAGCAGGTTTTAGTCTGTCAATACTGACTGTCTCTTTTCTGTCCCCAAAATCTAGCACAAATTGCTTATCACCTGCCTCCAGCACTCGAAATGGCCCTTCGTAAGGTGGTTTGAGCGTTGCTTTAAGGGCTTCGCGCCTGACAAAAACGAAATCGGCATTTTTCAAAGCCTTGGGGACGAAAACTCGTGGAAAAGCGTGATGAACCGGACCCGGGAGCGTGTCTGCCCCCGTGCCAACTAACGGTCCCAGAGCAGAGAGAGGTGGGGGCTCTGGGTGCTCTGGTAAAAACTCGCCCGGCAGCCTCAGAGTTTGTGCGAATACCAGCTCCGCTGGGGAGGCGTCTAAGTCCTCTTTAGGCGCAGAACGCAACCCTAATAAAACCCATGGGAGTTTATTTACCCAATCTGCATCCGTGAGCGACGCTCTGAGTGCTGCCTTCAAAGACCTATGAAAACGCTCGCATAAACCATTAGCCTGAGGGTGGTAAGCCGTAGTGCGGTGAATTTTGGCTCCTAAGCCGTTGGCCATCGCTGACCACAGCTCAGAGATGAATTGCGGTCCTCTATCGGACGTAATGTCCGACGGAACCCCGAAGCGCGCCACCCAAGCCGTTAAAAAAACGCGAGCCACCTCCGCGGCCGTGGTCGTCGCAAGTGGAACCACTTCCGGCCAACGTGTGGTGCGGTCCACCATTGTCAAAAGATACGTGAACCCCTGTGATGCCGGTAGGGGGCCCACAAGGTCGACGTGCACATGGTCGAACCTTCTGGCCGGAATGCGGAACGGTTCTAACGGGGCTCTTGTGTGCCTGTGAATTTTGGCCCGTTGACAGGAAATGCAGGTTTTTGCCCATTCCTTCACGTGCTTGCGCAGGCACGGCCAAACAAACTTTTCCGCCACTAGTTTCACCGACGCGCGCACCCCCGGGTGCGCCAGTGAGTGGACCGAGTCAAAAACACGGCGGCGCCACGTGGCCGGAACCACCGGACGCGGGCGCCCCGTCGACATGTCGCAGATCAGGGGGGGCATACCGGTTTGTAAACACTTGCTCTCCAGCCTCAACCCTGTTGGTCCAGACTGGAGCGCGCGCACGTCTGCGTCCGCCCCCTGGTCCGCTGCCATGGCTGCGTAATCTATACCCACGTGCACCGGGGCTGCGCGCGCCACCGTGCCGCTCTCCTGCGGCGCGGTCACGGTGGCCCGTTCTGCCTCTGCGCGTGTCGGGGTCGTGAACGCGCGTGAGAGACAATCCGCTACTACATTGAATTTGCCCGCGACGTGCCTAATGTCAGTGGTAAATTCCGAGATTGCGGCCAGCTGCCTCTGCTGCCTGCCGGACCACGGATCTGAAATTTTGGCCATGGCGTATGTGAGCGGCTTGTGGTCCACATAAGCGGTGAAGCACCGTCCTTCCAGCCAGAACTGGAAATGACGAATAGCCAAATGCAGCGCCAACAGTTCTCTGTCAAACGCGCTGTATTTTCGCTCAGCCGCGCTTAAAGATTTGCTAAAGAAAGCCAAAGACTGCCAAACTCCGGCTACCTGTTGCTCAATAACGGCCCCTATGGCTAAATCTGAAGCGTCTGTCGTCAGCGCGATACGTGCTGCAGGGTCTGGGTGGGCCAGGAGCGCAGCGTCAGCCAAGGCTTTTTTAACCTCTGTGAACGCGCGCTCCCGCTCCGGGGACCATTCGACCGCCTGGGTCGGCTTTTGTTTTTTTGAGCGCGGCATATAATGGTTGCATGATTTGAGCTGCGTGGGGCAGGAACCGGTTATAAAAATTCACCATCCCCAAGAATTCCTGTAGTGATTTGACCGTTTGTGGACGGGGAAAATCCGCTACCGCGCGTACTTTCTCTGGTAACGGAACCGCTCCCTCCGGGGAGACGCGGTGACCCAAAAAATCAATCCGCTCAACGCCGAACTGGCACTTGGCTGGGTTAACTATTAAGCCGTGCTCTCCCAGCCTCCTAAAAACTGCTGTGAGGTGCGTTTCGTGTTCGTCCTCTGAAGTACTCGCGACCAAAATGTCGTCGAGGTACACAAACACGAAAGGGAGATCGCGTAACACGGCATCCATCATCCGCTGAAATGTTTGCGCCGCCCCTTTGAGACCAAACGGCATGCGTAAAAATTCGAAAAGTCCGAACGGGGTTATTACCGCTGTTTTAGGAATGTCCTCCGGTTGGACCGGGACTTGGTGATAGCCGCGAACTAGATCAATCTTTGAAAAAATGCGCGCCCCCGCCAGGTGCACCGAAAAATCCTGAATGTGCGGGATGGGATAACGATCGTGTGCCGTAGCGTTGTTTAGCCTGCGGTAATCCCCGCACGGTCTCCAGGAGCCATCGGCTTTCGGTACCATGTGCAGCGGCGAAGCCCACGGGCTCTTCGACCTACGAACGATGCCCAGCCTCTCCAGGCTGGCGAACTCCTCGCGCGCAATGGCGAGCTTAACTGCATCCAAGCGCCGAGCTTTTGCAAACACGGGAGGACCAGAAGTGGGGATGAAGTGTTTCACCCCGTGCTTCGCGACCGTCGCTGAAAAAGTGGGCACAGTGAGCGCTGGAAATTGGGTGAGGAGTGTGTGAAACTTACCACCTGCTGTAGCGACGTGGGTCTGTACTGGTGGCGGGGACACTCGAGCTGAACAGGGGAGAGAGTAAAAAGAGAGTGCATTTACCAGCCGTCTATTAGCAAGATCCACTAACAGATTGTGTGAACACAAAAAATCCGCGCCCAACATGTTGAAACTCACCGCCGCTACTACAAAAGTCCATTCATATGTGCGGCCATGTAAGCATAAAGGCAAGGTCCTTCTCCCGTAGGTGTTGATGTTCGAGCCATTTGCCGCTGTAGCTCCGTCACCGTGGGGTCCAGCTACCCGGTCCGCGTATGTTGGGGTGATGAAGCTCACTTGTGCTCCGGTGTCAATGAGGAACACTCGTCCGGAGCGCGCATCCGTGATGTAGAGCAGCTTGTTGCGTTCTCCGAGGGTCGAAGCTGCTAGCGACCCCCGGTCTTGCCGTTTCCCGAACTCCTGAAGATGCAGGGCGGCACACACCTGCGTGCCTTCTCTGCGAACCTCCGATGGTAAAAGCAGAGATCTTCTCCTCCGCTGTGTCGTGCCCGCGCCTCTGTCGCCGGGCTATTGGCTCCCCCTCGTCGCGGCCGTGTTGCCGCCATCGTCGGCCAGTCTGGTTCTGCCGCCTCTGGCTCCCCGCTGTCTCGGGTCGCTGCTGTGGTTGCTTGCCCGCCGCAGGCGTCCAGGATCCCGTCTGCCTCCTGGGCCAGCTCCCGGAACTCCTCCAGGGTGTGACACTTTTTGCCGGCCAGCGTGCTTCTCGCATGCGCCGGGAGGTTGGAGAGGAAGATGAACTGAAAAATGAAATCATCGTTGTCCAACCCTCTCAGCTGTATCATCTCCTCCATCAGGGCGCTCGGCCTGTGTCCACCTTGGTCTAGCAAAGACAGGATCCTCCTCGCCCTCACTTCAGCCGAGGGGGTGAAAAACTTGATGAGGGTGGATTTCAGCTTGCCGTACCTGTCGGTCGCGGGTGGCTGCTCCACCAAGCTTTGCACGCACCGAGCTGTGCTGTTGTCCAGTTTAGCGATGACATGGTGGAACTTAGTGTCATCCACCGTTACTCCTGCGAGCGCGAACTGCGACTCTGCTTGCAGAAACCACGACCGTGGGTTATCCTGCCAGAAATCAGGCAGCTTAACGGCCACTGCGCTCGCCAGCTCTGAGCGCTGTGAGTCCGGGACCCTGAGAATTTCTTCGTTCATTCTCAACGTCGTCAGTCACCAATGTGGGGAGACTTGAATAACGAAACCGAATTGTCTTTCATTTCAGTTTATTCAAGAAATCATTCCACTGTCTGCTCTTATTCTTGAGCAGCGAACAAAGAGAGTGAACACACCAAAGTTCTCTCATTTAAACCTTCTCACATCAAACCATTTCCCTCGCGGGGGAAATCACACATCTATATCAAAGTCTCTTTATTCACATTCATTAGCCTTTTATTTACATAACTCCCCCTTCTCTCTTCCCGAGCCTCAGTGGTCAGGAAGTCTTCTGTCCCCTGTCCTCCACCGGGGGTCCAGGCTCTGTGGCTCCGCACCGCAGGGGGCTGGCTCTCCTTCATCGTGGTTAAATCACATATGCAGTGTCCAACATATACATGTCTCACAACACAGCCATAACAGTAACAATTCAGGAATTTGTGGAGCCAGACGTACCGGTAGTCGTGGTGGTAGCGAACTGCTACGTGTGCGAGTTGGCGTAACCCCGTCAGCTGGGGACGCAGGTCCGCCGCCAAGGGAGTCCACCTGTGCACAGGGGTAGAGGTTAGGAGTAGCAAACAGCTCTCTTACGTGCTTGACTTTGAACTGAAGTCCTTGACGAGGCGAGAGACGTTCTAGACGAGACCAGAGAAGATTCTGACGAGGCAGTTCCTGACGAGACAGTTCCTGACTAGACAGCTTCTGACGAGACAGCTTCCGACAAGACAGCTTCTGACAAGACAGCTTCTGACAAGACAGCTTCTGACAAGACAGTTTCTGACAAGGCAGTTCTTGACAAGACAATTCTTGACGAGACAGATTCTGACGAGACAAGAGAATACCTTGACGAGGCCAGAGAACGGAGTTCTGGTTCTTTCTCAGACGAGGAGGACAGACGACTGTGCCGGGCTGTCAGCAACGCGGCTTTTAACAGCTGCTGATTAACACCTGTGGATCTGTGCGCAGCTGGAGTTAATGATGCCAATGACGGCCCAGAGGCCGCCATGACAGTACTCCCCCCTCTAGCAGTGCCTCCAGGCACCTGCCCAATCCTACCTGGATTCGCCCGGTGGAAGTCGCGAATCAGCTGCTTATCCAAGATCAACGCTGGGCGAATCCAAGACCGATCCTCCGGTCCAAAGCCCTCCTAGTCCACCAAATACTGAAGGCCACGACCCCGCCTACGAACATCCAAGATGGCAGTCACCCCCCAGGCCGGATGGCCATCGATCATCCTTGGGGGTGGGGGTGCCGCGGGAGCAGGGCACAGGGGGTCAGAGACGTACGGCTTGACCTGGGAGACATGAAAGGTGGGGCAGATACGCATCGAAGAGGGGAGAGACAAGCGCACAGACACAGGGTTAACAATGCGATTAATGGTGTAGGGACCAATAAAGCGTTTAGTCAGCTTACGCTTTTCAGCCGGCACACCAATATTCCGGGTAGATAACCAAACCTTCTGACCCACCTTATACTCCGGGGCGGGTCTCCTATGCCGGTTGGCCACCTGGATATTACGTTCAGTAGTTTTCAACAAAGCTTTGCGAGCGAGGAGCCACACTCGCCGGCAGCGTTTAATATGTGCCTGGACAGAAGGAACCGCTACCTCCTTCTCCTCCTCAGGAAACAACGGAGGATCAAACCCACAACAGGCTTTAAACGGGGAGACGCCCGTGGCCGTGGAGATCGTAGCGTTGTGAGCGTACTCAATCCAGGGCAGGAACTTGCTCCAGGAAGATGAGCAGGAGGAGATGACACAACGGAGGGCGGCTTCCAGCTCCTGATTAGCCCTCTCGCACTGACCATTACTTTGGGGGTGATAGCCAGAAGAGAGGCTGGCAGTGGCTCCTAGTGCCGTGCAGAAGGCCTTCCAAACTTGAGATACAAACTGGGGTCCTCGATCGGACACAATATCCGCAGGGATGCCATGAAGACATACCACGTGTTGCACCAGGAGGTCCGCAGTCTCCTGGGCCGAAGGCAGACCCCGAAGTGGCACAAAATGGGCCGCCTTCGAGAACCGGTCAACAATGGTTAATACTGTGGTGTAGTCATCTGAAGTGGGTAACCCAGTCACAAAGTCCATTGCTACATGAGACCAAGGGTGTGAAGGAACAGGTAACGGATGTAGTAAGCCTGCCGGGGGAGATGACGTCGTCTTCTCGGTGGCGCACTGAGCTCAGGCCCGGATGTAGCCAACAACGTCCTTCCGCAACCCTGGCCACCAGAAGGTCCTTTGAAGAAGATCCACAGTCCGACCCACTCCAGGATGACAAGCCAACTTGGAAGCGTGACCCCACTCAATCACCTTGCCTCGGACAGCGCGTGGAACAAACAAGCGGCCCGGGGGCCCCCCCCCTAGGGTCCGGCTCAGTCTTCTGGGCCTGGCAAACCGTCTTGCAGATTCCCCAGGACAGGGCGCCCACGACGCAGGAAGGCGGCAGGATAGGGGTCTCCTGATCCTCGGAGGATGGGGGGTCAAACTGCCGGGAGAGAGCGTCCGGCTTACCGTTCTTGCTTCCCAGCCGGTATGTGATGGTAAAATTAAACCGACCGAAGAAGAGGGACCAGCGAGCCTGGCGTGCATTCAGGCGCTTAGCCGTCCTGAGGTACTCCAGGTTACGGTGATCAGTCCAAACCACGAACGGCTGAGCAGCCCCCTCCAGCCAATGTCTCCATTCCTCCAAAGCCAATTTCACAGCCAGTAACTCCCTGTCCCCGATGCTATAGTTCCTCTCTGCAGGGGAGAGACGATGAGAGAAAAAAGCACAAGGGCGAATCTTACCATCCATGGGAGATCGTTGGGAGAGTACTGCTCCAACTCCCGCATCAGACGCATCCACCTCCACCAAACACTGAAGCTTCGGGTCCACCTGGGTAAGGACTCGGGCCGAGGCGAACTCCCTCTTGAGCTTCTCAAATGCATCGGCTGCTTCCTTACTCCAGCAAAATGGAATCTTAGGGGAGGTGAGAGCAGTCAAAGGACGGGCGATATTACCAAAGTTAGGCACGAACCTCCTATAAAAATTAGCAAACCCCAGGAACCCTTGAAGCTGCTTTCTGGAGGTGGGTGCAGGCCATTCCACCACTGCCTTGACCTTGGCAGGATCAGGAAGCACCTGGTTCCGAGCAATAATAAATCCAAGGAAAGAAGTCTGATCAGTATGAAATTCGCACTTCTCGGCCTTGACGAACAACTGGTTCTCCAGGAGGCGCTGTAATACTCTGCGGACATGCACCCGATGTTCCTCTAGTGTGCAGGAGAAGATGAGGATATCATCGAGATAAACGAAAACAAATGAGTTCAAGAAATCCCGTAGTACATCGTTAATTAAACGCTGGAAAACGGCTGGGGCGTTGTTTAACCCAAACGGCATTACCAGGTACTCAAAATGACCGCTGGGGGTCCGGAAAGCCGTTTTCCACTCATCACCTTCTCTAATGCGCACTAGATGGTAAGCATTCCTGAGGTCCAGTTTAGTAAACCATGATGCCCCCTGGAGGGAGTCAAACGCAGTGTTCATCAACGGCAGTGTATATTTATCCTTGACCGTTATTTCATTCAACCCCCGGAAGTCAATACAGGGGCGTAGTGAACCGTCCTTCTTTCCAACAAAGAAAAATCCGGCCCCCACGGCCGCCGACGACGGGCGAATAATACCAGAGGCCAAAGATTCCTTAATGTAAGTGTCCATGGCCTCGCGCTCCGGGGCTGATAGGCTGTAAAGGCGGCTAGCAGGTAGAGGGGCCCCAGCCTTCAGATTAATGGCGCAGTCATACGGACGATGGGGGGGTAAAGACAACGCCCGAGATTTGCTGAACACTTGCCCCAAATCGTGATAAACCTCAGGTACCTTAGATAAATCCGGTGGAGATGAATCGGGCAGAGGCACTTTCACAGATGGGGCGCACGCCGCTGATTGGAGACAGGCACTAAGGCAAAACGTACTCCATGCCATTATTCTCCCAGCTTGCCAGTCAATAGTGGGGTTATGTAGGCGCAGCCAGGGATATCCCAGAATAACGGGCGAAGAGGAAACGGGCAGCACAAGGAACTGAATCTCCTCCCTGTGATTTCCTGAGACAATTATAGACACAGGTGCTGTCTGAAGGTTAATGGTAGTCAACGACGCCTTCGACAGGGTAATCAGTCTGACAGGGGGTTCTAAAGTCTGACAACTAAGGCCCATCCGGGTTGCCAGGTCTCTAGAAATGAAATTTTGCTCAGCTCCAGAATCAACTAACGCTAGTGTAGAGTGTTCTGTGTGAGTATGAATGAGTCTGAGGGGTAAATGACAACAAGTAAGGGGTTCCTCTGTGTTCTTGCCCGTGAATCCCCCTACTGCTATCCACGGGCCTTCCCTTTTAACTTACTAGGACATTCGGAAACCCCATGTGACTCCTTCCCACAATAGAAACACAGGCCTTGATCCCTACGGCGCTGTTTCTCAGCTGCAGACACCTTAGAATGACCAACAATCACGGCTTCCTGATCCGGGGCCTTCTCTGATGCGGGTAAAGCGAGAGGAAGAGAGACAGGGACACGAGGGCGGGGTTTAACCGGACAGGAAGTAACTCGCCGACCAGCCGCCCGTTCCCTTAACCTACTATCGATACTAACTGCTAAAGCAATTAAATCTTGCAAGTTATCTGGTTTATCCCGTGCCGCTAACTCATCCTTTAGCTCGTCGCTAAGGCTGCGTAGAAAAATGCCACAAAGAGATGGCTCCCCCCACCCAATCTCTGCGGCCAAAACCCGGAAGTCAATGGCGTAATCGGCAGCTGATCTCTTTCCCTGCTGTAGGCTTAAAAAACGTTCTGTCAACACCTCTCCCCTATCCGTGTGATCAAATACAGACAGAAATTCAGACACAAACTCCTGGTAGGTAAGCAGAGAATAGCTAGGTCTAGCCATGATCGAATATGCCCAGTCCAAGGCTCTACCTGCCAGCAAATTTATGACATAGCCTATCCGGCTAGAGTCGAGAGAAAAATCCCCCGGCACACGCAGAAAAACTGATTCACACTGTAAAATGAATCCTCGAGCTTCCCCGAGTTTTCCGCTGAACCGGGCAGGTGTTGGAATAGGAGTGAGGCGAGAGGACGAGGAGGTGTTAGCTAGTCCTGACGCTAAGCCTGCAGGGGTTGAGGTATTTGCGGTCGGGGGAAACGTTTGGTGTCCCTCCAAACAATCCAGCCGACCATTAATTTGAGTTAATTGATTCAAGATTACTGTCTGCTGGTGGGCTAGCAAATCCACCCGGGCGCTAAGAGCGTTAATTAAGCGCGACAGTGAGCTGTCCGCTGGGTCAACGTGATGGAGTCGTACTGACATGTTTCGGGACCCAGGAGACAGACACTGACACGGGCAAATTAGTGAACAATAATCTTTATTAGAGTGAAAGGGTGTGTAGTGCAAGTGTGAGCGCGTGGATAGTATCCTGGTCACTGGAACTGAGCACTCTGGACGGAGACCCGGCAACCCTGGAACATATAAGCACAGACAATTACTTTTGTCCCACGCAAATGACAAGCTATCAGTAGTGAGGCTTACTTGGGAGAAGCACAGGTTACATCCTGCTGAGAACCAGCGGCCGTGCAACGTGGAGGTGAAGGTGTCCAGGAACGAGCTGGGGCTTCCACCTGTGACTGAGACGAGGACAGGTCTTCCAGTGACTCCGGCTGTGACACCACAGACCGGGACGATGACAAACCAGCTGATGACAAGACGAGTGATTCCACAGAACGTGGTGACGATGATAATCCAGACGATGACAAGGTGAGTGATTCCACAGAGCGTGGTGACCATGACAATCCAGACGATGACGAGGTGAGTGATTCCACAGAGCGTGGTGACGATGACACAACAGATGACGATGACACAAACTCCACCGGTAACGGTGGCCAGTACTCCTGTAACTGATACAGTAACAATTCAGGAATTTGTGGAGCCAGACGTACCGGTAGTCGTGGTGGTAGCGAACCGCTACATGTGCGAGTTGGCGTAACCCCGTCAGCTGGGGACGCAGGTCCGTCGCCAAGGGAGTCCACCTGTGCACAGGGGTAGAGGTTAGGAGTAGAGTAGCAAACAGCTCTCTTACGTGCTTGACTTTGAACTGAAGTCCTTGACGAGGCGAGAGACGTTCTAGACGAGACCAGAGAAGATTCTGACGAGGCAGTTCCTGACGAGACAGTTCCTGACGAGACAGCTTGAGACGAGACAGCTTCCGACAAGACAGCTTCTGACAAGACAGCTTCTGACAAGACAGTTTCTGACGAGGCAGTTCTTGACAAGACAATTCTTGACGAGACAGATTCTGACAAGACAAGAGAATACCTTGACGAGGCCAGAGAACAGAGTTCTGGTTCTTTCTCAGACGAGGAGGACAGACGACTCCGTGCCGGGCTGTCAGCAACGCTGGCTTTTAACAGCTGCTGATTAACACCTGTGGATCTGTGCGCAGCTGGAGTTAATGATGCCAATGACGGCCCAGAGGCTGCCATGACAAAGAAGACACTATGAAACAAAACATTATGAAAAGTACAAGGACCTGGACGTAAAGCAGAAGCTGCAGAAGGTGGAGGAGATGAAAAGAAGTCTGGTTTGCCGGCAGACTATGTTCATGAAAGCAAAATCAAAAAGTGAAGCTGCTGTAAAGGCCAGCTTTATTGTGGCAGCAGAGATAGCAAAATCAGCCCGGCCCTTTAATGAGGGAGAGTTTGTCAAAAAGTGCATGGTCAAAGTTTGTGACATCGTGTGCCCAGATAAAAAGCAAGAATTTTTAAATGTGAGCCTGAGCAGAAACACCGTGGCTGAGCGCGTGTGTGAGCTTTCCACTAATCTACATGAACAACTAATAAAAAAGGGAAAAGATTTTATTGCATACTCCCTTGCTGTGGATGAGAGCAGCGACACGTCTGATACTGCCCAGCTGTCAATCTTCATCCGTGGAGTAGACTCGAGCCTGTGCATCACAGAGGAACTTTTAGGATTAAAATCAATACATGGCACCACCACAGGAAAAGATATCTTTGAAGAGGTATCCAAATGTATAACTGAAATGAGCCTGCCTTGGGATAAACTTGTGGGACTGACGATAGATGGTGCGCCCGCGATGTGCGGTCAAAAGAGTGGATTGGTCGGCAGGATTCAGGAGAAGATGCGGGAGGAAGATGCAGGTGAACTTACAATTTATCACTGTATCATACATCAGGAAGCGCTCTGTGGCAAAGCTCTGCAAATGGAACATGTTATGAGCTCTATAAAACGAGTAGTCAACTTCATAAGAGCCAAAGGTTTGAATCACCGGCAGTTCATTTCTTTTCTGGAGGAGTTGGATTCGGAATACAGAGATGTGCCCTATCACACAGAGGTGAGATGGCTAAGCAGAGGAAAAGTACTGAACAGATGTTTTGAGCTACGTGAGGAAATCTGTCAGTTTATGGAAAACAAAGGGAAGGACACAACAGAGCTGAGAGATAAAAAGTTTCTGTGTGAGCTTGCATTTCTGTCTAACATTGTGAGCCATCTCGATGTGCTTAACCTGCAGCTTCAGGGACGGGGCCACATCATCACAGACATGTACGCAGCAGTGAGGGCCTTTAAAACTAAGTTGTGTCTGTGGAAGACTCAGATGCTGCAAGGAAACTTGGGTCATTTTCCGTGCTGCCAAACCATGGTAGAGCAAATTTCTCCTGCCGTGCTGCCTAGCGCACAGTTTGCTGAAAAAATCAACGCGCTCAGCGCCGAGTTTTCCCGGCGATTTGCCGACTTTGAGGCTCAGAAAGGGAGATTTGAACTGCTCAGTAACCCGTTTGCGATCGACGTGGAAAGCGCACCAACCAGCCTCCAAATGGAGCTAATTGAACTCCAATGTAATGACATGCTCAAATCAAAATATGACTCTGTTGGTGCTGCGCGGTTTCCATGTTTCCTCCCCGACACAATGCCTCTATTACGCACCCAAGCTGCTCAGATGCTCTCAATGTTTGGCAGCACATATCTATGTGAACAACTGTTCTCTATGATGAAGGTGAACAAAACACCTCACAGAAGTCGACTCACTGATGAACACCTTCACTCCGTCCTGAGGTTTTCCTCAGCTCAGAGCCTGACCCCAGACATTGATGAACTTGCATCTAAGAAAAGATGCCAGGTATCTGGCTTAGACCAATGTGCAGAGTAAATCAGAGTGTAGCAAACTGAGCTTGAATATATCTGTTATTTATGCACTTTTTCTACTGCAAGGCATGGTCTGTTAATAGTTGAAATGTTGGATTTTTATTGAATGACATTATTATTTTTGGTTCTTTTGTTGTTGGCTTTGAAAAAGATTTACTTTAAAAAGGAACTTGAAAGGATACGGGGAGAGACATACTTTATTTATTTATTTAAATAAGAAATGAATACCACTGATGTGTCTTTTATTTCAAATTTAATTTCTCATGTGTTTGTAATATCAAGCTTTGGTTGTTCCAGATTCTGTGTTTAAGCAAAACTAAAGTTTGTTTCCATATGAAAAGGTTAAACATTACATATCAGTTGCAGTTAATTTTTCAATAAATATTGAGTTTGGCCCATGACTTTACTTCACTGCTTAATTTTGGCCCACTGTGAATTTGAGTTTGACGCCCCTGTTCTAGGCTCTTTTGTTACCATTCGTATTATCCGTCTCTTCCATTTTTCATCAAGCTTCCTCCTGCGGCCACGTCCAGGGAGGTTGGCTACAGTCCTGTGGATCTTAAATTTCAGAATAATATGTGCAACTGTAGTCACAGGAACATCAGGCTGCTTGAAGAAGGTCTTATAGCCTTTACCTTTAACATGCTTGTCTATAATTTTCTTTCTAATGTCCTGAGACAACTCTCTCCTTTTCTTCCTCTGGTCCATGTTTAGTGTGGTACACACCATGTCAATCAAACAGCGCAGTGACTACTTGTCACCCTTTAAATAGGCCGACTGACTGATTACAAGTTTGTAGACACCTGTGATGTTAATTAGAGGACACATCTTGGTTGAACATGTCCCTATGGTCACATTATTTTCAGTCTTTTCTAGGGGTACCATCATTTTTGTCCAGGCCTGTTTCATAAGTTTGTTTTTTAAAATAATTCTGTTGAACCACAATTCAAAAGCATTGTCTGATTTTCATTGGTTAATTTTCATAGAATTTTTATTTATTACCACTTTTGTCAGATTCAAGTTATTTCTGTGACCATTGTGGGTTTTTCTTTCATTAACAGAGGGGTACCAACAATTTTGTCCACGTCTGTATATGGCTATGGGCTACGCACCTCAGCAACCCGGAAGCCAAACACTGCAGAAAAAGTATTAGGGACGTGTCCACCATACTAATTTTTTCTGCTGTGGATGACTATTTTCTATTCATTCTCTATGTAGTCCAGCGTTTACAACGCTGAGCGCCGCACTGCAGCTGGGAGGGACTACTGTGCAAGGACTGGGCCGCCTGTGAGTACTTTGGGATGGGAGAGGGGCCCACAGCTCGTTGAGATGATCACGATTTCACATCAGTCTCTAATAATACCAGAAAACTTTGCTAGATTTGTCGCTAGTCGCTTTTTGGAAAAAGAGTCGCTAGAGGGGTGTGAATATTCGTGAAGTCGCTAAGTTGGCAACACTGCAAACAGACCACCTCCAACTGCCTAGACTAATGCTAATTTTACTGATTGTGGATTAGTGAACCAGGTGGGAATATGGATGTTTAGTGGGGTGACTGGAAATGAAAGAAAATATAACCATCAGTGTTGCTGAATGTGGATGCATTCATTTGTAGTTGGGATGCAATCTGAGTCTTGCGGCACTTCCCACCAACTATTTGGAAGCGGCATTGATCAGAAAAAGGTTTGCATGGCAAGATTACGTGACAAATGTACAAAATAACCCAAGCGCTCAAGAGAGCCCAAGACAAACTGAGAGGGACCGATAGCAATCACGATATTACAGCAAGGAAGTGACATGTGCCAGCTGTCCATTCGTCTTTCAATGTTAATTCTGTGAATTGTTTGTCAAAGTTTTTCTTTGAGACAATGGTGGTGATGTAGACCTCAGAAAATAACAGGTGATCCTTCAGTAGTTTTTTTTTTTTTTTTTTAAAGAACAAATATATACTGTGGCATTTCCTTGCATGTTGGCCATAGTGTCTGTCAAACCACATCTGGAGTTAGTGGAAATCAAGGATCACTGTTTTTAGTCCATGTCATATTCTTTTGCCTGCTCTCACACCACAAACCATATTTCTCGCTCTAAAATGAGGAAAATACTGCCAATATCCCATTGACTTCAGATTTTTACATAATATGAGCTCTCAAGACAGTACCAGACTGTCAAGGCTGATTGCCATGAGGTTTTACATTCTAAGAAAATCCAAGCAACTTCTAACAGTTTTTACAGAACCACCACATGAGATTTCATGATGGTAGATAACCAGAGATTTCTATCTACATTTGATGTAATATTAAGTAAACTTGTCTTATAGAGATTAACTTGCCTTACAAATTGATTCAGCACAACCATTAAATATAGCAGACTGAACATGTTTATTGGGCAAAGAACCATATTTGGTAACTTCAGGAGACATAATATATTGTAATACTATTATAATAGTAATCACTGAAACAATCTAATATCTGCCAAGATTGGTCTAGGGTTGAAATTTAGAATTTTCACATATGAGTATCCTATAAAGCACTAACTTGTTCTGAGGAAAAGAAGTGTATCCATCCATTTTCTAACACTTACCCATGGGTCTGGGTCATGGGGGCAGCAGTCTGAGCAGTGTAGCCAGACTGCTGCCCAGTTCACATAGCACCATGATTCTCATGATCCCCTGGAAGAAGGACCCATGTGATTCACTTGGGGCTGATGCCAACTGGGTCCTATGGTCAGAAATCCTTGCTTTAACTTCATAGCGATCTCCAGGACCACTCTTGGTCTGGCCCTTCACCCAGAACCAATTTGCCATGGGAGACCCTATTAGGGGTAAAGCACACTCCAAACTTTTCTGAAAAGTTGGCAACTCACTGCTCAAAGCCAACTCCATGGTGGTGCCATAAGCTCAAACTAATGCCTCAAGTTTAAGTTATGGGAAGGGTGAGTAGGTGCAACTTTCCAGAGAAAACTGGATACAGTTTGATCAAGTAAGTGAAATTTAAAGTAAATGCAGTTTCTTTACAGTTAAGGTGCAATCAGCACCCCCCCCCCCCCCATGCAGTTCTACAACATAGTAAGTGGTACTGAAGTACACATTTATTGCCTAGCAACAATGTACAATGCCTACTGGACACATGCCCCCCTACTGAGATTTAGGCGAAAGCCTTCCTTTGGGCTGGGTTGCCACAGTTTAGTACCCAATATGATTTGGTAAGGATTTTTTTTTTTGCTACATGCCCTTCCTGACAACCCTCCATTTATCTGGGCTTGGGACTACGCTGGTTTGTGCTCCCCTGCGGCTGGGTAACCAGCTTTCCTTCCCCAGTCAGTTATGCTGAGTACAGAGCAAGGTGGGAAGTACCACTATATGGTCTTTGTATGACCCATTTGGGACAGACACTACCATTAGGCCACCATGCCAGTCAGATTTAGCTGAAAGCAAAGTTTGAAAGTAAGTTAAATGCCACTTGTGTCCAGTAATTGGAAGAGATGTTTATTACCATTGTTCATAGCACATATCCTTGTTTAGCAATAGGATTGCACAATATGCAAAGCCTCCCTACATGTTAGCCTTTTAAAAAAAAAAAAAAAAGTTTAGTCCATTTATCAGTTATAGCAAAATCTTTGAAATTTCTCTTCACATTTCAATTTCAGTTAAACATCCATGCATAGAATCTTTTCAGCTACTGTAGCATGTATTGCCATTTTGGGCTACTTCATATACTACAGCTGTAGTCAATTTTAAAAGTGTTCCAGTCAAACAGAAGCTGTCCAAATTAAGTTGATGTGTAAAGTCTTCTCTATTGAGACTTGGCATCCACATTACTGAATGGATGCAGCCTTTATTGAACCAGTTTTCTCCTCCACATAATTAAAACTTGCAGGTTGTCATTTGGTCACTGGGATCTCAAGTTTGTAATACAGGCTCAACCATTACATGTTTGAAAGAAGCGGGACAACGTAATTAAGAAGTTTGTTTATTGAAGTCTGTTTGACAGTACAATTTGTCCAGAGGAGATCTGCTTTTGGTGGCTTGGCTTTGTACTTACACCTGGAAACAAGGCAAATACAAGTTAGTTTAGCCAAATAAAATTTTAGTTTCCAATGCAGATACTCACCCCTTTTGGCATTTGACCCTTGATATTTTAATTTACTCTTGCCAGCTGAATCTGTACACTGGGCTCCACACGCACCATCTAGTTTGCCATTTTTATCACAAATCGTTACATCACAGTGGACATAGATCTGCAGACAAAGATTTGTGATTTGGAGATGCACCAATCATTACTCTGCTAGTTGATCAGTACTGTGGATGCACAAGGTTACCTCATCTTTAAGAACCTCGTCATCTTTGATGAAGGTGAACATGTTGATGGAGAAGCGTTTGATGTGTGATGGAACAATACCTCTGGCATTTCTCTCAACAGGAAGAAAGGTGGTCAGATAGTGGTCCTCCTTATTCTCACACCTAGAAAATACAAGTTGTATTATGAAGGGCAAAATTTTAAGTCAAGCTCAAATTTTACTTTTAATTCAGTCTACTACATTACCCATTCAAAATTATGGCCCAGCTAGGTAAAGAAGTCCTGCTTTCATGGAGAGTTGCCCAACAGTTCTCCAACATGAGCTCCAAGTTTGTGTCATCTGAATGCATTAGTGCCACCTCAAAATACAGAAGCTGCTTCAAATATTTCTCCACTGGATAATCTTCAGGTTGGTAGAAGTCCTCATAGAACTCATCTGGAATTCAAGTCCAATAACAGACCTCAAATTAATTTCACTGTCAATTTAAATCAGCCACATTTGGTCCAGAAGTACACCTTACCCAGGGCTAGTCTCATTTGCACTTCCAGATGACCGATCCCAATGTCTGCTTTGGGATCAGAGTCCCTTGGTTTGTGTTGGAATGAAAGTGATGCGGTCTCATTGATCATGTAGTAGCAGAAAACAGTTTGCCTACCAAAGAAGGAACTTCTCAGTACCAAGAAATTAGATCATATTCAGGAAAGTATTTGTTCACCTACCTGTAGACTGGACCTGATTTGGTGTGGGCTACTCTGTTATAGTGCAGGCTAATTTCATTTTCATATTGCATGTAGTTGTCAGAAAACTGGAGAAAATAGAGTGCATTAGATTTAAAAACAAAAAAAAAAAAAAATCCTCATATTAATGGACAACCTCACCATTCTAGTTGTCCCACAAGAATCCGCACTAAAAGAAAAGTAAGCAAAGTGGTCATTGCTGAAAACTGGCTTGCAGGATGGGTCCTTTAGTGTTAGAGAACTTAGGACAAGACTGGATACAGATTCTAGCTTCACAGCAAGTGCAGTTATGGTGCCATTGGGATAGCATTCTACAAGGGGGAAAAAAAAAAAAATGAACACTGTATATTAAGCAGCAAAAGACTGACAAACTATGCTTACTTGTTGTGGTCAAGGGGAAGCTGCAGGCCAGGTAGAGATCATTTAGCATCCATAGTCCGTTGGGTTCCCACAGTGTCACATCCAGTCTGGCTCTGATTGATGTTGACATGATCATCTGAAGATCAGTTATTGTAGATGTCTGATCAGTTTGCATTGCAAAGAAGACCAGCATTTGCCAAAGCCATTTGAAGGACAAGAGTAGCAGAAATGTGAAACATTGGAAACTGCATAAAGTTATAGCCATACCTCGAACACTGCGTCTGGAGTATCATATGGCACCACAAGGGTGCAGTGTGTACCATTTTCTTTAAACTCATAGTCCTCAGCCATCTCTGAGGTCATGTGTCGAGGGCCAACCATTATCTTGAAGTTGTGACCTTGGCTGCCATGTGTTATACTGATGTAGAACTTTTTCTGGTCACAAGTGCCAGTAAGTGTAGGCAGTACTTTAAGACCAGAGAACATTTTGGTCTGAGTGGATTTTAAGATTTTTTTTTTTTTTTTTTTTTTTTTTTTTTTAAAAAGCTAAAAAATAAGCAGTTTATATAAACTCACCAACATCCTGCACAGAAGTCTCCACCTCCACTACATGGCCAAAGGGAGCTTCTTCAGGCAGGACCACAAAACCCAAGATCAGAGAGAGGAAGTAGTTTGTCACCAAAGGTTCAGGATTCTGTAGATGTCAGAAAGTCAAGCAGTGGAACGCAGCATGTGCACAACTATGTCTACATTTTTATAGATCACCACATACACTCTTTGGGACAAGATCAGAATCAAAGTCCACTTGTAAAAAGAAGTCCTTTGTGCCATTGGAGAAGACTTGTTCCTGCACATGGAAGCCTCTGGCAGCACCCTCCTCAACAGCAAAGACACCAGTAGGAAAGGTGAGGTTTCTCAGCACAACATCATTAAGGAAGGTGCCCACAAAAATGCTGAACATGCGCTCCTCTGGGACAGTTTCTGGAGAGAAAAGTGGTAGGTTAATCATGTTTGAAAAACAAGCCTAGATTCTACCTGCAACTGTAACCTACCATCTCTGGTAGAAATGGTTTGAAGGATCACTGGCGTTGTAATGGGGAACAAAACCTTGTATCGGATGTCTTCTAGGGTATCATCTGCCCTCCACAGCACTTCTAGCATAGGCTCCACAGAGTAGGTGACATAGTACTGGTAATCTGGGGTGTGGCTCTGTAAATATTCATGTTTTCATTAAGTAAGTTACACGTTTTCATTAGCAATCATGCAAAGTCCTGACCTTGTAGTAACCGTCGGGTGAGCCCACTGGGATCTCCATGACGATGTGAACATCTGTGGTAAATAATTTGTACCCCTTTGTAGACATCTGAGATTTATCCAGCCTCTGCCCATTAATGCCCATGTGCTTTTCTACAATTTTAAATCTCCCATCCAGTATAGGGGTGAGTCGGCGTGGGATGTACCAGGAGATTACATCATTTGTAAAAACAACACCACCTAAAAAGGATCAGCCTGCCATTAACAGTGCATCATTACTGGTCAACTGAATTCATGAATTGCTGTGACTCACCAACAGGACAAGCTGCTGCCAGGTTCATGACACTCAAACCTTTCTGTGACTTGTAGTAGACCGCCACCTTTAATACTTCCATGGAGATTCTGGCCACCTAAAAGCAGCAATCAGTGTTTTGTTAAAATGTAGTTTGTGTTAATACAGGAAGGACTACTTACATCTTCTGTATAAGTCTCAGCCGTGTTGCCAGGGATTCGCATAACCAGACGCGTCGGGGTAGTTGTGGCACTGTAGCCGGCCTGTTCAGCCTCATGCAGTGACTTTGCAACGGGCTCGGGGGTGAAAAATGTCACCTTCCAGATACTATGTGATGCATTAGATTCCTGAAGTAGAAATAAAAATCTAGAGTATAATTCCAAAAAGGGACAAGCTCAAATCAAGGGTGCCTCAATATTTACATACACCAGGAACATTCATCTTCGAGTCATCCTGAGCTGGCCACTTTGTTTGCACTTGAGGATCAGGTGTTGCCATGTAGCTCGACACCTAGACAAAATGTTTCATTTAGTTTGTAATCCCACACCCACATTTATCCACAAATGATATTAACTAATATACCTCCATGTAGTTCCTCTCACAGAGGATCTCTCTGGTGGCCCAGTCAGAGTAGCTACATGTCTGTGCCACATCATGACTGACCCCATCTGATGGGCTTTTGGTGTACATTTGGAGTCTCAAGCCAATGCTAAATGTCTTGTCTTCCTGTTAATGAAGCCAGATATTCACCCATTTAGTATGTTGACTGGATGTGATATTAATATGGTGCAATAGACTATTGTAAATGTCTCATTAGGAACACTTGTCATGTTATGCCGCTTAAAACTGTGGCTTTAAGGCAGACTAAAAACTAAAGTTCTGACAGCTAGTAAATTTGCCTAATTTACAGAATTAAGCAGTTATACTCAATTTGTAGAGCAATTCTGAAGATTTATGCTCATGACAAGCCAAAATTCTCAGCTCCTATGCTACTGCATTACACAGGTTACCATTACAAATCATAGTCTACCTCAACATCTCTTTACATTGCAAAATTCATGGCATTTTGTGAAACAGGATTTTTATAAAGCCTTCAAAGTAGGCCTACTTTTATCAGTTCAGTACCCCCAAATTGGAGGGTCTCAAGTTTAAGCTTGTACAAGTACTGCACAGTTTTAAACTGCACCACAGTCTTGGCAAATGCCACCTCATCTACCTTTAGGTCACCATACCTTGTTGTCCACAAAGCAACCCGTTAGAGAGGTGTAGATCCTGGTGTTGCCCCAGGGGTCAGACTCCATGCTGTAACCACACTGAGCAGCCAGTTTGGGTGATATTGTGATGCGTTTTGTACCATCTGGGAAGTTAAAAATAAATTAGAGGGATCCACTACATAATGATCCAGTTTGCTCATTAACTGCTACAGCTTCAACTTACTAATGGCTTCCACCTCAATCTGGTTCCCAGTAGCTAGAGCCCCGTCCCAGGACAGCCTCATGAGGTTACCCACACAGTCCGCCCTTAATCCACTGCCTGTTGAAGAGAATACTGGTCAGGAACACCTAAATGACATTGCATACAGTGCCATATTAGTGCCATTTGAGAAGTTCTGAGGGGCCACCTCAAAGGCCAGTGAGTTCAGACATTTTCAGAGCCACTTAACCTTGTTCTTCATTTTCAGTCTTAAAGCAGCTGAGCCAAGTTCTTTTCAGGCATAAGAGCAGAAGACCTAATGTGATGCAACTATTAAATAGGCTTTCATCTTACTTGTCTGAACAGGAAGCTGCGCATTTGACCATGTTCGACCCAGAACGACTACTGCAGCCACCAAGTTCCAGAATAAACTTGAACAAGAAGAGACAAATACATTAGCAAGACAATAAACCCAGCACTCAGCGAATAAAAAAAACAAAAACATGTACCTACATGACCTCAAACTGCCACATACTGCAGCAGAAGTGTAGCCAGGTAAAAGAAATGAGGAATCCAACCACCTCGGCAGGACCCACAAAAACTGATACTGAGTACCTGTCAGGCGCCCCATGGACGTTTAATGTGGCCTTATCACAGCTGCACAGGTGAAACTCATCAGTCCTCTGATTCACTGGTGGGTGGGGGACGAGCAGAAAAGGTTACCTTATGGAATTAATTACTCAACTAAGAGTGCGTCTATGAAAATAGTTGAGAAACAACTTTTCTCATTTTGAGGTCTTTCTCTTAATGTATTCATTGTCCTCCTTACTTTTCAAATGCAAATTCCCTACCTTTTCCTAATAAATTCTCTTAACTTTTTCACACATTTGCACATTTTTACTCATAAATTTGTGACTTTTTATGCATTTTTAAAACCTTTTTGTAAATGTATTACTTTTTCCCAATAAATTAGCAATTGTGATATCTTTCCCCCTGTAGACTTGCAACTTTGCACTGGGTAAGAATACATATTTTCCTGCAATAGATCTAGTAAGTACAACTTTGCGGGAAAAAAAATACTTGAGTGCACACACTTTAGTAAATGTACTTTATTACCTACTGCTGCTCAAGCTCCATGTAAGGATAGATGGATAGAGAGATGAAAAAACAAAGTAGATGCATGCACACACAAGAAATTGTGTAGAAAAATCATTTATTTTTCATTAATCATAAATTTACAAATCCATTATGTCAAAATATTACACTGGAAGGCTTTTGTAAAGAGCTATTTTGAGCATTTTTTTGTCCAAAATAAAGAGCCTTAGTGAGCAAATTCACATACCCCACACATCTGCATATTAGTGACCCCTAAAGAGAACTGTGAGCAACATAGAATGGACTGGAAAAAAAAAAAATAAGTCCCAGTCTCCAGAAATGTAATCCATCATTTCAGTCAGTTTGTTTGCAAACAGGAAGTCAATGTGATCAGAAATGTAGATGCTATAGTGGAGACAACATAAAAAAGGCCCCTCGCCAAAATATGTGGAGCCCCTCATTACATGTGTGTGAAAACTGAATGAGTCCCAGGTATTGAAGTATAAATTTGAAGTCAACTGATCAGAAATATAGAAGCTAGAGTGGTGACAACATGTTGACAAACAAAGGAATGAACAGACAGAGGGCAAAATCATCTGCATAAAGTCACAAAACATATCTGGACCTAAAGAATGAAGGTAAAACAGCTGGTTTACAAGAATAAACTGGACTTAGGTTAGGCACATTGATAAGCATTTTGCTTCTGCCTGAGCCTATTCAGTCACTGCATTGTATGTAGAATAATTACTTTATTTTGTTTTTGTTGGTATTCATTGCATTTCTGGTGACAGAATAAAATACTACTACATTAGGAATATTTTTTTTCTTTAAAATAACTGCATTTTTTTTCATGTTAATCTTTTCTTTTGCAACCCTTGGAAATAAAATGTTTTCCTTTTATATTTGCAACTTTGTTTTTATATTGTAAATTTCCAAATTTTTAAAATTTTTTTTAACCCTTTTCCTCAAAATTCTGTACATTTTTAATGTCAATTTACCACTTAATTCTCATATTTTTCTAGTAAATTTGCAATTTTTTTCCCTCCTAAATTTGAGACTTTATTCTTAAATGTGCTACTTCTAATAAATTTGAGGATTTTAAAAAAAATATTTGCAGCTTTTATCACAAAAAAATTTTTTTTGTTAGTAAATTTTCACTTGCAAATTTGTTTATTTTTATGCATTAGATTTTTCATTTGTAAATTTGTGACTTTAGTCTTCAATCTGCCACTTTATGCTTGAAAATTTGCAACTTTTCTCATGTTAATTTTAGGTCTTTAATCTTGTCAAATTGGGACTTTTTGAATAAATGTGTATTTTTTTTTCTTATAAATACATATTTTTCTGTTTTCTCCATAGAGTCAGGGGAACCCAGAAATTCTGGGCAAAAGAGCCACAACCACCTTGAACTGTAGAAGCACATGAGCTTCAACATTATGCAGATAAAATATCCCTCTTCATTTCTGCACATCACCTCCTGATTATGGTTTGATTAAAGTCACGAGCCCATCCAAAAACCTTCAACACGGTGCGCTAACATATATCAGGCCTATACTGTTTCACCTCCTGGGTCAATAAGTCTGCACTACCCACTCTCAGACACTGATACCCTTTTATTTATGAGGCCATTACATTCGTTTTTTCTTTCCGACTGAAAAGATCTCAGGTCCACGAGGAGAAGGAACATCAATTCTCTGCCTAATAAAAATCTATAAACTGTTTGAGCTAAATCCAGTTCGTTCGGCTGTCTCTGACTGAGCAGGTTTTATTATTTTAACATATATTTTCATAATAAATAATTAAAACAAATGGACATTGATTAGCAATAAACACATCAGCACAGGGAGGTATATATGAGGACGTAATCAGTATCCCCTGTTCATTTTCTCCTGCTGGTCCAGAAGTGTCTGCTGCAGGCTCACTTTGGCATCTTCAAAATCTGGATTCAGTTTTAGTGCCTGCTGGAAGTCACTCTTGGCGTCATCAAAGAAACCTATAACATGAATGAACAATTTTTAAAAAAGAAAAGCAAAAAGGTCATATTTTGTAATAGTTTCTTTGCAATAAGCAGGAGGCACTCTGGCTGCAAATAGACAGCACCATCTAGTGTTAAGATGCTTACTTGTACATAAAAATCTGTCATGTTTACTCAAAACTGTCCAATCCTTTTAGTAAGTTGGGTCTCAAAAAGAAGGTGAGTGTAGGATGTGAACTTTTTTGTGCTTCTGAGGTGACGCATTTATTTAATGTTACATAAACCATGTATCCTAAGTACCGTAAATAAAATATAACTTGCTTTTGAGCTTTTTTCAATCTTTAATAGTTTCAATTTTAAAACATATTTTTATGTTAATGTTGCATTTACTGTTTTAATAATTTGATGTGCAAATATTCATTCATTCATCTTCAACCACTTGATCCTCTTCGGGTCGCAGGGGGCCTGAAGCCTATCCCAGCATCGTTGGGCGAGAGGCAGGGTACACCCTGGACAGATCGCCAGTCCATCCCAGGGCCAACACAGAGAGACAGACAACCATTTACTCTGACATTCATACCTGAGGACAATTTAGAATCCCCAGCTGATGCCAATTAAGCTAACATGCATGTGTTTGGACTGTGGGAGGAAACTTGGGAGTACCCGGAGAAAAACCCTGGAGACACAGGGAGAACATGCTAACTCCACACAGAAGGGTCACCGCTGGCCAGGGGGTGGGATGGAGCCCACAACCTTCTTGCTGTGCTGCCACAGTGCTAACCACTGCATCACTGAGCCACCCCTGTATTTGACATGCAAATATTTTCATGTTTTAATCACAGGACAAATATCAAAAAACTTATTTACCTTTATTGTCTGTTATTATGAATTTTGTCTGTCTATACTTTGTTTTCCTTATAATTTTTGTATAACAGAATGGCAAATTTATTAAAAAATTGTAAATTCAGGAGAAAAGAAACACAGATTTATGGAAAATAACTTGGGAAACTGTGCTTTTAGTCAAGGAGCCACTCTGGATTTAACCTACGTTTACCCTCCATTACGTCTGGAGTTGTTATAGTATCTCACAAAAATGAGTACACCCCTCACATTTTTGTAAATATTTGATTATTTTTCATGGGACAACACTGAAGATATGACACTTTGATACAACGTAAAGTAGTCGGTGTACAGCTTGTATAACAGTGTAAATTTGCTGTCTCCTCAAAATAACTCAACACATAGCCATTAATGTCTAAACCGCTGGCAACAAAAGTGAGCACACCCCTAAGTGAAAATGTCCAAATTGTGCCCAATTAGCCATTTTCCCGTCCCTGTGTCATGTGACTCATTAGTGTTACAAGGTTTCAGGTGAATGGGGAGCAGGTGTGTTAAATTTGGTGTTATCGCTCTCACACTCTCTCATACTGGTCACTGGAAGTTCAACATGGCACCTCTTGGAAAAGAACTCTCACACCGGGCAGTGCGGTGGCGGAGTGGTTAGCACTGCGGCAGCACAGCAACTCACCCTTGGCCGGGGGATCCTGGGTTTGATCCCAGCCCCCGACCAACAGTGATCTGTGTGGAGTTTGCATGTTCTCCCCTTGTCTGCGTGGGTTTACTCCGGGATTTCTCCAGTTTCCTCCCACAGGCCAAAAAAAAACCGTGCAGGTTAGGTTAATTGGAGACTCTAAAGTGGCCCTAGGTGTGAATGTGTGTGTGAATGGTGAAGGGATAGCGCCGTACCGTGGCTGCTTCATCCATCCAGGTGGATGCCCTAATTTCCCCTCTGGGGATCAATAAAGTACACAAAAATCAAATCACACAAATCTCTGAGGATCTGAAAAAAAGAACTGTTGCTCTACTTAAAGATGGCCTAGGCTATAAGAAGACTGCCAACACCCTGAAACTGAGCTGCAGCACGATAGCCAAAACCATATAGTGGTTTAACAGGACAGGTTCCACTCAGAACAGGCCTCACCATGATCGAGCAAAGAAGTTGAGTGCACGTGCTCAGCGTCATATCCAGAGGTTGTCTTTTGAAAATAGACATGAGTGCTGCCAGCAGTGCTGCAGAGGTTGGGGGGGGGGGCAGCCTGTCAGTGCTCAGATCATATGCCGCACACTGCATCAAATTGGTCTGCATGGCTGTCGTCCCAGAAGGAAGCCCCTTGTAAAGATGATGCACAAGAAACCCTGCAAACAGTTTGCTGAAGACAAGCAGACTAAGGACATGGATTACTGGAACCATGTCCTGTGGTCTGATGAGACCAAGATAACCTTACTTGATTCAGATGGTGTCAAGCGTGTGTGGCGGCAACCAGGTGAGGAGTACAAAGACAAGTGTGTCTTGCCTACAGTCAAGCATGGTGGTGGAACTCTCATGGTTTGGGGCTGCATGAGTGCTGCCAGCACTGGGGAGCTACAGTTCATTGAGGGAACCATGAATGCCAACAGGTACTGTGACATACTGAAGCAGAGCATGAGCCCCTCCCTTCGGAAACTGGTCCGCAGGGCAGTATTCCAACAAGATAACGACCCCAAACACACCTCCAAGACGATCACTGCCTTGCTAAAGAAACTAAGGGTAAAGGTGATGGACTGGTCAAGCATGTGTCCAGACCTAAACCCTATGGAGCATCTGTGGGGCATCCTTAAATGGAAGGTGGAGGAGCGCAAGGTCTCTAACATCCACCAGCTCCGCGATGTCGTCATGGAGGAGTGGAAGAGGATTCCAGTGGCAACCTGTGAAGCTCTAGTGAACTCCATGCCCACGAGAGTTAAGGCAGTGCTGGAAAATAATGGTGGCCACACAAAATATTGACACTTTAGGCACAATTTGGACATTTTCACTTAGGGATGTACTCACTTTTGTTGCCAGCAGTTTAGACATTAATGGCTGTGTGTTGAGTTATTTTGAGGGGACAGCAAATTTACACTGTTATACAAGCTGTACACTGACTACTTTACATTGTATCAAAGTGTTGTCCCATGAAAAGATATATTTACAAAAATGTGAGGGGTGTACTCACTTTTGTGAGATACTGTAAATCAACAGGATTTAACAAAAGCAAAATACTTGTAATTTTAATCAGTTTTTTCCACAGTGTTATTTGGTAGATTTTCAAATTTTATTAATCATGAACTTTCCTCATTTTCTCATAAATTTCCTTTCCTCAGTTGCCAATATTTTCCAAATAAATGTGTCAGTTTTCACATAAATTTGCCACTTAATTTCCTAATAAATGCCACTTTTTTGTCACAAATCTGCCACATTTTTCCTCACATTTGACTTTTTTTTCCGACATACTGTATATTTGCAACTTTTTACTTGTAAATCTGTCACTTTTTTATTGTAAATTTCTCGTAAATTTGTCACCTTTTTTCCTCATAAATACGCAATTTTTTTCTCGTAAATTTGCCATTATTTTCCTTCTAAGTTTGTATTTTTCTGGTCTCCTACCTAATCTATAGTGGATGAGTCCTCTGTTGTAGAAAGGCACTTCAAACTGGCCGTCGGCTTGTATGGCGGCGCAGTAGTCCTCCACTGCTTCATGAAAATCCACTCGCAGGTACTTTATCTGTCCACGGTTGTTGTAAGCTGTAGCCAAACTATTAGCGTCACATTGTCTGTACAAATACGACGCAATTACAGTGATTAATAACGATGTTTTACTGTTAAATGACAAGGTGAAACAGATACATAATAGCTGGTGTTAGCTCTAAACATTAGCTGGGTTAATTTGTACAATAAGGTTAGCGGTACCTGGACTGTAAACAGGAAGCGATAAATTGCGAATAAAGCTCCTCTGCCAGCTTGTAATTTTGTTTTTTAAACTCATTGTGAGCGTCATCGAATATTTTGGAAGGATTCTCCTCCATGTTGGTGTGTGAAGGTGTGACGCAACGTATTGTGGGCGTGGCCAGGGATGAAATGGGACTTGTAGTTCTACACTAACACCAAAGCTAAAGAATTACGTTTGAAAAATTTACATATTTCAAATAAATTTGTATGTTTAAAAATTTATGGAAAAAGAGTGCTTTGCAAAACTGAATAAGAAAATATTTATTTGTTTTATAAAATCATTCTTATTGTCAATTTTTTTTTTTTTTAAATCTGAAAAAATATTTAACACAAAACTACAAACCCAGGTGTTTATTTTGCCTGGGAAATGTTACACTTACAAATCCAAGATTGTTAAATCTATTTCCAGCACATGTTATTCCTCATTAATCCACTGGCCATTATTCTTTCTTCATTTCATAATATTTTATATTTATTTGTTAAACTTGTAAGAAAGGTTCTGAAAAAACCCCCACTTTTGCCCAAAACCAGTTGCTCTTTGTGATATTCAACAAAAGGACACTCAAGTAAACAGAAAAATAGCAGAAAAACAACAAAATGCATATCTACAAGAAAATACAGCAAATGTAGGCGATATAAACAAGCAGATTTGCAAGGAAAAAATTGATTAAAGTCATGACTGCAACAAAAAAAGCTTATTTAAAAAAAAGTTATAAATTTACAACAAAAATCAAATTAACAAGAAACACTAAATTTTGGAGAAAGAACATGAATTTACGATAGATGGATAGATGGATAGATAGTGCTGCCTGTTATGTATGAGGAATGAGGGACTGGAGTCTCTTCTGTCATGCAGCAAACCAACAACTTTATTGAGAACACAGAACTATATATACAGAACGACCGTGCCCGCCTGACGTCATGTTAGGAGCGGGTACGGCAACACACACACACCACACAACATTCCCCTCCCCCTTACAAAATTGTAAAACCACACACACAGTCGAGACCCTCCCAAATTTAGGACCCAAATCATGCACTAAGAAAACGGGGAACCATGAACTGTAATAAAATAGCCTATCACATTCATACGAAACAACTAAAATCAGACCGTGTCTCTCAAAATAAGTAAAATAATCCCATATCATACATACTCACATGCACACCAGCACTATACATACATATTTACATTGCAGTGTTTATGTGACACCAATGTCCATTGGCAGCCAGAGGGTAAACCGGCCCGGGGGCCCAGGGCAGCCCCAAAGCATGCACGCCCCTGGCCGCCTAAGATAAGACCAGCTCGGAGGCCCCAGGCAGCACCACAGCATGTGCACCCCTGGCCGCTGCCTGCCTCCGGGATCAAAACCGACCTCTCCTGCAAAAACGTCTCCTCTCACTACCGACTGCCTCACTCCTCGGGACCCGCTGTGCTGCTGTCCGGCACACCGTCCTTCCGTGCTCGTCGGTCTGCTCCCGACCACTTTCCACACCACTGCAGCTGCCATCGTTGCCCTGAACACTCCGGCCCCCTGTGGCCGCACTCTGGGGAAAACCGAAGCTTACTTGTCAATGCCGCTCGCTGCCTTGGGTGCCTTGCCGTAACACCCAGCACCCTCATCCAGGGCGCGTTGAGCTCCAGCTCTGAGACCCTGCCCAACCTATGTGGTGCACAGCGTCACTCTCTGACCCAGGCGCTTCGTTGCTGCTCTCAGCACCCTCGTCCCAGGCGCTCTGCTGCGTCATCTCCATGCTCGACTGTCGCTGCTGTCTCCCGTGGTCGTCAGCATCAGTCTCGTTGGCGTCACTCTCCGACCCAGGTGCTTCGTCGCTGCTCCCAGCACCCTTGTCCAAGGTGCTCTGCTGCACCATCTCCACGCCCGGCTGTAGCTGCTCTCCCCTGGGGCTCTCAGTGTCACTCCCGTCGGCGTCACTCTCCGACCCAGGTGCTTCGTCGCTGTTCTCAGCACCCTCGTCCCAGGTGCTCCGCTGCGTTGTCTCCATGCCTGGCTGTTGCTGCACTGTCCCGGGGCTCTCAGCCTGCATGTTCCCGCTCTCCCGCTGCCCAGCCTCCAGCTGCGGGGATGACTCCTGCCGCTGCTCTCCCTCTCCGCCGTTGTCGCTCACCGTGCCACCAAACTCACCAGCGCTACAGTCCTGTACCGTGCTGAGCTTCTTGACTGGCCTGCCGTCTTCAGTGATCGGGGATCTCCACTTGCAGCCCCGGTTGCACCTCGATGCCTAACTGGTAGCCTGGAACTTGCTTTTGGCACACATTTAGCTTTGTGGCTAACTTGCCCATAGACACTGAGTGGGCTGTTAGCTTCTCCAAGCTAACTAGCCTAGGTCCATTTGGTGCCACCACTCCTGCCACCCACAGCTTCGTGGTCCTCGTCTGCTTAGTACTCAGCCAGCCGCTTGACAGCATTCTCATAACACTCTGTTTCACCCAAGTTACCGAGAATCTTCAGCCTTCCACGCCAAGATGGTGGGCCAGAAGTGCTCATCTTCGTCTCCCGTCAAGTCTACTTAGGCCCAGCGCCCCAGTGTAATTCTCAAACATGGCCACCCACTTAGGCCACACGATCACTGGCTCTCCTGTGTACTCCAGAAACGGTAGCAAGGATGGAGGTAGCCTATACGCTCCCATGGTTTATTCTCGTCGCCAAAATGTTATGTATGAGGAATGAGGGACTGGAGTTTCTTCTGTCATGCAGCGAACCAACAACTTTATTGAGAAGACGGAACTATATACAGAACGGTCGTGCCCACCTGATGCCACGTTAGGGGCAGGTACGGCAACACACACACACCACACAACACTGCCTACATTTAAAAATGCGTTTTACAATATGGGGTTGCTATGTGGTGACTTACTGCCACCTATTGGTTGTTTCCAGTAATATTAGAGGGAGAAAGCTTTTTCAGTTCAGTTGCTTATAACTTATAAGAGAAACTGCTGAGCACAGGATGTTTTCAGTCGATGTCTGAGTGCTTGTGCCTTGGACAACATTTGTCTGTAAGTAGTTTTCTTTACATTTAAGTGTCATAAAACTAATTTCAGCATGTGTTCGGTAATTCTTTGTTCTTTACCGTTTTATATTTGAAGTGACATTTGTTTAAATATCTGTAGCCAGCTAAACTAGCTTACTGTTTTATGGGTTTACAGTTAGCACAGAGTTTATCACAAACTCCATATGCAGTGTGGATATTTTTCAGCATACTGTACGAGTCATTTGTATTTGTAGCTTCTCTGTGTTTCAGTTTTACATTGTTGGAACTGGAGTTTTCATTAAATGTCACAAAAATGTCAAACTAGATTTATTGAGACTCCACAAATGTTAGCTAGCCGTCTAGCTCTGCCAGATAGATAGATAGATAGATAAGTTGTAAATTTAATGCAAAAAGCATTTACAAAAAAGTTTGAAAATTTATCAGACAAATAGATGTTTTTCATCAGATCCAGAAAGTCTGTGACTACCTCATTTTCACACATATGTCTCACCCATACCCTGACAATTGACATTTACAGCAGACCAAAGACGCAAACAAACTGTTAAGACATTCTAACAGTCTCCAGCTGTCTGGGTGAGAAATGGCCTTCTGAGGATCTAAGGGTCATTCAGAATCTGTACACTTCCCTTTTGCAGCCCATTAATCTCCAGACTGTGGTGACTAGCCGAAGCAGATCAAACACTGGCTAGTTAGAACACAGGTTATAAGCCACTCTTTCTATATTTATAAAATACTCAATTTATAAAATATAGAGAAACTTACTAGGTGTATTTACCAATTCACCCCAAATTCTTTGGCCCCACTGTTATTGAATTTCATTATTTTTATTTGAGACATACATTGTGTGGGAAGTGTAACAAGAATAAGCAAATGTCTTGGTCCTGGTGCCTCTTAGCACCCTAAACATATATGTTACTGTGTGCTGAGAGAATTAACACAAAGCATCCAAGTCCACTGTTTTCTGGGAAGAATCTGCAGGACAGACATCCATCAAAGTCAGCACTGAACTCATCACCGTGCTTCACCTTTCATGGTAGATTTAGTGGAGAATTCTGGGTAATGGGTAATGTTGAGATGACACCGTTTAAAAAATACACTGATGTTCAATATTATAAGACCTTGACTCAAAATTCACCCACAGATGAATGATAAAAAAAAGATGATGTTGATGATGATTAAAGGGAATACTGAATATATGTAGGCTGTGCTGCTGGGATTTCTCCCCAGACTCCCCCCCACCCCCCACCCAGCCACCTCGTCCAGCTCTTCAGAGAAGATACCAAGGCGCTCTCAGGACAACTGGGAGACAAAAGTCTCTCCAGCGTGTCCAGGGTCTGCCCCAGGGTTTCCTCCCAGTGGGACATACCTGAAACAACTCAAGTGGCAGTAGGAGGAATCCTGATCAGATGCCCAACCCCAGACAGCACATGGCATCTGGCCCAGTTATCGCCCGCACCTGAGCCAGATGTGAAATATTTGGCCCAGTGTGGCCCAGAAGTGCTATCTGGGAACCACCATAGCCGTCTCCTTTTGATGTGGAGGAGTAGCGAGTCTACTCTGAACCTCTCCCAGATAACTGAGCTCCTTACCCTATCTCTAAGGGTGAGTCTGGCCATCCTTAAAAGCAATATTTTTTACCAATATGAGAAAAGATTGATACATCTCACTGACAGATAAATCTGTTCTAAATTACCCAACTCACATTGCAAATTCATTTTAAAAATGGACAAACTTTCATATATCTGAAAAAATATTAAAAATGGATAATTCAACAGACGATTTGTCTTTTGCAAACAACTGTAAGCTTGTAAATTTTTAAAACAAGCATAATTTGCAATGTGGGCTGAATAATTTGATGTATCAATCTTTTTTTAATAAAAAAAATACATTAAATTTAAAAAAAAACATGGGTGGATTTCACAGATAATTTGAATGGGGGAAAATATGATTACCTCAAACTCCCTTGGGCCATTTGTTGGCTTGGCATATTCATTTGAGTAGTGGCTTAATGTTCATAAAAATAATTTCACCCTCATGGAAGCAGATTTATCAGCAAAACAAAACAGAAACGTTGCATCAATCATTCAAACCTCCCAAAACAGGGATTCACTGTGCTGTCTGTTCCACTTCTCAGAGGCATGAGAGTTCCATACATCTTTTCCCCTGAACACTGGTAGAGTCACCCCTGGCAAACAAACATAAAACATCTGTCTGCTTTAAGGAAGGACAGAGAGGATCCAGACCAGACGTGCTGACTCTCTGTCTCACAGACTCCTGGACAGAGGAGCTCTGTTGTCAGCCTCTTTCCAGAGGTCACACCATGACCTTTGACTGTTGCTTTTCTGGTGAAGTTGAAGGCATAAAAATGATAACCATTCTTCCCAAAATGTACTCAAGTTAGAAAAAAGTATCCTAATTACTCATGAAAGTACTGTGACCAAGGGGACAGGCAGTGAAGCCCATCTGGTGATGTCTAACCAAGGGTTCAAACTCACAACCTCTCACTCCAGATTCTGGCCCTCTACTTGCATCACCAAACCAAATACAAATACTTTTTACTGACTCTGTTGCAAATTCCCCCTCCAGATTTTGACATCCCAATCTCAGAGGTGCATTTAAGCTTTAAGGGTGTCTGCTTCTGATCATGTCACACCACCACCAGCAATACCTCTTGTGGTGGGGACCAAGCACTACTTGTGGGACCGACATACTCTTATCTGGGGAATAGGACCAATGACAAGCCAAGTAAGAATTAGAGATGGGACGATCCGATATTTAGTATTGGTATTGAGTTTGATCCAGGCAAAATGACTGGATTGGTATTGGAGAGCAATAAAAAAAAATAAAAACTGATCCATTAAAACATAAAATAAACCAATAAACGCCTATTAAAACTACCCAACATTCTGTAAAAATAGTAATAAATGTGAATTTATACGCTTGAATGAATGAATCTTTATTTCGGATAGGTTAAAAGTAAAGATTAACAGAAAGGAACAGAATAATACAACAAAGGGGAAAAAAAAACATCTTACAAGGTCAAATTAAACAATAACTCCTCTGATCATACAGTTCACCATAAGTTATCCGAAATGGGTGATGGCTGAAGCCGCAGCTTATATTGCCCACCCATATTCCATCCAAGAATTCAAAAGAAAAACAAAACAAGAGCGATTACAATCCAGAACAAAGCTAAGACAAAACGTGACAAAAAACTAAGCAACAACACAACACAGACTGGATATTACAATCCTTATGTGATTTTACATGTCATCTTGTATATATGTTTGGAGTATTTCTTCCTTTAGTTTTTGTTTAAATTGTCCAAGCGTTGTACATGGTTTTAATTCAGGTCCAAAAGCATTCCACAATCTGACTCCTTGAACTGAGACGCAGTGTTGCTTGGTGGTAGTTCTCACTGAAGGTTTTTGAAATATACAAGTTCCTCTGAAATGATATTGTTTCTCCCTTATTTGGAACAACTTTGGGATATTTGCGGGCAGTGATAGATTTTTCACTTTAAACATTATTACTGCAGTTTTAAAGTCAACCAGATCTTTCAACTTGAGAGCTTTTAATTTAAGAAAAAGTGGGTTTGTTGGTTCGCTGTAAGCTGCTTTGTTTATTATTCTAATAGCTCTCTTCTGAAGCATAAAGATTGGATATATGTTTGTTTTATATGTATTTCCCCATACTTCAGTACAATATGTCATGTATGGGAGTATTAATGAATGATACAAAGTATATAATGTGGGTTGATTCAGCAAATATTTCACTCTGTTTAGTATTGCAATTGATTTAGATATTTTACCTTTAATATAATTAATATGTGACTTCCAACACAGTTTGTTATCAATTATTACTCCAAGAATTTTAGTTTTGGATACCCTTTCAATCTCTACACCATTTACACTGAGTTTAGATACTAAGTTGTTGTGATGGTTGTTAAAACCTATAAATTTTGTCTTACTTAAATTGAGCGTTAATTTGTTTGAATCAAACCACAGTTTAAGCTTTCCTAATTCCTTTCCAAGTGTATCCAAACGTTGTTCCAAATTGCTTCCACTGCATAATAATTTAGTGTCATCGGCAAACAATATTAAATCCATTTTTTCCGAAACTTTACATATATCATTTATATACATATTGAATAACAGTAGCCCCAAAACTGAATCCTGTGGGACTCCACAAGTAACCTTCAGTAACTGTGAGTTTTTGTTACCAACACATTCAATTCAATTCAACTTTATTTATATAGCGCCATTTCACAACAACAGTCATCTCATAGCACTATCAACTGTAGGGGGGAACCCCCACAGTTGCAGAAAGACCCCAGCAATCAGGCGATCCCCTGTGAGCAAGCACTTGGCGACGGTGGAGGGGAAAAACTCCCTTTTAACAGGAAGAAACCTCCAGCAGAACCAGGCTCAGGGAGGGGCAGTCATCTCCTGCGACTGGCTGGGGGGTGAGGGGATAGAGAAGAAGAAAACAACAGACATGTAGAGAGCAAACAGCACGATGGGGACTCAATCTATGGGAGAGAACAAACAGATGTTAACGACCAGCAAAAAAAAATATTTCATAGAGAGTGAGGAAAGGAGTGAGGCCCAGTGCATTACTGGAGGTCCCCCGGCTGACTAAACCTATTAGCAGCATAACTAAGGGAGGGTTCAGAAACACATGATCCCTCCCTAATTGTAGGCTATATCAAAAAGGTAGGTTTTAGCCCTATTCTTAAAAACAGAGATCGAGTCTGACTCCCGAATCCAGATTGGCAGCTGATTCCACAGGAGAGGAGCTTGATAACTGAAGGCTCTGCCTCCCATTGTACTTTTGGAGATTCTAGGTATTACAAGTAATCCTGCATTTTGGGAGCGTAGTGCTCTGTTAGGATAATACGGTAGTATCAGATCTTTTAAATAAAAAGGAGCCTGATTGTTTAGAGCTTTGTAAGTAAGAAGAAGGATTTTAAACTTAATTCTAAACTCTATGGGAAGCCAATGAAGGGAGGCCAGAACCGGAGAGATATGATCTCTCTTTCTAGTACCTGTTAAAACTCTTGCTGCAGCATTTTGGATCAGCTGAAGACTTTTTAAAGATGTTTTAGGACAGCCTGATAATAAAGAATTACAATAATCTAATCTCGAGCTAACAAAAGTGTGGATCAGTTTCTCAGCATCACTCTGAGACAAGATGCTCCTAATCTTGGCAATATTACGCAAATGATAGAAGGCAGTCTTAGAAACAAATTTAATATGTGAATTGAAGGACAAATCCTGATCAAAAATAACTCCAAGGTTCCTCACAGAGCTATTAAGAGAAAGAGTAACCGCATCCAAACTGAAAGTTTGATTTGGAAAGGAATTTCTAAGGTTTTTTGGACCAACAAGAATGACTTCAGTCTTATCTGAATTTAATAGCAGGAAATTACAAGTCATCCAAGCTTTGATTTCCTTAAGACAGGCTTCTAACTTGGCTAATTGATTACTATCATCTGGCTTCATTGACAGGTATAATTGTGTGTCATCTGCATAACAATGAAAATGTATTTTCAGGTGATCTGTCACCTACCTCTGAACGTGTTAGGAGTCTCTCCGTCCTCTCACTGTCAGACAGAGTGTAATGCTGGAGTAGCATCCGCTTGAGAGCTTCATATTTCATATTTCCCCTGGGCCGGCAGCTCCTGGAGCAGGCTTGTTACCTGTTGCGTGGCGCGCAGATCCAGCGCAGTGACCACATGGTAATATTTTGTGTCGTCCGTTGTGATCCCACGGAGTGCGAACTGGGCTTCTACATGCAAGAACCACGCGGTCGGACTGTGAAGCCAGAAGTCTGGGAGCTTGACTGTGACAGCGCATGCGGCGCTGGTGTTCTCCCTCCAGGTTGTCTCCGGGGCAGTGCTTGGCCTGTTCTCCATTGCATGTCTTGGGGTCACCAATGTGGAAGATGAAAGCAGACGAGGCAACGAGCTAGACGACACATGAACTTTATTCACCTTCCAACATCAAGTGCAGAAGATACTCTCTCTGGGCGCCTCCTTTTTATAACCTTTATTTCCATCCCATGAGACTCAGGAAGCCAAAAACAATACACTCAGTGGACAAAGACATACATGGCACATTAACATCATATAACACCAGTCCCGCTTCTCACACCCTCTCTTCCTCCAGTGGCTCTGGTGTCTCCTGAACTCCCCGGGGGCGAATAGTCCTTTCTGTTACGTCTGAGACTTCCTGGTGCCACTTCCTCCTTCAGTCCTTTGTTCCATCTTCCCCCCGGCTTCCAACTCTGGGTGGAGAACCCTCCACACAGTGCCACTACACAGCTCCCCCCAAACACCCAGAAAGGGCACTAACCCGCCCCCCCCCCCACTCCCCGTCCGTGGAGAACCCCACACACAGTGCCACCACAATGTTTCTTTTTTTTTTAAGAAGACGACAGTCGAGAAAAAAAAGAAACAATACAGAATTAATGGCAAATTGTACATGCTGTTAAACTGTTAAGCAATTCCTCCTCGACGAAGGCAAAAGTATATCACATATCCCAAGCGAATAAAGCATATCGTGTGCTGTTAAGCTGTAAAACAGTTCTCTGACTGAAGAGAAGGCACAAAATACATTACAAACCTTAAGCAGTTAAGGGTAATACATACCTCACGCTGCTAAACTGTTAACAGTTCCAGCTGAAAAGAAGGCAAATGTACATTACATACACTACCGTTCAAAAGTTTGGGGTCACTTAGAAATTTTCTTATTTTTGAAAGAAAAGCACTTTTTTTTCAATGAAGATAACTTTAAACTAGTCAGAAATACACTCTATACATTGCTAATGTGGTAAATGACTATTCTAGCTGCAAATGTCTGGTTTTTGGTGCAATATCTACATAGGTGTATAGAGGCCCATTTCCAGCAACTATCACTCCAGTGTTCTAATGGTACAATGTGTTTGCTCATTGCGTCAGAAGGCTAATGGATGATTAGAAAACCCTTGTGCAATCATGTTAGGTCTGCAATGCTGTAATTGCTGCAAATGGAAGATTCTTTGACGAAAGCAAAGTTTGAAGGAAAAAATTATTATTTCAAATACAAATCATTATTTCTAACCTTGTCAATGTCTTGACTATATTTTCTATTCATTTTACAACTCATGGTGGTAAATAAAAGTGTGACTTTTCATGGAAAACACAAAATTGTCTGAGGTGACCCCAAACTTTTGAACGGTAGTGTACCTCAAGCAGGCACGGACCATGCACGTCCTGCTACAGCCGCTGCAAACCTTCTCTCATTCAGTAGAAAACACAACATCTTTATGACACAGCGATGGGGGTACCCAGGGTAATGCAGCCCAAACAGCACATAAAACACAATGTTAAACAGACTGGTATAAGCTCTTGCTGACCAGGAGGATAGAAAGAGGAAGAATGGGTGGATACAAGGGGTGTATATAAAGTGTGCGTCCACAGGTGTGATTAATTTGGTATAATGCTCCTGTCCCGAAGATCAGATGTCACATGGTTACAGGTTCACTGAAATGAAATAGAAACACAATGAGTAAATGAACAAATCTAAACACTCAACACATTGAATTTATTCAGGCCACAAGCTGTATATCAGTTTTGTATTGGTATTGGCAGATATCCAAATTTAAAATATCAGATCAGGCATTAAAAAAATCTGTATCATTACTTTCCTAGTAGGAATGCTTTTTACTGACTCCGTCACAGTACAGTATTGCACAAAAATTATTTGAGTACATGTGCCTGAGTAAATAACTGAGTACCGTACTTCCCAGAGTGATGATATAGAGTGAAGTACATGGCGGTAATGCACCTGTAAGCTGGCTGCCAACTGCCAATCAAATGTAAAAGAAGAAGAAGAAGAACAATACAAAATGGGTGGCAGTACAGTTTGCACATTTCTTAAAAATATCAGTCATGGCTATAGTATAGTTTTTAAACAAGCTTATGTTGTGTTATTATTTTGTGACTGTGAATTTCTGGGGACAAAGTGTGGGATTATGAGGCAACCTTCCCCTAACCTCAGAGCAGCATGAAGAGTTTGCAAAGCCAAAGTGAGTGAAGCACATTGTTAACAGAAATCTGAAAGTGCTGTCATCATATTTACCTTTCCATACTGGCAGAGACGTACATATCAGAGAAGCTGGTATAAGGCCTTCATATGATGGCCAAATAATAAGCTCCTCCTACCCATTCACAAAGTATTTCACATTGTCAAATTTCTCACCTGGGAGACAGACTCAAAATGCATAAAGTTTTCATTAAACTGTGACATATCGTAATGTGCCCCTATTATGCACCTTTTCCCCACACAGACACAGTTCCCAGAGTTGCTGATGGAATGTCTGTGACATGTTTTGATCAAAACACGTCTGGGTTTAATTATTGTTGGATCATTTTTCAAACAATTGAAGGAGACTGCATTATGGCATCTTGCCGTAAATGCTAATGAGTCTCAATTCACCCCACACTTCCTCTTTTGTCATTTGTGAGCTCTGTTGTTGATGTGGCTAATGCCATATTGAGGCTAACAGCTAACTTCCTTTGGTAGTGAACACATCCTGAGGTAACTAATGTAAAATTGGATTAATGTGATGTAAAAGCCCAAATAAAGCATCATCAGAGACAGGGAATTGTGGTTTGAGTGGTCAATGGGCTAGAGGTCCCTGGGGTAAATAAGCACAGAAACAACAATGAATGAGTTGTCTGCTGTTAGCTGCTAATGGCAGCTATCCAGTTGAGGAGTACCATGGCCAGAGTATATTAAATTGTAGTAAAATAAGCATAAAGAACATCTATCTGGGGTGGGGTGGGGTGGGGGGGCTGGAGTCTATCCCAGTGTTTTCAGGCATGAGGCAGGGTACACCCTGGACAGGTCACCAGTCCATCGCAGGGCAAAAAAACAACATCTAAGAGTATATAGGCTGCATGGTGGCACAGTGGTTAGCACTGCGGCAGCACAGTTTACCCTTGGCCGGGGGATTGTGGGGATCGTGGGATCGTGGGTTCGATCCCAGCCCCCGACCAACAGTGATCTGTGTGGAGTTTGCATGTTCTCCCCGTGTTTGCGTGGGTTTACTCCGGGATTTCTCCGGTTTCCTCCCACATGCCAAAAACATGCAGGTTAGGTTAATTGGAGACTCTAAAGTGGCCCTAGGTGTGAGTGTGTGTGTGAATGGTTAAGGGATAGCGCCGTATCGTGGCTGCTTCATCCATCCAGGTGGTGGATGCCCTCAATTTCCCCTCTGGGGATCAATAAAGTATACTAAATCTAAATAAAATCTATATGGTCAAGTGTAGGTAGATGATCTGTCTGAGAACACAACTGTAGTGGGAGCTGCTTCTTCTTTTAGATTTGATTGGCGGTTGGCAACCAGATTACAGGTGCTTTACCGCCACTGGCTTGATTATCACCACTCTATCGCCAGTCAAATTTAAAAGAAGATATAGAGTGATATAATTCAGTTTGAGAATCAACTCTAAAAGAAGAAGAAGAAACGTGGCAGCAATGCACCTGTAAGCTGGTTGCCCACCGCCAATCAAATCTAAAAGAAGAAGAAGAAGACACGATTAACTCAAAGTTGGACACAGTCCAAGGACGGATAATTTTTTCACACAAATCTAGAAGTGAATATAATTCATCTAGGACAGGGGTCGGCAACCCGCGGCTCCGGAGCCGCATGCGGCTCTTTCATCCCTCTGCTGCGGCTCCCTGTGGCTTTGGAAAATAAATAATGAGTATTTAATTAAAATGTATTTTATTTTAGTTCATTAGTTTTTAAAATGTAATTCTAAATTTGAAGATTATGGTGATCTTGTAAAATCTAAAAAAAAACGTGTTAAAGTTTAATCACCGTCAGCGAAAAATCAACACGAAGTCGGAAGTCGTCTCCCGCGATAACCCGGATGTGTTGTGTTCAAGCTACTGCTGTATTGAAGTAGCTTGACAGCCCTGCGATTGGATAGTTGCAAACGATTGGACCAATCAAATGGCTCGTTGTATGCTTTTTTAAAGATTCATGGCGGCGTGTTCTCAGGGATGTGATTTTCTGTTAATTCGCCGAATTCCGCTTTATTTTATCTTCCAGGAAGATAAAGTACGTTAAGTACGTTAGCGGCTTGTGGTCCACAAACACAGTGAAGCTGCGCCCTTTCAGGCAGGACCGGAAGTGACGTATGGCCACCGGTAATCGATATGGCCAGGTGGAGAGTCATTAACTCTACAACGGCTGTATGAGCTGGGCTGGCGCAAGGGATTAAACGGTAATAAAAGTTAACCATCCCCTTTTATAATTCCAAACAGTTTGAAATTGACAGTGCACAGTGGACATTGACTCATAACTTTTGAATATTTCTAAGACTTGGCTGCATCAGTGATTGTGCAAAATGAACTGCTCAAGACTCAATAGAGATTGAAACTGGTGATCTGAAATGAATGCTGAAATTATAAAAAGTAATGGTATGTTGGAATTTTATTTCTATTATGGAACAGATAAAATTAACTGATTTTGATTTGATCAAGTGTTAAAGCATGTGATGGATAATGCTTGTTGGAATATTTTAGGAATGCTATCTTCTTGGAACATAAGTCAATATTATACAGTAATAAGTGGCATTCAGCTGTTTGTTTTATGTCATTTAAGCACAGTTCTGGTACTTAAAAATCATAACAACCCAGGAGCTTCGGGGGGCTTTGCCCCCCATCCCACCCCGGACCCCACTGGGGGATTATGTCCCCCAGACCCCCTGCTGAATTTTCAGATAATTTCCCCAACCCCAAATCACATCGCTGGTTCGTGTTGGAATTCTGAGCTTTCGGTATTGTTTTCAGTGGAATTATGAGATTTTTATCGAAGGATCAGGAGTCATCAGTGCTAGAAAAAGCACTCTCCTTTCAACCCAATGTCAACCTTCAACCCAATGTCTTTTTTTTTTTTCAGAGTTCAAAATGTTTTTGTTGCATGCAGAAATGTAATTTTGTTTTCTCTGCAGGAGTTCCCTGATTTCATAAATTCAACACATTATAGTTTGTTTATACATAGCATAAAGGGGAAAAAAAGTTATATGCAGTGTTATTTCATTTTAAGTGTCAAAAGGGCCTGGACAGATCGCCAGTCCATCGCAGGGCCAACACAGAGAGACAGACAACCATTCACTCTCACAGTCAGACCTAAGGACAATTTAGAATCTCCAGTTGATGCCAGTTAACCTAACTTGCATGTTTTTGGCATGTGGGAGGAAACTGGAGAAATCCCGGAGTAAACCCACGCAGACACGGGGAGAACATGCAAACTCCACACAGATCACTGTTGGTCGGGGGCTGGGATCGAACCCAGGATCCCCCGGCCAAGGGTGAGTTGCTGTGCTGCCGCAGTGCTAACAACTTCACCACCACGCCGCCCACAACCAATCCACTAGTTGTCAAATTGAGAGTCTGGAGAACAAGTGAAGGATACAGATTTATATTATATTAATACATTTGAACAAGGAGCATTATGAGGAAACAGGATGAAAAGTAGCTTCTTCTAAATAAAACTTTCATCTCTAATTTATGAAAATATCAGGAACTAAAGCTGTGTGATCACTGTTGAAAGTAGGAGATGGGTGATATTTTTCAGATTTAAACAATTTATGAATGTGCTGATAATTAAAACTATGCAAAAATTATGGTCAGATATTCAGAAATTTATTTTTCAGCACAAAACAATTTATAATATATATCTAACATTTATTTCATGAATGAAGCTATATAAATGAAGCTATAAGCATTTTTTTCCCACTGCTGTAGTAGGAATTCATTATATTCAGAGCTATGTACAGTATATAAAAAACTTTATAAGCAGCATAATCTTTATTTTAAAGGTCAAATTGCCGTTGCGGCTCTCAGCCACGTCTGTTTTAGTCAGAGACGGGCAAAACGGCTCTTCGGCTGGCAAAGGTTGCAGACCCCTGATCTAGGAGGAATGGAGGTAGGAAGCAGGGAAGAGGAAGTTTGGAGCTTGGTGGAGTCTAAAAGAAGCAAACATAGACATAAAGAAAATCAGTCAAGAGCGTTACCAAGTGCTGATGAATCAGAAGATGAACAATCCCAGAATAAACAGAAGGAGTGTAAAGTAATCATTAAACTTACTCAGGAAGGATCATCATTTCGTGAGTGGAACCCAATTAAGCTCACAAATGCAATTAATAAGTTACTTGGAGAAGTTTAAAATGCAAGAATTCTTCACAGTGGTTCATTACTAGTTACATGTAAAGATAGTGTTCATCAAGGAAAAGCAATCAGAGTCACTCAGATGGAGGGGAAAAATGTGCAGTGTTCAGTATCGGAAGGAAATAAGGCAATGAGAGGAGTGATATTGGGCATTTCAACGGCTGTCTCAACCGATGAAATAATGAAAAACGTAACTGGAGCAAAAGTGACAGAGGTACAAAGATTGAAAACTAATAGAAATGGTGAAAAATGTGATAGTCTGTCGGTAATGTTAAAATTTGATGAAACAAGACTGCCAAGAAAGGTGTATATTGGCTACATGAGCTATGAAGTCAGACTTTATGTTCCTCCTCCACTCAGATGTTTCAAATGTCAAAAGTTTGGTCATGCAGCAGCGATATGCAAAGGTAGACAATGATGTGCCAGATGCTCCGGTGAGCATGAATATGGAAAGTGTGAAAGAGGAGCCAAATTAAAGTGCTGTAACTGCGGTAGTGAACATAGCTCTGCATATCGAGGCTGTGAAGCCAGCAAAAGAGCAGCAGAAATTCAGCAGATAGAAGTCTTCCAGGGATTAACATATGCAGAAGCTGTGAAAAAGGTGCCAGCTAAAAAAGTGGGAGTGGACTCTAACAGGGAAAGTGTGCAGACTTGCAGTGCATGCAGTAGAATTAAGGCAGATACTCTGGTTTTGAAGGAAAATAATTTTGTCTTATTTGTGGTAGATGTGATAAACTGCACTGCGCCGACTTCCAAGAAAACAGAAAAAATCAAAATCATTGTGAAAAATATTTTGGCATTAAGGGGCTACATTGGGAAACAGTTGAGGACTTGTTAAGTGGGGGATCTTTAAGTTACAGACATCATGGGCTGGTGGATCAACCGCCAATCAAGTCTAAAAGAATAATAATGAGATGAGATGCAGATACAGACTACAGCTCTTGGCCAGATAGAGTGATGATATAGAGTGAAGTGTGTGGCTGGTTGCCGGCTGCTGGTCGGGTCTAGAAGAGGAAGAATTGGACATGGCTGTATGACATCATGTAGATCATAGGACTCGCTAAAAGATCATAAGACTCGCTATGAGATCAAAGGCAGGCATCACTCACTATCATAGGACTCACTAAAAGATCATAGGACTTGCTATGACATCATCAAAGATCACAGGCAGGCATCACTCACGATCATAGGACTCGCTATGACATCTTCAAAAATCAACAGCAGGCATCACTCATGATCATAGGACTTGCTATGACATCATCAAAGATAAAAGGCAGCCATCACAGATCAAAGGCAGTCATCACTGAGTGGTGACATCGAAGATCAAAGGCAGGTTTCACTATGGTTACTGTTGCCATGGTAACAGTAAGTTTCTACAGGCATGCACAAATGCTTGCTTACATTTGCTTTCTGTGGGCATGCACGGCTATGCACAGGTATGCACGAGTATATATATATATACAGTATATATACTGTATATATACAGCTGCAGTATATACAGCAGGGAAAATAAATGTTGAACATGCCAACATTTTTCTCATTGAACATCACCTATGATCTCAGGCATCATAGGACACAAATGTGTCTTTATGATGTCACATAGACCATGTGTCTGTGTCATGTGTCTTTTGATGTCACATAGACCATGTGTCTTTGTCTTCTGATCTCTGCCTGAATATTATAGGACGTCGATGGTCTATGTGACATCATAAAGACACATTTTGTTTTTGCTCAGATCTATTTTCACGACCCTGTCCATGAACTAGAATTACGGCGCACCTATCCCTCAACCACTGGTCTCGAAGAAGAAGAAGAAGAAGACTCACCAGATGGAGAGCAATAGAATGAGGACAACTGCTTGCTACCGGATAACCATGAAAACCGGTACTACCTGTCTCATGGGTCGGGCCGTCTGCGACTCAACTGGCATCCCCGCCCGTCCGGGGGCGTAGAGGGTGGAACTGGGCATTTTGGCAGAACTAAAAACAATATCTGTCACAGGTCTGTGGTGGACCACTCCCAGTTACACGGGATGAGACTGGACATCCTGGCAGATAAACACATCTGTCACAAGGTCTGTGGTGGACTGTGCCAGTCAGTGCATCGTGACATGCACTACACAAAGAGCAGTGATAAACAAATCTATCATCTGGTCAGTCACTGCAACAGATACTGGAGTCAGTTTGTCTTGGCTTGTCCTTGCCACTGATAATACCTTTATCTGCCAAGAATGTGCTGCTAGTCCAGCAAAAGCTAGTGGTACTCAGATACTTTGCAAGCAGTTTCATAAAATGGTCTAGACAGGAGTTCCTGGCAGCGGAAGGCTAAGGACAGAGCTGCGTGGAGGAATCTGATCAGACCTAAATGAAACAGTCGTTGTCGCCCATGATAGACTTCTATGATGATGATGATGATGATGCACGTCAGAAAAGATGCCATGAAGATGAAACACCTGAGGTTCCAGCAGTAAATCGCACCCATCTGAGACAGGAGGACACCCTTCACCAGCATAGGGTACGACACTTTAAAGCGCGTTTATAGGACATCATAGGACGGCCTAAGATCTCTGCCTCATGATCATAGGATGTCCTATGAACTCAGGCATCATTGGACAACTTGCAATGCCTACATGACGGCAAATGTGTAACCTTGATGGATGCCAGTCTATACTACAAATGTGTAAAATGCCAAGCAAAGCGCTCATTTTCTCCAGGTATATCAATGGGTGGAGAGCAGGATCTGTAAAGCGCTTTGGTCATCTAGAGATGAGAATAAAAGCACTATATAAGTGAATGCCATTTACCATTTTACCATGGACGGGTATGCACGGGTATGTACTAGTATTTCTGATGGAGCCATTGACCTGAGATTTTCACCAGATATCAGTAACAACCCAAGTAATCCATACATCATCATCATCATCATCATCACTCTATAAATTCAAGAAATCTCTGTCTGTCTGTGTGTCATGATCATAGGACTCGTTAAAAGATCATAGGACTGCCTATGATGTTCCTATGATGTCTACATGATGTCCTATGATGTTCCTATGCTCTCTACATGATGTCTATATAGGCATCACTCACGATCATAGGACTCGCTATGACATCATCAAAGATCAAATGCCGGCATCATAGGACTCGCTATGCCATCATCAAAGATCAAAGACAGTCATCACTCGCAATCATAGGACTCACAATGACATCATCAGAGATCATAGGACTCGCTATGACATCATCAAAGATCAAAGGCAGGCATCATAGGACTCGCTATGCCATCATCAAAGATCAAAGGCAGTCATCATTCACGATCATAGGACTCGCTATGACATCATCAAAGATCATAGGACTTGCTATGACACCATCAAAGATCAAAGGCAGGCATTACTGAACGAGTGCTGACATCCTTGCTTACACCCTTGCTTACACCTGCTTTCTACGGGCATGCAGAAATACATGCTTATACTTGGTTTCTACGGGCATGCACAGGTCTGCACTAGTATAAAGAAATCAAGGCAACTGTGTTCACAAAACAAGTTATATTTAATAAAGTTGAATGACACAGGGAATAAGTATTGAACACACTTGGTGAAATTCATTTAATATTTAGTAGAAAGCCTTTGTTGGTAATAACAGCTTCCAGATGCCTCCTGTATGGAGAAACTAGGTGTAGGCATTGCTCAGGAGTGATTTTAGCCCATTCTTCTACACAAACCATCAAATCTTGAAGGTTCCGTGGGTGTCTTCTAGAAACTCTGAGTTCAGTTCATGCCATAGATTTTCAATTGGATTCAGGTCAGGTGACTGACTGGGCCATTCTAGCAGCTTTATTTTCCTTCTCTGGAGCCAGTTGAGAGTTTCCTTGGCTGTGTGTTTGGGATCATTTTCTTGTTGAAATATCCACCCTCATTTCATCTTCAGCATCTTGGCAGATGGCAGCAGGTTTTTATCAAAGATGTCTCTGTACATTTGTCCATTCATCTTTCCTTCAGTTATATGAAGTCTGCCTGTACCATGTGTTGGAAAACACCCCCATACCATGATGGGATGTGCAATGCCATTTCTCCTCCAAACATGCTGTGTGTTGTGGCATCCAAAAAATTCAATTTTGGTCTCATCTGACCAAAGTATATTCTCCCAATATTTTACTGGCTTACCCAAATGTTGTGCAGCAAACTTTAAATGAGCTTCAACATGCTTTTTCTTCAGCAATGGAGTCTTACGAGGTGAGCAGGCATAGAGCCCCTGTCAGTTGAGTGTGTTACTTATTGTTTTCTTTGAAACAGCAGTACCTGCTAACTCCAGGTCTTTCTGGAGCTCTCCATGAGTGGTCTTTGGCTCTTGGATAACTCTTCTGATAATTCTTTTGACTCCTCTGTCAGAAATCTTGCAAGGAGCTCCTTGTCGTAGCTGGTTTATGGTAAAATTATGTTCTTTCTACTTCCAAATGATGGCTCCAACAGTGCTCATTGGAACATTCAGCAGTTTAGAAATGCACCTGTAACCAATGCCATCATTATGTTTTGCAACAATAACATTGCGAAGGTCTAGAGAGAGCTGTTTGCATCTACCCATCATGAGTTCTTTGTGGTGTGACAATCTGATATTCACAGACCTTTTTAAAGGCAATCAGTCAGGACTTAACCAGCTGAAATTAATTTGCACTGATGAGGGATGGGATGGCTTTCTAAATTCTGATGGATTTCAGCTGGTTTCTTGGCTTGCTATGGCTTTTTGCACCTCTTTTTCTTCATGTGTTAAATACTTATTCCCTGTGTCATTCCACTTTATTAAATGTAACTTGTTTTGTGAACATAGTTGCCTTGAGTTCTTGGTTGTTAGTGATATCTGGTGAAAATGTCAGGTCAATGGCTCCATCAGAAATATGTTTAATGAGAAAAATGTTGACATGTTCAATGCTTATTTTCCCCACTGTATAATGTGACTAAAAACCTACATGATACACTATAATAAACGCCCCCACCCCCCCAGACAAATGGAGCAACAGACCACTTTCACTGGAGACATACTGATTTATTGCTACAATATGGAATACTATTATGTAACCAATAAGTATACTGTTGAGTCTCCTAGTAAAGCTTGCTTTCTAATACTTCTTCTTTTAGATTTGATTGGCGGTTGGCAACCAGCTTACAGGTGCATTACCGCCATGTACTTCACTCTATATCATCACTCTGTCTGGTCTAATACTATACTATAATACTATAATTATGGCAAGCAAAATATCTGTTAAAAAGGGATTTACTAATTCGGATGCCAAGTAATGAGTTAATAACTCCAAAATATTAAGTTAATAAAACTAAACAAAAGAAAAAGAAAAATGAACTCCAGGAAAATTATTTATTTGTACTCAATATCTGTACAGAATTCATTTTGAATTTGTATTGTAATAAAGATCCACAAAAAAGTCTTAAGTTTCAATTTATTTATTTGGTGGACCTGTTTTATTCCAATGGTTCTAAATTATTTCTAACCAGTTTGCGATGTTAAATACTGTTGGCACAATTACTTGATTATGGGTTAAAAGAGGAATAACAGAATAAACAACATTAAAATATGATGCACTTTTATTGTAGTTTTTCATTTTTATACATTTCAATATTACGCCACCTCATAAGAGTTAAACATACAATTTAATATATAATACAAAAGTTGATAAGCAGTTTGTTTTAAAATTAAACTCAGTCAGTGAGGTTTCTGTACTATTTTACCATGTTATTGGTTTAATATATGTCTTATGATGTACCATAATTATATTTTATATCATGAAATTGTGACCTCTGAGACAGCAGTTATTAAATCTGTATTATTCAAATAAACTTTGAGGTAAAAAAAAAAAAAGGTTTAAAAATATTTAATGCAGATTGAATTAAGCAATTAGGGCATGTTATCATAAAAAATACATTTACAAAAACCCAGTTTATACTAATGAAAGCAAAATACACATAATCCTGCACACAAAAACAGTTTAAAAATATCGCTGGCAGTTGCACACTATGCTGTATTTATACAGAGTATGTGGGGAGACTTGAATAACGAAACTCTCCTTCATCGTGGTTAAATCACATATGCAGTGTCCAACATATACATGTCTCACAACACAGCCATAGAGTACATTTATAGTGTAACATTACAGCAGTTTTAGAATGGCAGAAAAGAGCAGTCAGTATCTTGAGAGCTGCTGATTCATGAATCACAGCTTCACTGTCCCATAGTTGGGGGGGTGTCAGGAAGTCAACATCTGTAACGGAGAACACCCATCAGCTGGCTCTGCACAGCGTAAATAAACAGGAGGTCAATGCTGCGCTGTGGGTGGGAAAACCTAACTGCTCTTCACAGTGAGCAATACTCACCTCTGTGCAGACCTTCAAGCACGGCCCACCCTGTTCTCCAGACGCTCTATTCTTTTAGTCACATCAGCCAGTTTGAGCAGTCAAGGAAAGTTGTTTAAACAAGGAAAACAAAAGAGAAAGTGAAGCAGCAAACACAAACACATTCCAGTGGCAGAGGTTGATAGTAACTATCTTTTACTCAAGTACATTTGGTTGTACTCTTTAACATACTTTGGATTTCACTGATATGAAAAATTGTGGAACATTTACTATTTATTTTCTTCATACTAATACAGTGTTATGAAAAAGTATTTGCCCCCTTCCTGATTTCTTATATTTTTGCATGTTGGTCACACTTAAATATTTCAGATCATCAGATTTTAATACTAGACAAAGATAACATGAGTAATTACAAAATGCAATTTTTAAATGATGATTTCATTTATTAAGGAAAAGTTATCCAAACCTACCTGGCCCTAGGTGAAAAAAGTAATTGCCCCCCCCCCCACACACACAACATAAATTAATTGTCATTAACCACATTTTTTGGGAGGGAGGGGGCTGAGTTCAATTTCACCAGCCACACAGATTTTAATACTAGACAAAGATAACATGAGTAATTACAAAATGCAATTTTTAAATGATGATTTCATTTATTAAGGAAAAGTTATCCAAACCTACCTGGCCCTAGGTGAAAAAAGTAATTGCCCCCCCCCCCACACACAACATAAATTAATTGTCATTAACCACATTTTTTGGGAGGGAGGGGGCTGAGTTCAATTTCACCAGCCACACCCAGGCCAGATTACTACCAGACCTGTTGAATTAAAAAATCACTTAAATAGAACCTGCCTGACAAAGTGAAGTAGGCTGAAAGATCTCAAAAAGCAACACATCATGCTGTGATCTAAAGAAATTCAAGAACAGATGAGACAAAAAACCCAGATCAACATTGAAAGAAGAAGCATTTGTGTATTATTTACACAAGGCCCTATCTCACAATGTTAAAGAAAGTGAAATAGTGATCCAGAATTTGCATCCTGTCCCAGATCACCTTCAACATCTAATGGGTTCATCCCTGGCCCAAGGGCCACCTCTGGTGAAAATTTCATCAAAATCATTCCAATAGTTTTTGCATAATCCTGCTAACAGACAGACAGACAGACAGACAAACCACCAAGAAAACATTACCCCTTGGCAGAGGTAAGAATAGTACATTTACAAGACAAATGTTTAAAATGTATGAGAAAAAATATTGTGAAAATTTTTGAAAATATATCTACTCTTTTTTTTACAAACTTGCAAGGACAAGGTAATTAATCTATATATATCTGTATGTATATATATATATATACAGTATATATATATACAAAACAAATTCACGAGAAAAAACAGCAAATTTAGGAAAAAGAGACAAATTTGAGGGGGAAAAAACTAAAACTGGTTAGAGTGAAGTCACCTTTTTAGCTGATGCTTTCATACTCACTAGAATTTTTCTTGAAATTTCATAACATTGCTTTCACTTTAGTACATTGTGTGCCTACTCTAATAATAACAGTAGGTAGAAACACCTGTCATCTGCACACTGTTTATATCATCAAACTCTTCTCCATCTGAATCATCTGTGTGGATATTCTTGGCTGTGAGCTGCTGGATGGCCACTTGTGTCTGCCTCTGAAAGGCCAGTCTGGCTTCACATTTGCACGGATCCTCCACCACCTCCATCTTCACCTCTTCACCAGGAGAAAGCAAATTTCACATCAGCCTAACAGAACTCGTAAAGAAAGAAAACAAGGCACACACAGAACACGACTCACACATCCCTTTCCCCCTTCTATGAAAAGACAAACAGACCTCAAATGAATGGGAACACTTTTCTCCACAGCAAAATAAAACAATAATTCACCGGGGAGTAATCGGGAATTGGGATTTTTATGCACCAGATGGTTGCTGTGTTGTTAGCGTCAGGAATCCATTCTTACGTTTCAGGGAACATGTTTTCTTGTCTGCATTCAAGATATAACCGTTCCGGCACTTGCAGTAATAGGAGGCGTTGCTGTTGACACAAATGTGTTGGCAGTCATGTCCCATGGCACAGGGGTCCAAACCTAGAATAAACTGTGATTAAAGGAATTGCAGCATGGGTACAGTTTAATGTTCTAACGCACAGTTTAGTAGGAAGGCAGCATATAGTAGTTTGCGAAAATACAACTATTGGTTAATGGTGTATTTACATAGAGTATATAATAAGGGCATACGTTTAAAGGTCCCACATGGTGCATTTATAAATTTTAAGAAATGTTTTTATTATGGACTCTGCCATTGCCGGCCAAGCCTGATGAGAAAGTGAGGAGGGTTGGGGCAGGGTTAGTAGCTCTGTCCCGTAAAAACCCACCACTAGGAACGCCAATCACATTAAGGCTGGGCCTTCACAGGCTCAGCAAAAACCTCACAACGCTCGTTCTGGCATTGCCCCCGAGATCGGCCCAGACTGTCCTGGTTGCAATGATAAGACCTCTGGCTGACTTCATTGCCCTAGCCCAAGACCACCCTGCCTTCAGAAGATTGGCCGCAACAGTTACTTAAGTGGCCAGGCAACGATTAAGTTAAGTAAGTTAAGTGGTTTATTTTTCAATCACAAGGATCCAAGCACTGCAACACGAATGGAAGAAATGTGTAGACCGAAGGGGAGACTATATTGAAAAATAAGCCACATTTGGTCAAATTTGACCACTATGAACTTTTTAGCATATGAACTTTTCAGCCCTCCCTCGTAATTTTCAAAGACTGAAGTAAAATAAAATTTTGTGTGGTTTTACAGTTCATCGGAGAAGCTGTCTATGAAGTTCTGTTTAAAATAGTCAGTTTTCAGGATGCTCATTAATATTAATGAGTCCCTTATCTGATTGGGTAACTTTTTTTGAGTGGGCCAATCACAACTCAGGAGGCAGTCCAGGTGCGTTTGTTTTGATAACTTAGAGAACTGGAGGCAGGGCTTGTTGGTTTGTGACATCACAAAAGCCAGGAAGTGTTTCTTTAAAAGCTTAATTAAACGAAGGTAGTGTGCATCACCTCGGACACAGCCCAAGGACGGATAATTTTTCACACGTGGGGAGTTGTTCAGAACTCCTTATACAAAGATATAGAGTGATGATAATCAAGTCAGTGGTGGTAATGCACCTGTAAGCTGGTTGCCAACCGCCAGTCAAATCTAAAAGAAGAAGAAGGTAGTGTGTATAAAACCCACAAAAACACCATTCTGCACAGTATGGGACCTTTAAATAAAGATGTGAACAATATATTTTTTAACGACTTACTAATTTTTTTTTTTTACCAGATTTTTAGATAGTTAAATAAATACAGTTTTATTCACCATTAGTATTTGTCCAGACTTACTGTATTTCCCCAATTGCTGCATATTGGACAGCTCTGGTAAAATCCCAGAATTCTTTTGTACAACATGACAATGTAAAGGGACCTACTAAAAACATCTAAAAAAAAATCCATTTGCCAGTTCTTGGCCTATCTCAACAGCTGCTCATCAAATCTACTTTACCCTTTGAAGCAGGACTGGACTGGGACAGAAAAAAAAATCAGCCCTGGCATTTTTGGTCCAGGCGGCTCACCATGATTGGTCAAACATCAGCACAGAAGGTTTGTCATGAGTCTGAGCTCAATTAATCCTGAGCTCAGACTCAATTTATTTCTGTATTTTGCATGTCTGTTATCATTATGTTGTCAGTTTTCTGTATTTATCTTGGTTTTTTGTTACTTACAGTATGTGCCCTCCTCTCTCAGACACTCCCACTAACTGTTCACAGTCTGTTCTCTTGCCTCCTCACCTGTGGACAGTTAAGTAATCAGCTCACCTGCCTGTTCAGCCCACAGCTGGTTCATTTGTCTGCCAGTACTTAAGGACTCTCCATTCATTGTTTCACTGCTGCAGAATTACATAGTCTAACTTGGACTTGTTTGGACTCTTTCCCTCCATGTGTTTCCTCATCTCCTCCAGAGCCTTTCCTGCTATGGAGTAAATCGTTTGTAAGTAATCTTAGTTTGTATTTTTGTGTTCTGCACTGTTTTTGTATTTTGGTCATTAAATGTCACAATGCAATTCAGTGCGTGGGTCTGTCTTTCTGCCCCAAAGGGGCATTCATGACAAGGTCCAGTTAAGTATTGTGCTGTTCTCCAAAGCAATGGTAAAGCTGAGTAGTACATGCAAAAAAAGGGGAATAGAATAAGTATAGTCACAAGATCATATTATTTCCTGTTTAATTAAAAGATGCATAATCAGGAGTGATTTTATAAAATAAAGATTCCCAGCTTACAACAGTAGCTTTTTCTGTAACTCACTCATCTCTACAATCCTGTCAATTATATTGTCTATATCAATTTTGCTTTAAATTAAAACAGTTTTTTTTTTTTTAATCTGGATGGTACAGTTGTTGGGTCAGTAAGGAATGTGTGCAGAAATTTTAAGAGGCTGTTGCTCTTATTTTGAAAAAGGGCAAAATTACAAGGGGAAAAGGGTGAATTTATAAGACAAAATTCTCAAATTAATGAGAAGTTGCAAATTTATGAGGAAGAGTCACATATCTACAACAACAATCACTGGAAATGTATAAGAAAACAAGAATGTATCAAGATGCAGTAAATTTATATTAAAGTTATCATTTTTTGAGAAATCACAAAATTACAAGAAAAAAGTAACATTTAAAAAAATCTATTTCTTAAATTAAAAAAATCAGTGAAAAAATATAGTGAAACATGATAACAAGTTGCAAACTTGGAAGAAAAAACAATATGAATTTATGACATGAAAGTTACAAACTCAAGAAAAAAAGCCTGTAAATTCAAGGGCAAAAAAGTTCTTGCATTTTAAGGACGTCTCAAAATTTTGCAGAAAAAGTCTCATTACAAGAAAATGAAAGAAAATAATGTGAAACATGACCAAAAAAAAAGCCAGTTTATGAAAATGTTCCAAAGTCACAAATAATCAACATTCTAAATTTTCAAGAAAAAATTCACAAAAAATACAAACTGAAAAATAAAATCAAATTTATAAATTTGTTTATACGTTTATTTATTATAACTTTTCTAAATGATTAAAAAGTTCCAGATGTACTATAATACAGTGCAAATATAAGAATAAAGTCTCAAAGTTACATGAAAAAAAAAATGAAAGAAGCAAGAAAAACCTGTGCATGTACACGGAGTTAGGACATCTTAATTTCACTGCTGTGTCTGCAGCATATGACAATGAAAAGCTACATTTTGGGCCCCATTATGAAAATCAACATTGCATTTTTGCACCATATTTCCCACCTTATGCCAGTGCTTTTCTTAGTTTCTGTCAGCACATGTCTGATTTTTATACTTTGTGCCATGCTATTTGTGCCACCAGTAGACAGTGCAGAAGGAGGAGGCTCATTTCAAAGAGGTGTGGCAGTGCACAATCTCACATGCATCGGTATTTAGGTGCATTTTATGATGATGCATTTCATGATCAGGAAAAAGGAGGTCTGTCATCATAAGTGCTTTCTTTAATGCTATTTCAGTGCAGTTGTTTTGAAATCTCGCAGATCTGGAGCTCAGGAGCTCATGAGGAAACATGGCATGTGCTGGAATTTTCAGTTATTTTAAGCTTTTCTACCTTTTCAACTCCACCTTTCTACTTTGTCCATTTTCACCCTACATTTCTCCCACACTAAACTTGACTCTGAAAGGTACAGGAGCTCAGGGAAGGGAAGGCGTGGCGTTAAGAGATTTGATTGGGTAATCCAGTGTCAATAATGAAAATGAATGAATGACCTGCTGTCAGTGCTTCAAGGGCCAGTGCGCAGTGGTCCTGGAAGCCGTAGGTTAAATGTTATATTGTGGGCACCCAGCACAATGCAGACTGATAATATTCACGCTCAGCAGGGATTGCATACGGACAGAGAGCCCCTTGGAGGACAACCAGTTAATCACGCGATTGATATGTATTGACTGATAAGTATTGACTGATATGTATATCAATATGTAAATGTGCCAGGCATTCTCTCTTGTCTGTATAAAAGAGCTGACTTTACATGCCTCACTGCAGTGCACTGACAACAGCCCACACACAGCACAGCGCTACTGTGTGTCTCATGATGATGGAGGAATAAAACTCTTAAACCTTCAGCTCACCGTGTCACGCCTGAACTTATTTTGTTCCTCCACACTGGTGACCCTTGATGTAGAATGGAACACGAAGCGAACACCCCGGAGACGACCCGGACGGAAAGCCTCAGCACGCGTCACGGTGCATCCCTCGCCTGATCTTTTACCTCCACGCTGGTGACTGGACGAGGGAGAATGACCGTCTGCTCCCTCTCACCACGCTGTGGATCCCAGAGGACCAGAGAATGCCTGCAACTTCTTCATCCACACCGGAACGCAGCGCTGGGATCAAAACGCACCATGGACGACACAAGCGAACAAAGGAAGTGGCCTGAACGGGGACAATCATTGATGCCGACTGCGCTGATTTCCACCAAGCTCTCCGACTCTGACTAAACTCTCGACAATGGACCTTCCGCACGCAGAAGCCACACGCGCACACTGCAGGATTACGAGGACAGCACAACTGCCAGCTATGTGGTCACTGCGCCAAGCGCGTGCCACGCACCAGGGACAAACCGGCTCCACAGACTGATACATTCGTCCTCCGCCACTGCACATGCCCAAGAAAAACGGCCGATCGCAATCCTCAGAACCTTCAGGGCTGCTCACACACCTGAAGCAGACGTGCAGCCTGCATACAGGACTTTGTATGGGTTTCCAGCCACGGCGCACAAGGGGAATTTAGCTGATTGCTTTCCCCGATGACTTTAGGGCTGCTTCCCGCACCTAAAGCCAAACTGCCGAGTCCCTGACACAGCTTCAGTTTATCACAGCCGCTACGCATCCTCGGGGAATTTGGCCGCTCGCCTTCCCCACATCCTCGCTGGTCGAACCATGAGAGAAGTCAGAGATAATTTTTTTTTTTTTTTTTTTTTTTTTCACAGCCGCTGTGGACCTCCGCCAGGCTTAACGGGAAAGTCCCTCACCATCGCGGATCCACACACAATTTTTGCACGGCCCAGACACCTTTGACATCCCAGGCCGGCACTCGCTTACTCCCACCCCCCTCCCCTTCTTCCTGCACAGAGCTTTTCCTGCACCTCACTCCCTAAGCCGACCGATCGCCGTCTAGTTCCATTACGCACGAAACACACCGGCCCGTGTGCCCACGAACCACGGCCGTTCAACATGCTGGAACTCGGAGTGGAGCACACTGCCATTTTCACCCCTCTCCCGTCCCCCTCACGGACTGACATGCCCTCCGACAGTTCTGCTGGAGCCAAATGACGGGGGGGGTCACAGCCCCTTCTGACCGTTCTGTGGGGAGCGGTGTGGGCACCCAGCACAATGCAGACTGATAATATTCACGCTCAGCAGGGATTGCATACGGACAGAGAGCCCCTTTGGGGACAACCAGTTAATCACGCGATTGATATGTATATCAGTATGTAAATGTGCCAGGCATTCTCTCTTGTCTGTATAAAAGAGCTGACTTTACATGCCTCACCGCAGCACACTGACAACAGCCCACTGACAACAGCCCACACACAGCACAGCGCTACAGTGTGTCTCATGATGATGGAGAAATAAAACTCTTAAACCTTCAGCTCGCCGTGTCACGCCTGAACTTATTTTGTTCCTCCACAATATAATTATATGGACAACAGCCCACAGGTGTGTTGGCCCACTGAGCAAGCACCCAGTATGCCAGCTTACCAGCCCAGCCCCACTTTGAAGGTGTGCTGCTGAGATCTGAGTACTAGAGCCAATCCAGATGAGCAGTTCTTAGAATTTTAAAGTTGTTTTCCTTTGCTTTCATGATTAGTGATTGCCTAAATCTGAAATACTGTATATACTATCCCCAAATGGGCACTCCTGTCATCATTTACCAATAAGGAGAACAGGCAAAATATAGTCATAAAAATTAGTGGATTAATGAATTAACAAAGAAATCAAATTTAAAGCAGAGCATCAGCTGTCCAAACGTCTAACATCAAAATCATCTGACCAGTAAATAAAAAATCCCCCTTGAACCATTTTTATGACTAAATTCCAATTTCTTAAAATATTTACTTGCAAGATATAGTTAAGTCATTGCATCTGTAAACATTACAAACACACAATAGTCTGTACCAGGGATGGGCAACTGGCAACCTGCCTCCTCATCCACTGTGGCTTGCCATTCCATTTCTAAAAGTCAATTATTTATTTATATCATGTTTGCCGTATTTGGAACCACATTCATAAATGCAATTGGAGTCCACCAGCAGAGGCAGTGCCAATTGAAACCTAGGTGCCGCTCTGTGTGCAAGTGGTCAATCAAGGAGACAGCCAGAGTGAGGGAGCCAGAGGGAACAGTGCACGAGGGGCGAATGTGTTTTTTAAGGTATATTGCCTGCTAAGACTGCATTAAGAGGCTGTGAACAGCAATGAATGTACAAAGTAGGCTGCTTTTAAACAAGAACAAATACTGCTGAGGAGCTGCAGCATTTATTCTTGTTTGGCAGGTGAAGCCTCATGGAGCTCAGAGGCTTTTCTTCTAATTGTGCAGGAAAATATTCAAAGCTTTGAGGTTTCTTTCTAAAGAGTGGACTGAAGCACTGACAGTTTCAAATCCATGTCGGCAGTAAAAGTTCAGAGACTGTGGTCGTTGTAATCTGCTGACTTTTTTTTTTTTTTTGTTGTTGTTGTTCATTTATACCAGTGACTCTTAAACTTTTTTTATTCCCCATTTTGGGGAGCCATTAACAAGCTCACCTACCCATAGCTATTTCTCTGCCCCTCCACACTCCAAGAGCAAGCTAAGCCTCATTATATTTCCTATTCTTCTTGGCTTTTTTGTTAAATATCATCTGGAATTTCTCTTTGGTCATCATTTTGATGGAGGGAGTTTTAAAAATTAGGTCATGAGATAATTTTATCCATCCATCTTCTGCTGCTTAATCCTTTTCAGGTGGGGGGGATACTGGAGCCTATCCCTGCATCTTTGAGCGAGAGGCAGGGTACACGCTGGACAGATCGCCAGTCTATTGCAGGCCAGATGTAATTTTAGTTCTAATATGATAAAACACTGAGTAGCTTTTATTTTCATTTGCAGTTTCAGTTTTAATTGTAAAACTTTTGACTTTGCAGGAACCCACCCACCCCCCCACCCCGGAAGGTTTACATGTAAATCTGGCCCTCGGGAAGTGAGGAAGAAATTTTGTGACCCTCACTACCACCAAAGTTGCCCATCCCTGATCTATACAGATGCTAACATCCAGGTGAAATTTACTCATGAAGTTCTAGTCCTCTGAAAGCATTGCAGTTGTTGGTCTACATCTTTGTTTGGAAAACTGACGCATCCATGCACAATTAAACTTTTAAATAAAAAAAATGCAATAAAATATAAAGAATCAGAATGTTTCATTTGCAAAACAAAATCATCACAATTTAAACTTGCTGTTTCTAGAGCAAATGCTGAAAGTTTGGAACCGATTGGCCCCTAAACTTTGCACAGGTTTCAATAAGCATCTATCTGCAAGTTGGTTCTAGTCCCGACATCTGCAGTCCACGTGGGGGTTGAGAATACTGCTGTAGTCAAGAATAGACCAAGACCAGAGTGTAGAGACCACGTCAAGACCAAGACTACTGTGCAGTGACTTGAGGTTCATGGCTGGTGAGACACTGACGTTTTCAGTCAGATTTTAAAAATTTATGAACCCAATGTAAGGTTAAATTTAACAGGCAGTTTGCATGGTTTTATAACCTGCTAATGTTACATTTTAAAACCATATTTTATAAATAGTTTTATCAAAACAAGTGTACAGTATTTTATTGAATTACATTTTAATGGAATACACAGGAAAGACTTTTTTTTCCCATTTTATAACTCTCCTTGAGTATAGACAAAGTGCAAAGACCCTTGGTTACACAGTATAATGTATTAAGTTATTTTACAAACAAGGGTTTGTTTTTTTGTTTTTTTTTGGGGGGGGGTGGCACAAAATTAATTATATTTTGTTTTTGGCCAAAGAAGAATGTTAGTGGCTCAGAGAGCTGCACCTCTGTGTTGCAACACCACAATTTACACTCATTTATTACAAATTCAAGTATTTATAACAACTATGCATGCATGGTCTTACATTCGCTCATAAATTAAATTTGCCTATCCTTCTGGACAAAAATTGCTGACTTTGTAAAAAAAAAAAAAAAAAAAAAAAAAATGTCCTTATCTTTGTTTTAAAAAAATTCCTGTGCTTACGATGCTCAAACACCCCCCTCCTCCCATAAAAAATTGGGCAACACTACTGCACAGCCTCTTATTGTGAATCTTTCTTGCAGTTTTATCTCAGATTAGGCAGACTAAATGTATACACGTGAAGGACATTATCTAGACCAGGGGTATTCAATCATGTGCCATGGAGGGCCAAGACCCTGCAGGTTTTCTCTTCTACCCAGTCTCTTCAGCAGGTGTTTTCACGTATCAGCAATCAGTGAAATCTGCTGTTGAAGACACTGGCTGAAGGTAAAGCCTGCAGGGTCTTGGCCCTCCATAGCACATGATTGGACACCCCTGATCTAGACTATGTAAAGTGAAGACACACAATAAAAGTGATTACAAACACCACAGTGGTGACATACAGAGAGATGGCAATGGGAACGTGCATGTTGCACGTGCTCAATCCAATTTGTGAAAAATTGCACAATCCATCTGAGGCTCCATTTGCTGCTGCCGCACTTTGCCTCTCTGCCTTAAATTTGAACAGGAAACACACAAACAGTGGTTTTAAATATTTATGAAATGATTAGACTCATTCAGAAATTACATTTAGAACTACAAAACCAGAGAACAAATAATAAAATTCATCTATCTCTTGTAAAATTTTTCATGACTGGTGCAGTTCTGTCTCACCTGCCTCCCCTGACTGCACATCACTGCTACTGTGCATGTACAGTGGCTAGAAAAAGTCTACACACCCCTGTTCAAATGCCAGATTTTTGTGATGTAAAAATATGAGACCAAGTTAAATAATTTTAAATAAATTCCACCATTAATGTGACCTATGACCTGTACAACCCAATTGAAAAACAAACTGAAATCTTTCAAAGGGGAAAAAAAAACTTACAATAACCTGTTTGCATAAATATGCACACCATGTTATAATTGGGGATGTGGCTGTGTTCAGAATTAACCAACTCCGCAACCCGGAACTCCGGAAAAGCGGTAGAAGAAGGAAGGATGGATGGATGGATGGATGGACAGACAACACTGCTCATCACCAAAGGAACACCATACCTACAGTGAAGCATGGTGGTGGCAGCATCATGCTCTGGGGCAGGTTTTTTTTATTTTTTTTTTTTTTTTTTTCAGCTGGAACTGGGGCCTGAGTCAAGGTGGAGGGAATTATGAACAGTTTCAAATACCAGTCATTGCTGGCACAAAACCTTCAGTCTTCTGCTAGAAAGCTGAAGATGAAGAGGAACTTCATCTTTCAGCAAGACAATGACCAAGCAAACATCCAAATCAACAAAAGACTGGCTTCACCAGAAGAAGATTAAGGTTTTGGAATGGCCCGGCCACAGTCCAGACCTGAATCCGATTGAACATCTGTGAGGTGAGCTAAAGAGGGCTGTGCACAGGAGATGCCCTCACAATCTGACAGATATGGAGCGTTTTTGCAAAGCGGAGTGGGCAAATATTGCCACATCAAGATGTGCCACGCTGGTAGACTCCAACCCAAAAACACGGAGTACTGTAATAAAAGCCAAAGGCGCTACAACAAAGTATTAGTGTAAGGGTGTGCATATTTATGCAAACAGGTTATGGTAAATTTTTTATTTTTCCCTTTGAAAGATTTCAGTTTGTTTTTCAATTGGGTTGTACAGGTTATAGGTCACATTAATGGGGGGAAAGTTTTGAAATGATTTATCTTTGTCTCATTATTTTACATCACAAAAACCTGGCATTTGAACAGGGGTGTGTAGACTTTTTATATCCACTGTAGGTCTTGGTCTTATCTGGTCTTGATGACGACACTAGTTTAGCGCATCTGCTATTGCAATTCCCCTCATTTTAGAATTCATCAATAATTTAGTAAATCCATGTCCTCAAACAACCCTCCACTTGTAGACTGTAGGTGCTCCTTACTATGAAACTAGAACCAGGTTAATGAGGTCTTGCAGGCCCCTGTTTGTCCTACCGCACAGGGTCTCCTTGAACTTGGAGGTGAGCTTTTCAATGACACCGTAGGTCTCCACGTAGAACACATGGTCCTCCAGGGGAATGCTGGCCATCAGCTGCAGGGAGCGCATGTCTGCACGGTCAACCCCCACAGCATAGATCTCGATGCCTGAGGCCCGGGCTGCAGCAGACACCTCTTCCACCTGGTCCTGAGGCCTCCCATCTGTCACAATGATGGCCACCTTGGAAATCTTCATGGAGCGAGGCCGGGCTCCTGATTGCTCCGTGAAGGCCTCGTTCACAGCGGTCTTGATGGCGAGGCCGGTCATGGTGCCAGTCGCCAGGGGCTCGATGCGGGAGATGGCCTTCTTCATGTTCAGTTTGCTGAAATGGTCTTTGAGCAGGAACTCAATTTTGACGGTGCTGGCGTAGTTGACCACAGCCACTCTGGTGGCGTCTGAGCCCACATCAAGGGTATCCACCATGTTGGCCAGGAAGCTTCGGACCTTCTCAAACTCACCAGGGCGCACACTACGGGAGCTATCGATGATGAAGACCAGGTCAAGGGGACGGCTCCTGCACAGAGAATCTGCCTCTGGTGATCAAACCAGGGCAGGATTAATTCCACTTCATCCTACAAACTGTTTTCATTATTTAGACAGAAACATGAAGGCTTTTAGTTTGACATCATCAGAAACATAATCCACAATTCTTTAGTATGCACAATCCAGTGGAGATGTGCATTACCGCCAAGACAAAAATGAAAGGTGCAGCTCTTCAAAAATGATACTGTATGCTCTATTCCATACTGTGCATCATTTCAGTTCATCAGAGACATGTCCAATCCTTTCATTTTCCTGAGTGAGAAAGATGCTGAATGCCCAACACAGAAACAAAAGGGCATCCACCTAAACATGAAGAATGTTAGAATCCCTGTCAGTCCAATCTCATACACATATACGCAGGTACATTTTGGTAGCACAAGCTTTTTAGTTAAATAACTATGCCTTGCTCGGTGTCTCAGTCCAGTGTCTGCAATCTGCAGCTTGAGATCCACATGATGCTCTTCGATCAAAACCAGTGGCTCAATATGCCTTTGGCAAAAATAAATAGATACAAAACCCTCATGAATTTACAAGGAGAAAACGGCAGACATTTATTAGAAAAAATACTTAAAAAAACAGCAAATGTAAGCATAAAGATGAATTTATGAGAACATCTTAAATCTATACAAAAAATTAGCACATTTGCAAGAAAAGTATCACACTCATTTCAAAAGCTGCAAATTTAAGAAAACGATCACAATTTTACAAAGAAAAAGCTATTGTTTTAAAGAAGAGTTCTGAATTTCCATGAGAAACTTCTTTTTAAAGCTTAAACACATTTGGTGGTTACTTGCAGATTTAGCCTAGAATTGCTCAAATAATAGATATAGCTAACTCCTTTTCTAAGAGAAACAAACCAATCTGACCCGGAATGAAAAGCAAACCTGACTGGTAATATTCTACCTGTCTCCACTGGACTGACGGTGGTGTTGGAGCCACTTTGGGTACTGACCAGTAGCGTCACAGGAATGGCAGTGTCCTCTGGCAGCAGAGTGGTCACCAGCACCATGGGTGGGACAGTTGTCAATGGTGCCACTGTAGTTGCTGGCAGAGTTGCTGTTACTGGGAGAGTTGGGGCGGTGGTTGTCCTTGGTACCACTGGCACTGTTGGGGCTGACTTTGCCAGGCAGGGAGGTTTCAGTTTATAAGGGAATGGGCCTTTGAATCTATGATGGGGGTGGTGAGCTAAAGGTGGAGACAGACCTTTGTATATGTGGCGCATGTGTGGTGCCACAGCCCCATTGAAACTGTGGTGATATGGAGGCACTGGGGATCTGTGGTAAGTCACTGGTGGAGACAGAGGAACAGGTCGGTACACTACCGGTGGAGAGATCCATGGTGGCTGGTGATACCCTCCTCTATACGTGTAATCACCTCTGTGAACTACAGGGCCACCAGAGAGGAAAAGTGATAGAGAACATTAGTAGTGTAGTAGAAGATAAACAGGAAAGCTGTAGTAAGTGAATATACAAAAATCCATGGGGCACCATTCATAAAGTGAGACATGCAGTTGGATGCAGCTTTTTTTTTTTTTTAAGTTTTTGCAAAGGGTATACATGTCATTACAGCATTGTGTTTACATTTTCATCACATGTTCCCTTATTTTTTGTTATTTGACAACATTGGAAGAATAATTATTACAACACCCCCTTTTTTTTTTTTTTTTTTTTTTTTAAGTGGAAAAAAAAAGTGAAATTAAAGAGAACGGAGAAAAAAAACAGAGCAAAAAACGAACAAACAAAACAAAAAATAAATAAATAAAAAATAAAAGAGCATCTGAGTAGCATTGGAATAAAGAGCGGTGCCATTATTGAAATGGTATTTGTCAAATATTAGATCTAATGGAAGACACATATGCGATCCAGGGTTGCCAAAAGTTCAAGAACCCATCCATGTCCTGTCTCAATGCGAATGTCAACTTTTCCATCGAGTAAATGTCTTGAATCACGTTAATCCAATCCTCAGGTGTAGGGCAGTCCTTCAACATCCATTTTTTAGTTAGAGCTTTTTTACTTGCCAATATTAAAACAGTGAATAAGTATTTTTCTCCTCGTCTTTCCAGTGAATCCGGTAGTAAACCCAAATACAAAGTTACAAAAGAAAAGGGAACTGTTATTTTGAATATTTTCCCCAATATTGTCTGTACATTGGTCCAATATTGGTGGATAACTGGGCATGACCAAAACGCATGAAAATGATTTGCAGTCTCTTCACCACACAAGCGCCAACAATTCAACCCCTTATGAGTAAATTTGTTTTGTGCAGGTGTTCTGAAAAATCTTACCAAATTTTTCCATCCAAATTCTCTCCACTGCAGGGATGAGGTACTTTTCCATTGTTGTTTATTTAGCTTTTCCCATATTTCCAGTTGTAAAGTGAAATTCCCCTCTTTTTCCCATCTCTCTTTTATATATGATGTATTGTCTCCTTTTAAGTCTTGAAGACCTTGGTATATTTTAGAGATGTATCTGATCCCTGGGATCCCTTTATATGCCATTAAGAAGACCTTCAGAACACCTGACTGGGCCCTTTCCAAATCCTCCTTTTTAAGTGTATTGTTTATGTGGTGTCTAAGCTGAAAGAACCTGTAAAGGTCTTGGTTTATTAGACCTTGTTTTTTTTAAGTCTTCAAAACTTCTTAAAATTTGCCCTTTAAAAAAATCGTAATATTTTATCAGTCCATTCTCTTTCCACTTTTTAAATCTAGTGTCTGTTTTATTAGGAGTAAAGTCTTGATCATAGGCAATCCATTGCAGAAATCGATAGGGCTCTTTAGTTTGATTCTCTCTGACTGTCTTAAACCAAATTTTTAGCGGGGTCTCTATCCACGGGTTAGTGTTATTCAAAAGTTTAGGTAAGGCATTGTTCCCTATTATCGCCTGTAGGGGGATGTCACTTGTTATTTGGCATTCCATCTCCTTCCATTGTGCAGTGTAGACTGGGTTACATATCTCTACTGAAGTTTTAATTTGTGCGGCTTTAAAATAGTCCCTGATATTTGGCAGCGCAAGCCCACCTTTGTCTTTGTTTAGCTGTAGGGTTCTATATCTGATTCTAGGTCTCTTGCCCTGCCATATGAATCTTGAGATCCTTCTGTCCAGTTCTTGCCATGTTTTTTGGGAAGTTCTACCGGTATTGTTTGGAAAAGGTATAGAAGACATGGAAGTATGTTCATTTTGACTGCTTCAATTCTTTGTGCAGTACCCAAGAATGGTATCATATTCCATCTTGCTAGATCGGATGTTATTTTTGCCACCAGTGGATCATAGTTTAGTGTTATTTTGTTGAGTTGTTTCGGGATATTGACCCCCAGATATTTCATAGATTCCATCTCCCAGTTAGTTTTGAGTTTGCTTAGTAAATATTGATTTGGGTCATAGCTGAATGTTAAAACTTGGGTTTTATGCATGTTTAGTTCGTACCCCGATAAATCTCCGTACTCTGAAAAAACTGAGATTAATTCTGGAAAAGAGGTGTCCGGCTGCCCCAGGTATATTAAAATATCATCAGCAAAGAGTGCTATTTTATGTTCCTTCTGACCAAGTGTAATACCTTGAATTTTTTGATTCTGTCTTATCCATTGGCTCAGAGGTTCTATGAAGATTGCAAAGAGCAGTGGAGACAAGGGGCAGCCCTGCCGACATCCTCTTTCCAGCTCAAAAGATGATGATAAATTACCGTTAATCCTTATTTTAGCTGTTGGTTTTTTATATAATGCCTGGATAGTTCTAATGAAGTTATGAAAATTGAAACTGGATAAGATTCTATATAGGAAAGACCAGTCAACCGAATCGAATGCTTTTTCAGCATTTAATCCCAATATGGCTGCATTTAAGTTATTTTTTTATATGATGAATTATGTGTAAAGTCCGTCTAATGTTGTCTTGTGTCTGTCTTTGTCTTATAAAACCTGTTTGGTCTAAATGAATTAAGTCTGTCAGTATATTTTCTAACCTTTTGGCAAGGATAGTGGTAAAAAGCTTATAGTCCTGATTTAATACACTGATTGGTCTGTAGTTGGAGCATTCTAGTTTATCCTTTTCAGGTTTAGGTATGACTGCAATGACCCCTTCTCTCCAGGAGGGGGGATTTCCCCTGTGTGGAGGACATAGTTAAATGTTTTCAGGAGGAGAGGAGATAGTTGCTGTTTAAAGGTTTTGTACCACTCTGCTGTATAGCCATCTGCTCCTGGGGATTTGTTAGCTTTAAGTTTCATAATTGCTTTTTCTAATTCTTTAGGTTGTATTTCTGACAGTAGTGTTTTATTTTGAGACTCAGTAAGTTGGGGAAGGTTTAATGTGTTTAGGAATGCTTCGGATGAGTTATGTTTTTTGAGGGAGTACAAGTTCTTATAGTAGTTCTCGAAGCTTTTAAGAATATCCTGAATTCTGAATTTTATTTCCTTTGATACTGGGTCTCTGATTTTGTAGATTGCTCTTGCCGTTTGTTGTTTCCTCAATTTATAGGCTAGTAATTTTGCCGATTTGCTGCCTGCTTCATAGTATTTTTGTTTCAGAAATGTAAGTTTCTTCTGGATTTCTATTGTGTAGATCTCATTTATTTGTTTTTTAATTTCCTTAATTTTGAGTGAGTCATTAGAGTGAGTGTTGTCTTTGTGCTCTTTTTCTAGGTTCTTAAGTTCTGACTCTAATGTGGTTAGTTTTTCTTGTCTCAGTTTCTTTTGGATTGCCAGTTTTGCGATAATCTTTCCCCTTATTACAGCTTTGCATGCCTCCCACAGTATTAAAGGGGATACTTCTCCATTATCATTTTCTTCCAAATATCTGAGAATATCTGATTCCAATTCATCTTTCAGTGGTCCTTTCAGGACATTTGAATTCAACCTCCAAGAAAATGTATTATTTGTGAATTTTTGGGTACTTAAGTCCATATAGATCGGACTGTAGTCGGAGAGATCCATCAGTCCTATTTTACATGTTTTTACTCTTCCAGTGTCTCTGTTAAACATAAAAAAAAAAAAAAGTCAATCCTTGAGTATGATGAATGTGGCGCTGAGTAAAATGTATAATCTTTTACACTGGGGTTGAACTCCCTCCACACATCACAGATTCCCATTTCTTTTAGTAGCATCTGAGTTTTTCTACTTTGAGTGTCATTTTGATGTGGAGAATTACCTGATGCATCCCAGTATGGATTCAGTCTTAGATTGAAGTCTCCACCACATATCAATAAACCTTGGGCTTTAGTTATCATTAGGTCAAATACATTTTTATAAAATTTCCAGTTAGCCCCTGGAGGTGCATATACATTCAGCAGGGTGATATCTTCTCCATCTAGCCGCCCAATTACCAAACTGTATCTCCCTTCTTTATCTTTGTGTTCTGACTTTTTTTCAAATGTAATTTTGGTTGAGATCAATGTCGCTACTCCCCTCCTCCTCCCTGATTTATATGAAGATGAAGAGATCATATTAAACCCTTGTCTATTGAGTTTAGTGTGCTCCACGTCTGTTAGGTGGGTTTCTTGTAAAAATATTATTCCTGCTTTGTCTTTTTTCATTTTGCCTAGAATCTTGGATCTTTTAACTGGATTCAGGATCCCTTTTACATTATAAGAGATTATTTTGGTTATACCCTGTTTCTCCATTGTGTTGTCTTATTTAGTATAACAGTGTGGTGGCCCTTTTTTATGCTACTCAGAAACTGAAAGAACATTAAGAACATAAAAAACATTAAGAACTTAATGTAAAAAACTTTAAAACAAAAAACTGACAAAAGAACTTCCTGAGCTGAGGTCTTTTTAGTGACCTTAGAAGAGCCTTGATGGAGTGTAGGGTCTGAGGGAAATTCCTCAAACTCTTACGTGTTGAGGGCCCTCTTTTACCCCTGTAAGTTGTCCCATGTTTTTAACGTGAATTTCAGATCCCAATCCAAACTTGTAATGATTTTTTTTTTTTTTTTTTAAATTTTATGCCTATACCTTATGAAATTGTGTGCACCCTCCCACCATCACAGCAAACATTCACGTTAATACAGTATTTGTTAGTGTGGGGAGAACATGTGGATCATTGTCACATTTCTATTTTAACAAGTGTTTTTTTTTTTAAGACTTATTTGTTTCTAATATTATGACTGTACCATGAAATGTTTTACCACATGCTGATTCTGCATCTCCTTTAATGTTTTGTTACCTTGTAGGAGGGGGGTTGGATGTGCAGACTGACTAAGAAGAAAAAAAAAAAAAAAACGTTATTCCCTCCTGTAAACGGCCAGCTTTTCCTTGTAGCTCTGACGCTGGGATTCCCGCTGCTGGCCCGTGGGTTTTGAGGGTCTCTGTGTGGACCACGTTTGAGCCTTGATCCTTTCGATCGGGTCTGCTGAGGGTTTAAACACCGTTACCGGGAGTCCTCTTCTCGCCATATCTTCAGTTGCTTCTTCCGCCGAGTTATAGAGACATGTCTCTGCCCCGTAGAAAACCCTTAACTTCGCCGGAAATGGCGTCTGGAAGCGCAATTTTTTCTCTCGTAGAACCTTTTTAGCGTCGTTGTATTCCCAACGCTTTTTAAGGACCTCCAGGGCGTAATCGTGTTCCACGAAAACTTTTCTCTCTTGGTGCATAAATCCTTTTTTCTGCCAAGCCAGTCTTACAACCTCTTCTTTTATTTTAAAGTTGGAAAACTTCACCACCACCGAGCGTGGAGGCGCTTCCGCTGCCGGCCTAGGTGCTAATGTACGGTGCGCCCTTTCTATCTTCAAGTCGGTGGATTGGGGAATATCCAGCTTCTCTCTCAATAAGGATTCCACGCATGCCGCCATTGTGTTGAAACCATCCTCGACTCCTTCTTTCAGACCATGAATTCTTATGTTGTCTCTTCTGTCTTCCTTCTTGGTCGGTTAGCTTAGCCTCTAGTCTTGACTGCCTTTTGTGTAGATCCAGCACGGAATCTTCCAGCGCTTTTATTCTTTCCTCTGCTTCCAAGATTCGGTTCTCAGCCTGGTCCACTCTGCTGTTTGTCCTTTTTAATTCTTCTTTGAATTCATGAAATTCGGCCCAACACTCTCGGCGAAATCGTCTTAATTCATTATATACCATTTTCAAGCTAACCTTTTTGTTAGCTTCATTCAGCTCCTCGTCTTCTGAATGGAAATCCTCCGGATCAGATTCTTCGGCCGATGCGTGTGCTGGCCTGGTAAATGTCGATTTCCTCTGTTTTCCTTTAGGCATGATGACCTTGTCCCCCGATTTTCACTCTTCCAAAAATCCGTTAAATCCGATTTTCAAGATATTTTCCTGGATTGGGTCTGAGAGCTTCAGCGTTAAACTGCTATCACCATGGTGTTCAGACTGGAAGTCTCTGGATGCAGCTTTTTAAGAGTGTTCTCCAAAACTGGAGTGGTGGCCTAGTGGTAGAGTGTCTTCCCCGCAGCTGGGAGGTCATTGGTTCAAGCCCCAGCTGGGTCATACCAAAGGCCATATAAAAATGGAACCTCCCACCTTATAGGCTGGCATTCAGCGTCACAAAAAGGGAAAGTCGTGGAAGCAGCCCCTCTGATAGGAGGAATGCTATTTGGAGTAAATGACAATAGAGTTGGCTTTCTTCTTCTTTCAAAAGAACAGAGGATTTTATTCCAGGAGGTGTTACAATATACGTATAGTTGCATGTTGAAAAACGTAACCTAGTGGTCGTGACAATAACTACATGAAGTAACATGGGATAGGGTGAGAGTTGTAAAGCAGCACTATGTAACTTTCTTGTTCAGGGTCCACTGGAAAGACTACAACTATTGGCCCTTTTCCACTAGCACCAACTCAGCCTTACTCACCTTGACTCTACTCGGTTTGTAGGGTTTTCCATTAGTACCCAGTACCTGGTACTTTTTTGGGACCTACTTCAGTGAGGTTCCAACTGTGCTGAGTCAAGCTGAAAATGTGATGTCAGACTGCAGGCCACTGATTGGCCTGGGCGTAATGTCAGTGGATGAGCCCGACATCTTCACAAGATTCAAAACCGCTATTTGTAATTCGGCTGTGAGTTTTTATTATTTCTGTAATAATTAACCAGATAAGTGGTTACACACAAATCAACACTGTGGTCCAACGACGAGGTGCGGACTCTTCTGTGCTTGCTGGCTGATGAGAGAATCCAGAGGGAGCTACAGGGCTGAAAAGTTCTTAGGATGAAAAGTTCATATAGTGGTCAAATTTGACCAAATGTGGTTATTTTTCAACAGTCTCCCCATCTGTGCATACACTTCTCCCATTATGGCGACTATGACCTCAGTCCCAACAGCCAATCACAGGGCACAGCTTTAGCCACCAACAATAAAGCACCCTATGATTGGCTGTTTGGGCTGAGCTCAGTCACCATAATTGTAGTCTTTTCAGTGGTCCTACCCAGAGCAAGAAAGTTATAGTGCTGCTTTAAAATTTTACATGGCTGCTAAAATGGTCCTCCCAATATCCTAATCGTCGTCGGCCTCCGTCGGTCTATGATGACCATGGAAGAGAATCCTAAACGTCTACTCTGCTGGAACAGCACCGCCTGTGGCTGAACAGGCCGATGCGCGAATGGCAGTCCCTGTCACACAGGTCGCACTTGTGGGTGGTCTCCGTGCTGCTGGGTCTGTGGCAGTTCTTCCTGCGGGTCCTTTTTTCATCTGCTGCAGCAGTCAGTCTCTCTTCACCCGCCTTGAGCTGTCTGGTCAGGGTGCCTCTCCATTTGGAGCGGTCCGTTGCAAGGTCCTCCCAGCGCTCTGTGTTGATCTCCAGGGCCTTCATGTCTCTCTTGCAGACGTCTCTAAAACGCAGCTGTGGGCGGCCAACGTCTCTCTTGCCAGTTGCCAGTTCTCCATAGAGGACGTCTTTGGGGATTCTGCCATCCTCCATATGGTGAACGTGGCCTAGCCAGCGGAGCCTGCGCTGTCTGAGTAGAGTGAACATAGAGGGAAGGCCGGCGCGGGACAGAACTTCTGTGTTGGGCACTTTGTCCTGCCAGGATATGTCCAGGATCCTAATCGACTGCTTTTATTTCAGTACTTCTGCTGACCCACTATGCAAATATGCATGTGAGGAAAATATTTAATATGAGCCCTAGAATTTAAATGTGAACCTTAGTATTTACTGTATTATTATTTAATGTGACAAAACCAGAATTGAAAGAATCCTTTCATATTTTCAATGATATTTAAAGCTAAATATGGCAAAAAAGTTGCATCAAATTTTAACACATTTCACATTATAAAGGGGCCCCATAAAACCTTTTTGGTTTTCTTTAGACAAATTATTAAACATTTTTATAGTTATTATAATACCAAAATCTAAAAAAAATACACAAAATATACTTTTGTTTAGCAGTAATGAAACAAAAGTATATATTCATATTTTACTCTGTGGGTTGTTTTCAAACAAGCTGCTATTTTATTATAAAGTGCTTGTGAAACTCCCAGTTTAGAGTGTAGATTTCATGCATGTTTTGATTGAGAAAAGTGAAATTACATCGTTAGTAAAAAAAAAAAAAAAAAAAAAAAAAAAAATCATATATTGTCAGCATTAAATATTGCCTTTAAATGTGCCTTTTTGAAAACCAAAAATAACGTGACCTTTTTTGTAAACAAATTGATCTAGCATACAAAAAGTAGTGGTGAGCTACAATAAAATTAATATTTTAGGGACTTTTATTATAAACCTGAGAGGAAAAATTCTGCTTTTATGGTAATCATTCAAATTACAATTATCCATCCTGTGCAGAATAAAAAATTGTAGGCCTAGCTCAAATGTAATATCAATCTCTTTGATTAAATTGCACCATCTTAGAAAAGTAATTATATTTGCACTGTAAGTGAATTTTGAGGTTCCTCCTGAGCAAAATTTAAACATGTACTTAAGTGTTATTGCTAAAAGCAGTCCAATAAAATTAGACCTACAATAAATATATAAATGATCACCCCCTCCGCCACACACTGGACAGACAGCGGAGCATTTCTCCAGCAGACTGCTACAGCTCCGCAGCCGAACGGACAGATACAGGAAATCTTTGCTGCCACATGCCATGTCACTGTACCATAACTCACTCTGATGTTTGGAAAATGGTTATAATCCAGCTGTCACACTGCACTTTACAGTCTACTTTGTGCCTTACATTTCACCCTGCACCTTATGGTTCTATTTTGTACAGTACAGTTTACCTCTTACTCAGTACTTCTATATTCTATACGGGTCATCCTTTAGTTTTTAGTTTATAATGTATACAAAGTTCTTTTTAAGCAATTTTATACTTTATTCTAATTAGTTTTTCTAGTATGCATAGTGTGTTTCTTTGTGCATTTACCTTTCTAGGAAATTCCTTTTCTATTTTCTTTACTATTCTATTATGCTGTGGGTATTTTTGTTTATTGTATGTCATGCTGCTGTCGCACTAAAATTTCCCACTTTGGGATCAATAAAGTACATCCATCTATCCATCCATCCATCTAAATAATTCAAACTGTCTTTACAGAATCATTGAATTAAGCAGAATAATTTACTCAATGTAATATATGCTTTAAAAAATCTAACTAGATATATAAACATAACTTATACAGTACGCTTCCTTATATGGTATTTTATTAAGCTCCAAAGCCTTGGTAGCAGGACTCTCCAAAATAAGAGCCTAGAAATGAAATTAGGTCCTCAGTTTCACTTTTTTGGTGAAAGTTTTTGCACTACTTGTATAAAATAAGTGATGTAATTGGAATATTTTAAAAGATCTCCAAATCCTTGAGCATACAGTACAGGTCCAAAAGGTTTGGAACACAAACTACTGCATTTTTATTAAACTGCTTTTAGAAGCAACACTGAAAATAAATCACCTCCAAACTTCATTTCCACATGTGGTGTCTTAGCTGCAATCTAGGACGAGATTTGGGGAAGAAAGGCTAACATGAATGAACCTACTTGCTGGGCTGAGGGTCCTGGGTGGTGGTCTGCTGCTGTGCCTGGTCTGAGCATAACTTTGTGCAGCTATGAGTTCGGGGTCTCCTGCACCGAGGTGGTACGTGGTCGACATCTCTTGAGGCATCACAGCAAAGCAGGACAGCAGGAAAAGAAAAGCCTTCATCTTGGCACAACCCGGAGTCCTCAGCTGGTCTCACCTCTGAATCCTCTGCAGCTCTGAGGGTCGGGGGCCCATTCAGCCCTGTAGGAACCTGACCGCCTCCATGTGGGAGGAGAAACCCTGAAGCGTCTGTCCAATTGAGGGGTAGGACATAAACTTTAGAACAGGGCACTGGGTCTAAAATATAAAATGCCATCAGGGAAAAAACATAGTAGGAGGTGACCCGACTTAATTCAACTGGGTAAAGTATTTCTGGTTCTGAAAATGCTGCACAGTTGTTTGGTATTAGGTACAGTCTTTCCCCAGGTCTCTGACAAAAAAAAACCTAATAAAAATCCAGGAAGGGCTCTATGCAATAGGTGATTTGAGGGGGATGCCGTCCCCCCCTTAACCTGGCATCCCTCCATCACCATCCATAGTCCTAAATCAGGGGGCTGGAAAAGAGAATTTGCAAATGTTTTCCTGTAAATGTTCAACTTCTCATAAATTCGTAACTTTTTCTTCTAGATTTATGATTTTTTTTTTTTCTCACAAGTTTCCAATTTTTTCCTGGATTTTTTTTTTTTTAACTTTTTTCTCATAATTTAAACATTTATTTTCTTATAAATTTTCAGCTTTTCTCTCAAAGTTTCATTTTTTTATTGGAAATTTTCAGCTTTTATCTCATAAATTTGCATTTTTTTTTCCTCATAAATTTGCAACTTTTTCTTGTAAATGTGTACCTTTTTCTTGTACAACTGCAAGTTTATTCTCATAAATTTGCAATTTTATCCCTGTATATTTTCATTTTTTGTTCTAAATTTGCTTATTTTTCACGTAAATTTGTAACTTTTTCTTGTAGATTTGCAACTTTATTCTCATAAATTTCCAACTTTTTAATATAATTTCCATTTTTTCCTCTGTAAATTTTTAACTTTTCATAGATTTGCAACTTGTTTTTCATAAAACTGCAACTTTTTTCTCATAAATTTGTATTTTTTCCTGTAAAGTTCCAATTTTTTCTCATAAATTTATAATTTTTCTCTTGCAAATTTTCTTTTATCACTACATTTTCAACTTTGCCATAAATTTGCAAAGTTTTTTCCTGCAACTTTTTTGTGTAAAGTTGTAACATTTTCTGTAAATTTGCAACTTTTTCCCAGTAATTTCCAACTTTTTTCTCATAAATTTCTCTTTTTTTTTTTTCCTGTAAATTTTAAACTTTAATCTCAGATCTGCAACTTTTTCTTGTAAATTTGCATTTTTTCCTTGTAAATTCACATTTTATTCTTGTAAATATGTAAGTTTTTTTCTTGTAAATATGTAAGTTTTTTTTCTCATAAATTTGGGATTTTTTTCTTGTAAGTTTTCCTTTTCCTATAAATTCTCAACCTTTTTCCCATAAATTTGCAAAAAAAAAAAAAAAAAAAAAATCCTGCAATTTTTCCTGTAAAGTTGTAATTTTTCCTGTAAATTTGCAACTTTTTTCATGTAATTTCCAACATTTTTCTCATAAATTTTCAGTTTTTTTTCCTGTAAATTTTCAGCTTTTATCTGATAAATTTGCATTGTTTTTCTGAAAAATTGCAACTGTATTCTAGTAAATTTGCAACATTCATCTGGGTGCTGGTTAAATTTTTATTCTATGTAATTAAATTATAATTTGTGACTTTTGAATTTTTTAAATGGGCATCTTTTCATATTTTTGCACCTTTAGGCTGCGTGTCCACCAAAGGCATTTTTTGTCGCCTGGCTATTTTTTTTTTTTTTTTTTTTTTTTTTTTGTTACTTATTTGTACCCGTAGGTAGATTTGGTTTGCAGTCTGATGACAAGCCACCGGCTGCTGGTCGCTGCGTGCGCGAGCGCCCGAAACCTATTTGGTTATGGTTTTTGGCTATGGAAAGCCAAATGTGTCAAAAATCATCAAGCTATAATGCAAATTTTAATTAGTAGAGCGTGTTATACAATAAACGACTTTCACATCTTGGCTCACGCAAAGCATCATGGGAACGTGGCTACCAAACATGCTCTATTGATACATTTAATTTATGGAAAGTTCCTGATCTACGAGCGTATTGTATGCGTAGGGGTCTTACCGGTTGTGCCCACAAACGCAAGGATAAACTAGTTGCGCTTGCATTCGCGGCCACATTGCAGAAATTGGCCAAAATGGCCCTCCTGTATGTATGCTGACATAGCAGATTTTTTGTTGTCAAAGGACCAAGCACCCTTACTTGCGAGACTCCGAAACGACTACAAAGAAGGGAAGCGAGTGGTTTGACAGCTCAACTTTGGTTTTGTCATTTTGAGTAAATTTCACTACAAGGCATAGCCTGCTTTCTTAGATCTATAGGTCGATACTACTATAGTGTAAGTACCACACATTTTCAATGATTTGCAATTTTATTTTATACCAGTGTGGCGGTTTGGGGAAAACCCCCACAACACACAGGGACAGACAGCTCACTACTCCTGGGTTTTTTCCGCTGCATGCTGTGATGTAATCTGCCATTTATGCATTTCACTGCTGTGAGGTTAATGTGCCATCCATGCATTGTGTTCATGCATCCTGTCTGTGCCTCTCATATGCAAATGCTCATATCAACCCATGTGAATGCTTTGATGTATTGTTGTAGCTGAGTATATAAGCTGTCTGAATTTCATGTTCAACCTCTCATTCACTCACACTTCAACTGCTGCTGGACACAGACTTTGTGTCTCCTCTTCTCTGAGAGCCTGAGGATCCCGCTCCAGCCTGCACACACTTGGGCCGGGGCGGGGATCCTGTGACGGCGGTATGATAATAAACTCTCCTTAAAACCTCAGCATCGCTGCCTTATTTTATCATCCTCCGCACTGGTGACCCGACGCTGAAACGAACACGCTGCCAGCGAACGCAACACCCGGCGGTGATTCTCCGACGACAAGCGAACGCGGCAGCCTGACTGATCTGCCCTCCCTTCTGCTTCAGGGAGACCTCAACGCGGAGTTTCCAGGCGAAACTCCCCGGAGAACACCCACGACCGGGAAAGCTGAGCAACGTTTCATGGTGAGATCTGCACGCCTAGATCGGCACATCCACGCTGGACCGGCCGCGCTCACAGCCCCTCCACACGAGAGCGCATGCACCTCGTCCCCTCTCCACGACGGCGATCCCCATGGCCGACGGAGCACACGTGGACCTGAATGCACCATGACCGAGCGAGTGACAGAGCGTCTACTTCCCTTCACCGCTCCAACACACTGAACAGGGATGATTAAGCTCCCTGACCCTGGTTCTCCTCTCCAGCTGGCCCACACACGCACGGAGCCCCCGCACACGCACCGGGGAGTTACGAGGACGGCGCACCACGCACGGGACAAATATGGCTTTTCTGACCGCCTTCCTTCTGCTGCACACTGGCCCTTCAGGCTTGCTCGTTCACCTGAGGCACACAGCTTGCTCACTGGATTTTATGGTCTTAGCCACGGCACACAAGGGAAATTCAGCGGTTTGCGGTTCCCGAGAGCTTTAAGGTTGTGCCCGCACCTAAAGCCAACACGCCAGTCCCTCTGCTCTCATCACAGCCGCCACGCAGCCTCGTCTTTTCTTCATGGCCGCTATTAATCCTTGCAGGACTTAATCGCGGGAGGAGCCAGTGACTAATTTTTCTTCTTGTGGACCTCTGCACGTTCAACGGGACAGCCCTTCGACATTGCGGACCCACAAGCAATTTTTGCGCGGCCCAGACGTTTTCATCGTCTCCGGCCGGCTTTTACTACCCCCCTCCACCCCCTCCTGCACAGAGCTTTTCCCTGCTCGCTGCCCAAGCTGCACTATCGAGGTCTCGGCCACCTGCCGAGCCCTCTGGGGGGGAGCTGTGGCGGTTTGGGGAAAACCCCCACAACACACAGGGACAGACAGCTCGCTACTCCTGGGTTTTTTCCGCTGCATGCTGTGATCTAATCTGCCATTTATGCATTTCACTGCTGTGAGGTTAATGTGCCATCCATGCATTGTGTTCATGCATCCTGTCTGTGCCTCTCATATGCAAATGCTCATATCGACCCATGTGAATGCTTTGATGTATTGTTGTAGCTGAGTATATAAGCTGTCTGAATTTCATGTTCAACCTCTCATTCACTCACACTTCAACTGCTGCTGGACACAGACTTTGTGTCTCCTCTTCTGAGAGCCTGAGGATCCCGCTCCAGCCTGCACACACTTGGGCCGGGGCGGGGATCCTGTGACGGCGGTATGATAATAAACTCTCCTTAAAACCTCAGCATCGCTGCCTTATTTTATCATCCGCCGCACCAGCCTATTTATCAATGGCCTTAATTACATGTGTGTGTAGATCAAGCTTCATTATCAATATACAAAGAACTGTATCCTAGATCCAGGCCTGCCTGTCCCTACCTACTACTTCAGGGTTTAGACACTTGAACAATACACAACAGTATTTAATTATGTTATAATATAGACTTACTACTTTAATCCAAAAATTACGTCCGTCCGGATCCTTCAGCTCTGTGGGGAATGTATATAACGTGAATGGCGGAGGACATGTGCACATGCTGGTCCCGAAGTTGCATGCATGTATGCTGCAAGTTTGCTCTTTCCACCGCTCTAGATACATGCGGTTCCACACTTCACTACAGCACAATGTGCACCTGCATAACGGCGATTTAAAGCTTGAAGCAGACTTTAAACGGCAATTGTTCAAGTGTGACAGTACTGTCTCTATACAAAAGCAAGGCAGCTACCGGAATGTTTGGTAGTCGTGAACTTTGAACTCACACAGTCCGCACATGCGCACTCGTAATGCGAAAGTCGCTTATATTAAAACGCCATTTGATTACGCCACCTGGCGTAAAAACGAGGCATGTATGGCAAGCCGTTTTAACATTTAATAGCTAGCTTGGATGTGTATTGTAGATATCAATAACTCAGTTTTTCCTAGTAAAAATGAACATTTCAGATATCCACAATGAAATTCTTCCTCTCTATCATGATCTTTTCAGATATCTATGACATCATTCTTCCTAGGAGAAAGACGTCACTATTCCCCATTCATGTGTATTGGGTTTTTCACTCACAGATATCTACAATTACATTCTTCCTATCTAGAATGAACATTCTGGATATCTGAAATAAACTTCTTACTAGGAGAAACTCTTATCTCAGATATCTACAATGTATTTTGGATGTCCAAAATTATATCTGGAATGTTTATCCAAAATGAAATATCCAAAATGAAAATTATGACTAGTAACAATTGGATTGTTGGGAGAAAATATAGTATATAGACAGACTTAAGCCCACCTTTGTGGTGGCGGACAAGCAAGTGATGTTGGCTCGGGCCCCTCGACGTGGAACACCCCCACGGAGAACTCCCCAGGTAAACTATTCATCAGAGCAGCCACACAGACAAGTCGAATGCCCCCCCCCGCCATTGCCCACCCACAGATAGACACACCCCCAGGAGCCCCCCACCGGCACAGCAGCGCTGGGAGGCGGAGAACCCCTGTTACAGCAGATACAGGAGGAGACTGAAGCCAAAAGGACATGAGGATTGAAACTCAGTCTGAGATTCTGGGGGGGGGGGGGGGGGGGGGAGTGTAGACGCTGGGATAATCATCTCAGACTGGATGCAGAGGGGAGGTATTAACCATTTGCCGGGGGGCAATGGATCAGCGTTCTCGTCGCGCCCTCCGCCAGTACCCGGGCTTGCCTGGGGAAGCTAATGATCCTACCAGCAGACTAAATTCAAAGAGACGACGCCTCTGTGCCAAGTCAAAGAAGAATCCTAGTCACAGTCCTAAAGCCGAAAGCAAACAGCCCCAAGAGCACTTTGTGGTAGGATCTGCCCTTCGCATATTACAACTAAACGTTGAAGGCCTATCTGCAGCCAAGCGAAGCCTTATTGAAGTCCTCGCCTTCCAACATTCGATTGATGTAATCTGCCTCCAAGAGACTCATATTGGCACAGAGGAAGCTGGCCGCTTCACCATCAAAGGCTTTGACCTCCTGTGCTATGTTCTACATGCTAAACATGGACGTGCCACCTATGTGCGTTCTGACATAGTTGAAGCAAATCACCTGATAACAACACATTTCTCAGACACCATAATCATTGGTGGCTTCCATATTGTCAATGTGTACAAGCCCCCTAATGCCAACTGGGATCTGCAGGTCTTACCCACCCTACCCCACCCTGCCATCTATGTGGGGGACTTTAACAGCCATCACCCTGGCTGGGGGTACCCAGCAGTGGACAGTGATGGGGAGGCACTTTCAGACTGGGCATCCAGAAATGACCTCGCTTTGATATACGACCCCAAACAAAGAGGAACCTTCCACTCTGCTAGGTGGAAGAAGGACTATTCTCCTGACCTGTGTTGGGTCAGCTCTTTGAATGGGGAGCCATATCCTACACAGATCCTCATTCTTGATGATTTTCCACACAGCCAACACCGGCCCCTGCTTGTACACATTGGCCTACAACTTCCAGTCATATACAGCCCAAGGAAGATGCGCTGGAACTTCCGCAAAGCCAACTGGAAGAAATTCAGTGAAACTCTGGACCGGAGCATTGTTACCATCCCACTCCACACCATCACTGTAGATGAAGAATACAACCGCTTCTGCAGCGCAATCTTCAAGGCTGCCCATACTGCAATCCCACGAGGCTACCGACCCCTCTATGTCCCATGTTTGGACGGAGAAAGTGCTGCCCTCCTACAATCCTATCAAACATCAGGGGACCCAGAGATAGCAGACCATCTCATTGAATCGCTAAATACAGCCCGGCGAAAGAAATGGGAGGAGACAGTTGCTGACCGGAGCTTTACCCACTCTAGCAGGAAATGTTGGAGCCTCATCCGTCGCCTAGGAGCTGCACAGAAGCCCCCTAGCCAAAGCCGAGCATCCGTCACACCCAACCAAGTTGCATCCCACCTACTGACTATCGCCAAAGCACCCCAAGACAAAGACACCAGAAGAGCAGTTACAACTGAGCTAAAAAAACACCAAAAAATGCCTGTAGAGGAAACGAACCCTGAACCCTTCGAGGCTGCTGAACTGGAGAAAGTCCTACAGGGCCTGAAATGTGGAAAGGCAGCAGGATACGATAACATCTTCCCAGAATTCATGAAGAATCTTGGCCCCCGAGCCCTAACCTGGTTGACACAATTCTACACAAGGATCACACAAACGAACTCGATCCCAAAGAAATGGCGGACAGCAAAGGTCATTGCCATCCCAAAACCTGGCAAAGACCACAAACTACCAGCAAGCTACCGCCCAATCTCCCTACTCAGCGTTCCTTACAAAATCATGGAGCGCCTAATACTGCAACGCATTTCCCCAGAAATAGAGGATATTCTAAGTGTGGATCAAGCAGGTTTCCGCAAGGACCGCAGTACAGGAGAACAAGTACTGGCCCTAACCACCTTCATTGAAAATGGCTTCGAGAGCAGACTGAAGACAGGGGCTGTGTTTCTCGATCTTACAGCCGCCTATGATACGGTCTGGCACAAAGGCCTCCTCCTGAAACTTATAAAGGCGATCCCTGCTTGGGCAACAGCAATTATAAAAACCCTGCTGACCAACCGAAGGTTCAGAGTCCACCTCAGTCAGAACACAAGTGCATGGAGAATGCAGAAAAACGGACTCCCACAAGGCTCAGTTCTAGCTCCAACTCTGTTCAACCTCTACATAAACGACCTGCCTACTACAAAATCCCGCAAATTCATCTATGCAGACGACATCTGTTTGGCATTCCAAGCACCAGACTTTGAACCACTGGAACGGGTGCTCACGGAATATCTTGCTAAACTGGACCAGTTCTGCAAAATCTGGCGCCTAAAACCAAGCCCAGCAAAAACCGTCTCCAGTGTATTTCATCTCCACAACTAACTAACTAACTAACTAACCTGCACTTATATAGCGCTTTTCTAGTCACAAAGACCACTCAAAGCGCTTTCATTAATACTAACCCTCTATTCTAAGGGCCTATAGGAAACAGATATCTAGGGACAATTTAGAACAGCCAATTAACCTAACATGCATGTCATTACCTAGGGCCACTTTAGAGTCTCCAATTAACCTAACATGCATGTTTTTGGCATGTGGGAGGAAACCGGAGAAATCCCGGAGTAAACCCACGCAACAATGCAAAAGCTGCCAGAGAACTAAACATCCACCTGAGCGGACTCAAGCTTAAGCATGCCCCAAATCCAACTTATCTTGGAGTGACCCTTGATAGGACCTTATCCTTCAAGGAACATCTAAAGGGGACGGCTGCTAAGGTGAAAGTACGAAACAACCTGCTCTGCAAGCTCGCTGGTGCAAAATGGGGGGCGGCAGTCTCCACCCTGCGCACCTCAGCACTGGCCCTTTCATACTCTGTAGCAGAATATTGTGCCCCTGTCTGGTCCAGGTCATCTTACACACACCATGTAGACACCCAGCTCAACTCAACCATGAGAACTATAACTGGAACAATCCGCTCAACACCACTCCCCTGGCTCTCTGTACTGTCAAACATAGCCCCTCCACACATCCGGCGAGCAGCATTAACTCAAAGGATGCTCCAAAAAGTTAAAGATTTTCCTCACTTACCAATCCATGCAGATATCTACACCCCACCCACTGCCCGACTTTCATCCAGACGGCCGATTTGGAAAAACCCTCCCCCAGCTGACTTTACCATCCAGACAGCTTGGCAAGAGGAATGGGAAACCAAGGAGGTCCCAAACAAACAGCTGGTGATAAACCCCAACCAACAGGTCCCGGGCACCAACCTCCCAAGGAGACAGTGGTCTACACTCAATCGCTTCAGGACTGGACATGGCCCCTGCTTGGCCAGCCTTCACAGATGGGGCAGTAGCCCTAGCCCACTGTGCGCATGTGGAGAGGAGCAAACTATGGAACACATCATAGAGGCTTGCCCGCTCCAAAGACTGGAAGGAGGATTACACACCCTCCATACAGCAAACCAGGAGGCAACTGCTTGGCTTAAGGACTTTGCATTCGCTAAATAAATAAAACCATTTGCCAGTGACGTCCCGCGTCACGTGATTTTTGTTGATTCCGCCATATCGGACGGCAAGTCGGGCGCTGTGCGTGTGCGTTTCAACATGGCGTCCGCTGTCAGATGTGACGGCTTTGTCCGATGTAGCGCAACTACTAGATAAAAAAACATCATGACCGGTACACGGAAAAGATCAGTGTTATCGGCGTGGACCCTTACAACTTGTCGCTTTAAAAATTCACCAGTTTCATTGATTTTTGCCCCAAACCTGACGTATGCTATATGGACATCTACAGCTACCTGGTCAACACACCGTCTAGGTACACTGGAGAGTCTCTGAAAGCCGACAAAAGTTTGTGTGATATCAGTTATGTGCTGATATCCCCAGTCATCACTTCAATGGTCCACTATGTCGTGAAGGCCCTACTGTATAGATTTGTCATGTTGTATAGAATCTATTAAGTGATAAATTATTAAAATTTTATAAAATATTCAATTATGGTATTATTAGCAGCATACTGTATATCTCAATTAAATTAATTAAAAAATAATTAAATATTTTTATAGATCTATATATATTCTGTAAAAGGATTTATAAATATTTGTCGTATCAATAGAATACTGGATAAACACAGACTCATAGACCAGATGTGACTCAGTGGTTAAGACAGATGTTAAACCTTCCACTAGAAAGAATAACATGCATACTGAAATCAAAGGAAATTGTGTTTGAGAATATATGGAGACCTTTCATTGACTGTGTAAAGAATTTAAACATAACTTTTGAAGAAGAAGGTGAATGATGTTTGTGGACCTTGTAAATTGCAAAGTGTTTGATTGTTTGTGTTGTGTTTTTAAAAAAGGTTCAATAAAAAATTTTGTGGAAACAAGAATACTGGATAAACAACTCCCAACACTATTAGATATATTACAAATTTTATTGTCCAGTCTATACAAGAGAGAATTATATCCAGATAAAAAGTCATCAAACCCACATATTAATTTTAAGAATATTTATCCACTACAGGTACATCACTCCCAGAAGCTGTCGGACCCCCCACTGAAACCCTGGGTGATCATGAAGCAAGATGGTGTCATATTCTCTTCACACTTTCTGTTTTGACCAAAAATTAAACGCCAAATCAGTTTAATTGAAAGGCACAACAGAATCATTTACATTTATCAATGCACAACAAACTCTTACTACTTTGTTGAGACAAGTTAAGTTAGTGGTTTTATCAAGTTCCAGCATTGTGATAGGTAAAGTGCCCTGCAAGATAGTATAGCGGTTCTTCACAATCCCAATCACCCGTTCTACGTGAATACGAACACTAGCCAAATTTCGTGTGGACTCGATTTCCTTGGAATCCGACTGCTTCTTTCCTTTGGTGAAAGCTGGTATTTCAATGCATGTACCTCTACCTCTGCCGGTAGAGCGTGGGGGCGGGGGGGGGGGGGTTAAACAGATGAGGACAATAGGTATTGAGATGGGAGAAATTATGGTGATGTAGCAGGAAGGAGTAGCTGGGGGACAGTGGGGGGGAGAATGGTTGAATGTATTGTGATGCGAGATTTCATGCAGCAGGGAGATGGAGGGTTGATATAAAAGGAGAGACCCTGGTGTATCGAGAGAAAATGCTTTTCTGTATATGACTGAAGTGAGAGTGAATAAAGTCGTCTGCTGTGCAAGTCTGGCTCCGTTATTTGCACTCTCAGTACATATCCAGGCTAGCTATTAAATGTTAAAATGGCTTGCCAAAGACGTCTTTTCCACCATGTGATGTGTTTTACGCCAGGTGGTGTAATTTGCGCCACCTGGAGTAAAACACGCCACCCGGCGTTTTTTTTTACATATTTATAAGTAGGCAGGCCTGATTTGTCCGGAGCCAACAGATTCAAAAGTGTTTCATCCAATCAGCTCTCTGTAGAGGCAGACTAGATCCCTGATCGTGTGACTAAATAGTATGTATTTACTTGCATTTGCACCTCAGTCATAGGTTTAGACTCACACTTTAAATAATATGCCATGTAAAAGCAGTCATCTTGGTTAAATTTTATGACAATAAACATAAACAGGACATTTTAAAAGCAAGCATGTCACCTGGTGTTCATGAATAAAATGCAAACTGTCTCCAGTTTTGTGTTAATAAATAGTGTAGTGGATTAAAGGGCTGATGACACAATTTTGACATTTTTTAGGATGTTGTGTAAACCCAAAAGTCATTGTCGATGATCAATATAATATTTACAACAGCGCCTGCATAAACTAGTTATCAAAAAACAGCAGCCGCTGACTGGACCGTGATGCCGCCCACCGAATGAAGGGCGGCACTCCAATGACATAAGCGGGAGAACAATGACAGCAGCTTTGTAGCTCAGTTTCTCTGGTTTCTTGTTTTAATTTTACGGCTATGCCTTCGCGTTATGTCGCAGGCTTAGATAAACAGCAGGCCGTGAAAGACCACATCACATGCTTCAGCTCCAACTGTCATAAGCCTCCTTGTGTGCTTTTATGCAGGAGGAGTGCATGAGGAGGGAAAGGATTAATGGATTTACGCGCAGCTTTGACCTACTTTCTGTGATTGCATGCTGACATCTCACCGGTCCGGCCACGTCCCCTCTCTCATTATCCCCAGCTGATTCAAACTCCCACTGATCATGTTTCCCGGCCCTCGCCTGGGTGCTTCTCATCACACCATCACCAGCAGTGCATGTACTTAGCAGCCATTTGCCAGTCATGCACTGCTGGTCCATAGTATTGCCATCTGTGCTGTTAGTCTGCCAGTATTTTCAGCACTCTCATGACGTGTTAATCACTCCATGTTTGCCGTGGTTCTCGCGCGTCCTTGAAGCAATGTCGCCTCTGGGGAGCACCTGTGGCTAACACGTCTCCTCTCATTCGTTCACTGGGCGAGGCCAGCCCCGAACGCGATCAGTAAGTGTGTTTGTGTTTTTTGTACGTCTTCACCTTTTTGGGAATTGTCTCTTTCTGTATTAAATGTGCTGTGGTGAACCCTGCACGTAAATCCTCATTATTTCATCCTCCCTCTCCATGCCCTGCGTAAGAGCACACGGAGGGTCATGATGAATGGATTTACGCACAGAATTCACCACAGCACATGTATTGAACATAAGAATGATGACAACAGTTCCCAAAAAGGTGAAGACTTACAAAAATAAACAGAAACACTTACAGTTGGCGTTCGGGGCTGACATCGCCCAGCGAACATGGAGAGGAGACGTGTTAACCACAGTTGCGCCCCAGTGCCGACATCGCTTCAAGGGGCGCAACAGAACCACGGCTGTGTGGAGTGGCTAACACATCGTGATAGTGTTGGCAATATTGGCTGGCTGACAACACGGCAGATGATGCACACAAACCATGAACAGCTGACTGTCAAAGAGAGAAGGCGCGTGTGTTCGGACTGGCAAATCGTGGACAGTGCCCACTTGAAAGTGGCTCAAAATGCACATAAAACACATGTACAAAACAAAAACAAGAACTCAAAATATAGTCCATAATAAACCCGATGCCTGAGCCACAGAGAATACACTGCTATGATTTTACTGAAAAATCGTGTTTAAATAAATTATATTTATGAACAAATGATTTGTTGCAATATCTGTAACAAAAGAATAACACTGGTGTTCCCCTGCCGTGTGTTTGCTGCTGCTGTTACAGCGGGCATGTGTGCCTTTCCACCATCACTCTCTGAGTCTGACTCGCTTGGCACAATGCCCGCTTGGCACGGCTCAAACCTATACAGTCTGATGCCCCCAGATTCTTCATTGTCATCCCATTCTTCGGAACTATAATTGTCTGACGATTGGACAACACAAACCAATTCCAGACTACATGTGCTGGAACCATCAATGTTTTCAACCGCTTTCATCCTATGTGTACAATGGGCAGCCAAGCACTGTGTTCTCCTGATGACATGACAACATGGTCGGGGGGGTTTCCAGCCACTGACGCAATTGGTGACGTGGCGCTCATAAAAACGTTGGATATTTGTGTGGGGAAAAAAAGCCTGTTTGACTTAGAACTGCACAGACCAACCTATTTCGTCATATTGTATTATGGTTGAAAAATTAGAGGAAGTCAAAAACGTGTCATCAGCACTTTAAACATTCCTTTATGGTACAGCAAGCACTGCCAGTACCGAATTCAATTCCCAGCTTGGCCTATTTCCTACGATTATTGTAATTATCAAGCACATGCTAGAAATCATATTGTAAGTAATTATTTTAAACAAAATCTTGCCATTTGAACCTATACTTTAATTAATTACAACGTGCAGTGATAAATTGACATAACCCCCTCCCCATACAATTACCTGAGCTATTGCTGTGATTTTTTTATGCTTTGTAAATAGTCAATTTTGTGAGTATTTGTTAAAAATGTTTAATTTTATTTAAAATTAAAAAATATGTAGCTTAGGTTGTATGCTGTGGTTTGATAATTTCAGTAAATGAGTTAGACATAAAAGCTTTTGCTTCAGTCTAAACCCTTTCCTTCTGTAAATTGACCATTTTCTTTGTGGATTGTATGGGAGGGGTGTTCTCTTTTTCATGGCAGATGGAAATCATAGAATTAAACAAATAAATAAATTCATTAAATGTATTTAAGGCTGGTTCCTTGAAGATGTTAAGTGATTTTATCATCAACTCATTGATTTTTAAGCAATTGTAATGCAAAAAAAAAAAATCCTGTAATCTTAAAATGTAAACATTAAAAATAATAGCTATACTATGCATTAAATATAATTGCATTTTTATTTGGCTCTCATAACTGTGTGTGTTTGACTGCAGTGCCTGCTGCGAGTTGAATATTGATTAAAGACCTTTGAACAAGCCACATTGTTTGTCAGCATGTAGTTTCTCTTTAACAACAGTAGATGGCATGCATGTCTTAAAGAGTGTGCCAAGAATATGTGACTGAGTACATCAATACTTGTGTTGATCGTGGTGGACACAGTACATATGGCACTCCACCCAGGACGAAGGGGTTAGTGAGGGAGAAGATAGTTAGGAATGCTAATGGAGAACGGTGAGGGAAGCCAAACAAACAAAGACGTACCTTTTGCCCCCCCAACCCCCGCTGTGCCAGGTTCACACCTGAAGACACAGGGGTGCGAATGCATTGTAGGAAGACCGGCTCTGTGACGTGTGTGTTATGTATGTAAAATGAGGGACAGACGTTTCGTCTGTCATGCAGAAAGTCAACACTTTATGAGAACCGAACTATTATACACAAGGGCCGTGGCCACCTGACGTCACACCAGGGGTGGGTACGGCAGCACACACACCACACTCACAACACCACAATTCCCGTCCTCCTTAAAATACAAACCACACACATAATCAAGATCCTCCCCAATTAAGGACCCAAATCGTGCACTAAGGAACAAGGAATCATGAACTGTAGGAAAATGGTCTATCACATTCACACAAAATAACTCAAACCAGTGTGTTTTTTTCCCTTTTTTTCCCCAAAATATACACACAAAAAATAACCAAATTGGACCATGTCTCTAAAATAAGTAAAATAATCCCATAACTCCCATCTAGCTACAATGCTCCGCACTGTGTGTGTTTATATATTTACATATTTATTCCATCTAGCTACAATGCTCCGCACTGTTTATATATTCAAATATTTATTCCATCTAGCTACAATGCTCCGCACTGTTTATACAGTATATTCATATATTTATTCCATCTAGCTACAATGCTCCCCACTGTGTTTATATATTCACATATTTATTCCATCTAGCTACAATGCTCCGCACTGTTTATACAGTATATTCATATATTTATTCCATCTAGCTACAATGCTCCACACTGTGTGTTTATATATTCACATATTTATTCCATCTAGCTACAATGCTCCGCACTGTTTATATATTCAAATATTTATTCCATCTAGCTACAATGCTCCGCACTGTTTATACAGTATATTCATATATTTATTCCATCTAGCTACAATGCTCCCCACTGTGTTTATATATTCACATATTTATTCCATCTAGCTACAATGCTCCGCACTGTTTATACAGTATATTCATATATTTATTCCATCTAGCTACAATGCTCCACACTGTGTGTTTATATATTCACATATTTATTCCATCTAGCTACAATGCTCCGCACTGTTTATATATTCAAATATTTATTCCATCTAGCTACAATGCTCCGCACTGTTTATACAGTATATTCATATATTTATTCCATCTAGCTACAATGCTCCCCACTGTGTTTATATATTCACATATTTATTCCATCTAGCTACAATGCTCCGCACTGTTTATACAGTATATTCATATATTTATTCCATCTAGCTACAATGCTCCCCACTGTGTTTATATATTCATATATTTATTCCATCTAGCTTCAACGCTCCACACTGTTTATATATTCACATATTTATTCCATCTAGCTACAATGCTCCGCACTGTTTATATATTCATATATTTATTTCATCTAGCTTCAACGCTCCACACTGTATGTGTGTTTATATATGTACATATTTATTCCATCTAGCTACAATGCTCCGCACTGTTTATATATTCATATATTTATTCCATCTAGCTTCAACGCTCCACACTGTATGTGTGTTTATATATTCACATATTTATTCCATCTAGCTACAGTGCTCCGCACTGTGTGTTTATATATTTATTCTATCTAGCTACAATGCTCCGCACTGTCTATATATTTATGTTTATATGTACATATGTATACTCGCTGCTCTTGTTTTTTTTTTTCTTGCCTTCTGATTATTGCTCTGAGTGTTGCTATCCCTGTGCTGTTGCAATCCTGGAATTGCCCCATTGTGGGACTAATAAAGGCTTATCTTATCTTATCTTAACATATGTACTCACATGCACACCAGCAAAGTATATGTATATATATTTACATTAAGAGTAATTAAGTCACATCGATGTCCACCAGCAGCCAGAGGTAACACCAGCCCGGGGGACCAGGGCAGCCCCAAATCATGCACGTCCATGGCCATTGTAGATAAGACCGGTTCGGAGGTCCCGGGCAGCCCCACGGCATGAGCATCCCTGGCTGCCGTCTGCCTCCGGGATCAAAACCAACCTCTCCTGCAAAAAATGTCACTCTTCACCACTGACTACCTCATTCCTCGGGACCCGCCGTGCTGCTGTCCGGCACACCATCTCTCTGTGCTCGTCAGTCCGCTCCCGACCGCTTTCAACACTGCCGCAGCTGCCATCGTTGTCCCGAACACTCAGACTCCCCCCGTGGCCGAACTCTGGGGAGACCTGAAGCCTGCTCATCGGTGCCACTCGCTGTCTCGGGCACCTCACTGCAACGCCCAGCACCCTCGTCCAGGTCGGCCTAAGCTCCGGCACTGAGACACTGCCTGACCTCCGTGGTGCACGGTTGCTATTGCTCACTCCCGGGGCTCACAGCATCACTTTTGCCGGCGTTGTTTCCCGACCCCGGCACCTCGCCACTGCTCCCAGCACCCTCATTCCAGGCACTCCGCTGTGCAGCCTCCGTGTCCGGCTGCTGTTGCTCTTCCTCGGGGCTCTCAGCGTCACTCTCATTGACGTCACTCTCCAACCCGGGCATTTCGTCACTGCTCTCACTACCCTCATTCCAGGCACTCCGCTGCGTTGTCTCCATGCCCAGCTGTCACCGTTCTTCCCCGGGGTTCTCAGCTTCCATGGTCCCGCTCACTCGCTGCCTAGCCTCCAGCTGCGGGATGACTCCTGCTGCTCTCCACTGTCGCTGCACACCGCGCCGTCTGACTCATCAGTGCTATGGTCCTGTACCATGCTGAGCTCCTTGACTGGCCCGCCATCCTCAGTGACCAGGGACTCCTCCATTCGTGGCCCCAGTCCTACCTCGAAGTCTAGCTGGTAGCTTGGTTTTGGCGTGAGGCTAGCTTAGCAGCTAACCTGTCAATAGGCACAGAACGGGTTGTTAGCTTCTCCCAGCTAACTAGCTTAGCCATTCCTGGCTAAGCTACAGCTCCATTACCTACAGCTTTGTGGTCTTCGTCTGCTTGTCGAAGTACTCAGCCAGCCGCTCGACAGCATCCTCATAGTACTCCATTTCACCCAATGTACCGAGAATTCTTTGGTCCTCCACACTGAGATTGTGGGCCAGGAGTGCTCACCATCATCTCCCACTGAGCCTACTTAAGCCCAGCGCCCTGATGTAATCCTCGAACATGGCCCTCCACTACGGCCACAGGATCACCGGCTCTCCCGAGTACTCTAAAAACGGTGCTAGTGGTGGAGGTAGCCCGTATGCTCCCATAATTTTTATCCTTTTTTTTTTTTTTTAAATGTCCATGTCCCAGATTTTCTCCGCGGCCATGGTTGGGAAATCTATTCCCAAGTAGACCGGGAAGACAAACACGCGTGACAGGCAGTCAGCCACGACATTAAGCTTACCGGCTACGTGCTGGATGTCGGTCGTGAACTCTGAGATTGCGGCCAAATGGTGTTGCTGCCGGGCCGACCACAGTTCCGAGACTTTGGACATTGCATACACTGGCGTCTCATGATCAACAAATGCAGTGAACCCGCGCCCTTCCAGCCAAAACTGGAAGTGGCGTGTCGCCAGATGGAGGGCCAACAACTCTCTGTTAAACATACTGTATTTGCGGTCATTGTCGCGGAAAGTACGGCTGAAAAATGTGAGCAGTTGCCACACACTGGAAACGTACTGCTCCACCACTGCCCCTATGGCAACGTCAGATGCGTCAGTGGTGAGTGGAGGCTGCCAGATACACCTTAGGCATGGAGTGCAACTCTAAAAGAACCCAGGGCAGGCAGTCGACCCAATTTGCATCCGTGAGCGAAATTCTGAGCGCTCCCTTAAGCAACCTATGAAAATGCTTGTATAACCCATTAGCCTGGGGGTTGTACACAGTAGTGCAGTGAATTCTGACCACAGGCTCTGGGCCATCGTGGACCAGAGTTCCGAAACGAATTGTGGACCCCTGTCGGAAGTGATGTCCGACGGGGATCCAAACCATGCAACCCAAGCCGACAAAGCGTGAGCCACTTCTGCAGCCGTGGTGGGAGCCAGTGGGACCACTTCAGGCCAGTGCATGGTGCAGACCACGATTGTCAAAAGGTGTGTGAAACCTTGTGACAGCGAGAGGGGTCCCACCAAATCCACGTAGACGTGGTCGAGCCTCCTGACTGGGATTTGGAACGGCTTGAGGGGGGCTGTGGTGTGCTTGTGTACTTTGGCCCGCTGACACGCGATGCACACTGCAGCCCACACTTTCACGTCCTTGTGCAAGCGCGGCCAGACAAATTTCGCCCCCACTAGTTTAACCAAAGTGCGTACGCTGGGATGCGAAAGGGAGTGGACTGACTGAAAAATGTGGCAGCACCAAGAGCTTGGAACGACCGGGCGCATGACTGGTGGAGATGTCGCAGAGCAAGGGAGGGCACCCTCCTCGCACCACCCTGCTCTCCAGCCTGAACCCAGTAGGCACAGACTGGAGCACGCAAATGTCCGTGTCCCCGGCTTGCTCCGCAGCCATGGCAGGGAAATCTATTCCCATGTAGACCGGGGAGACTGACGCATGCGACAGGCAATCGGCCACAACGTTGAGCTTACCGGCAATGTGTTGAATGTCTGTTGTAAACTCCGAGATCATGGCCAAATGCCTCTGTTGCTGGGCCGACCACGGTTCCAAGACCTTGGACATCTCGTAAGTCAGTGGCTTATGGTCAACAAATGCCGTGAACTTGCGCCTCTCTAGCCAAAACTGGAAATGGCGCGTCGCCAGGTGGAGAGCCAACAATTCTCTGTCAAACGTGCTGTATTTGTATTCGTTGTTGCACAAAGTTCGACTGAAAAATGCGAGCGGCTGCCACGAACCGGAGATGTACTGCTCCACCACTGCCCCTATGGCAACGTCAGACGCGTCTGCAGTGAGTGCTATCCATGCCAACGGGTCCGGGTGGGCTAGCAAAATGGCATCTGCAAGCGCTGTTTTGGCGTCTGTGAAAGCCTGGACTCACTCGGGAGTCCAGTCGATGTTTTCCACGGGCTTCTTTTTCTTAAGCACGGCATACAACGGCTGCATCAGCTGGGCTGCCCGGGGGAGGAAACGGTTATAAAAATTGGCCATTCCCAAAAATTCCTGTAGGGCCCTCACAGTCTGCAGATGCAGAAAGTCTGACACGGCGCGCACCTTAACCGGTGGTGGAATCACGCCCTCCGGCAACATGCGGTGGCCCAAAAAATCAATCACTGGCACTTCGCCGGGTTCACTATAAGCCCATATGCTTTCAACCTCTGGAAAACCATCCTGAGATGGGCAAGGTGCTCCTCCTCGGACGTGCTAGCCACCAGAATGTCGTTTAAGTAGACAAAAATGAAGGACAAGTTACAGAGCATTGCGTCCATCATTCTCTGAAAGGTTTGCGCCACGCCCTTTAATCCAAATGGCATGCATAAAAACTTGAAAAGGCCAAAAGGAGTTATTACCGCTGTTTTAGGAATGTCTTCCTCATGCACCGGGACCTGGTGGTAACAGAGGACCAGATCCACTTTCAAAAAAACACGCGTCCCAGCCAGGTGCGTGGAAAAATCCTGGATGTGCGGGATGGGATACCGATCGTGTCCCTTGGCATTGTCCAAGCGCCGGAAATCACTGCACGGTCACCACAACCCATCGGCCTTAGGCACCATGTGTAGCAGGGATGTTCACAGGCTGTTGGAGTACCTGACGATGCCCAGCTGTGCAAACTCTTCACGCGCGCTGGCCAGTTTAGCCGCATCCAGGCGCCGAGGTCACGTGAACACCGGCGGGCCTTTTGTGGTTATAAAATGCTCAACCCCATGTTTGGTTACCATAGCCGAAAAAGTCGGGACTGTGAGTGCTGGGAACTGTGCAAGTAAATGCTGGTACTTACCCCTGGAGCTATCACGTTAGCCAGTGTTGTTGACCCAGCTCCCTGAGCTGTGCAAGGCAGGGAGGTGAAGGAAACAATGTCCACTAAACGTCTGTTGGCAACATCAACTAATAACCCATAAACACATAAAACATCTGTGCCGAAAATGGGGGCAGAACATGCAGCTACAACAAAGTCCCACTGGCAGTTGTGTTCATGCAAGCATATTGTCAGTGTCCGTTTGCCGAATGTCCTGATGATGGATCCGTTGGCGGCCGTGAGCTCAGGGACTGCTGCCTCCTGCCGACCTGTCTGCGCTGACCGGCAGAATGAGGCTCTTCTGGGAGCCAGAGTCCACCAAAAACCATCTCCCCAAATGTGTGTCCGTGATATAAAGCAGCTTGTTCTTGCCGCCAGCAGTTGCAGCTGCTATTGACTGCTGGTCGTGCCGTCTTCCCGGCTTCTTGAACTGGCATAGCGGCAGGCAGCGTTGGGCATTCGAGCCAAAGCGGCGATGACAGAAACAGATTGCCCCGTTCTTGCCTCTCTTAGTGTCTGTCCCGGCTACCAACCACGGCTCCTCGACCTAGTGGAGTCCCTCATGGATGCTGGTGCCGCTGCATGCACGCCAAGAGCTCTGGTTGCTAAAATGATGTGATCCACTTCCTGCGCCAGGGCGCAGTAATCCTTGGTCACCAGCCATGGCAAGTTGGCCAGGATCGCCCTCGCTGTAGCAGGTTGGTTCTTGAGGGACAGGTGGGCGAACAGGAAAGATTTGTTGTTCTTCCCCCTCAGCGCCAACATGCTCTCCATAAGCTCCACGACTGATCTGTCACCTAACTCTGTATGTGTTAGGAGTCTCTCTGCCCTCTCACTGTTAGACAGGGTATAACGCTGGAGTAGCATCCTCTTGAGCGCTTCATATTTCCCTTAGGCCGGCAGCTCCTGGAGCAGGCTCGTTACCTGTTGTGTGACGCGCACATCCAGCGCAGCGACCACATAGTAATATTTTGTGTCGTCTGTTATCCTGCGGAGTGCGAACTGGGCTTCTATGTGCAAGAACCACAGGGTCGGGTTGTGAAGCCAGAAGTCTGGGAGCTTGACTGAGACAGCGCATGCAGTGCTGGTCCTCTCCCAGCAGGTAAGTCTCCTAACAGGTAGTGTCTGGGCCGGTGCTCGGCTCGTTCTCCATGGCACGTCTTGGGTCACCAATGTGGAAGAAAGGAAACAGACGAGGCGGTGAGTTAAACGACACTCAAACTTTATTTCTCTTCCAACATCAAGTACCGTTCAACTCTCTCTGGGTCTCTGTGCACCTTCCTTTTAGAACCTTTAATTCCGTGCCATGAGACCCAGGGAGCCCAACAGCAATACATTCAGTGGAACAAAGACATGTGTGGAACATTAACATCACATAACGCCAGTCCCGCTTCTCACACCCTCTCTTCCTCCAGCAGCTGTGGCGTCTCCTGAACTCCCCGGGGGGGTGAATAGTTCTTTCTGTTCCATCTGAGACCCCAGGTACCACTTCCTCCTTCACTCTATTGTTCCCTCTTTCTCTTGGCTCCTGACTCTGGGTGAAGAACCCCCCACATAGTGCCACCACATTAAAACATTTAGTCATTTTTTTAAAAAAATGGTTGGTTTAAATCACTATGAGAATACAACTATAATGAGCATGTTCTAGCACAATTATAAGCAAATATAATATAGTATTTCATTGTATTTAGAGACACATTTTAGATAATATGAATGAATGAATGAATGATCAACAACTTCAGCTCCATGTATGTTTTATTCAAACCACTAAGTTTCCTACTGGCATCAAAGGGAAACTTCATGCTGAAAAAGGTTCATTTAGTCTTTTTTTTTTTAATACAGTACAACCAAACATACACAAAGAAAGGTCTCTTGTGAACAGGGCACAGACATATTGAGAAAATTACTAAATACAGTAGATGGCTAAATTGACTCATCAAATATGAAAGGTGATGTATATTATACAGCTGTATGTGGGGATAAATGAATGCATATATTCCAAAGGATGCTTTAAATTTATAAGTACTTTATGAAATGTATAATATTATATTAAGAATACACATTAACGAAACTGTAAAACAACAGTTAAAATATTGCATTGCTTAAGCAGGGATTCAAACTCATGTTTGACTTGATGCAAAGTGTTGACACATAGCACGAACGCTCTGCACTACAAGCTCATTATAGTGTTTCACTAGAACTCGTGTATACAAATCTCATCTCACATATATGCTGGGCCTATATCATTTCTTATTTGTTTAATTACTAAAATTTAGAGTGGCACAAGTGACTGCTTTTATAAACTTTATTTTTAAACAGGGTGTGCTTAAGCCAACAGCAGCATAGGGGATTGCAGGAACGATTCATGTTATGTCAGCAGGGATCTTCTGGTCTTGCCTGCCTTTAGAGTGTGCTGATTGGATGAGCTGTCTTTGACTCTACAGGCTCTGGGAAATCAGGGTGGTACCTCTTCATCATAAAATATGTAAAAAAAAACAAACAAAAAAAAAAAGCGCGAGGTGACGTGTTTTACGTCAGGTGTCGTATTCTTACACCATACGCCAGGTGGCATAATTGAACAGCATTTTTATATTATATAACACATACTAATTAAAATTTGCGTCATAACTGGATGATTTTTGACTCTTTTGGCTTTCCATACCCGACCACCCTGAACATCTTTTTTCAGCGTTTGTGCGCGGCGCGTTGGGAAAAAAAAAGTCTGTGCCCTGTATCCCAGCAACAGCTTGTCACTCTCAGCTCAGCACTTCTGCTTTTCCTATAGCCAGACTTTCTAATAGCAGTCTCTAAATAACAAAGGACAGGAAACGTATTCTAGCAGCTCTGGATGTAAAATATGACACAGAAAGCAGCAGTCTGAGTACAGACTACACTTTTTACCCACTACCCACTTTCTTAAATTAAAAGCTCTCAAGTTGAAAGATCTGGTTGACTTTAAAACTGCAGTAATAAAGTTTAAAGTGAAGAATCTATCACTGCCCGCAAATATCCAAAAGCTGTTCCAAATAAGGGAGAAACAATATCATTTCAGAGGAACATGTATATTTCAAAAACCTTCAGTGAGAACTACCACCAAGCAACACTGTGTTTCAGTGCAAGGAGTCAGATTATGGAACGATTTTGGACGTGAATTAAAATCATGTGCAACGCTTGGACAATTTAAACAAAAACTAAAGGAAGAAATACTCCAAACATATATACAAGATGACATATTGTGACGTATGCAGGGTTCACACAAAGAAAATGGAGCAGATGGCTGTGATCAACCGGATTTATTTTTCACACCCCGACCCCCAACCTGCTTCTGAGCACAGACAGGAGGGGAGGTCATTCTCCCAGACCCCTGTTTGAATCATGGTTACACACACATGATACATCTTGCCCTAATCCTGCTAAACACTGCTGGGTCATTATAATGCTGTTATAATGACACAGCAGTATAACTCAGAAATAACACATTTAACACACACTCAGTAACGTTTCAAACTGGCAAAGCATGCTGGGAAATCCCTGCCCCCTTTAACATGGCCCCGACGTTACACTGCCCCCCCCCCCCCGGACTGGTTTCTGTCCCCAGAAAATTCAAAGTCCACTTTCAGAAATCCAATGCGAGTCAGCCCGGTGCTAGGGCGGCATGCACGGGCCATCTGAGTCTTGGTCGGAGTATCTGGTTGGGGTAGGGTTCCGGTTTGGCCACCAGCGGGCGGATGGACACATCTGACAGCCTCTGTAGGACCATGCACAGTCCCTTCCCTGGCAGCGGGAGTCCCAGGCCCGCTCCGGCCGACTCCCACCGCTGCCAGTTCTCCCAGGCGGCCGCTGGCCCGCGTCCATGCGTCCAGCCCTTGCCGCGCCTGGAAAATGGCCGCATCTTCGTCCTGCTCGCTCCGCTGCGTCGCTCCTGCGCCGAGGGCCTCCATGACGTCACCGCAAGGAAAAGCATCGGGTGGCAGTAGGACACGCACAGTTCCTCCTCTGGCAGCGGGAGTCCCATGACTCCCACCGCAGCCAGGACCTCCCAGTCGGCCGCTGGCCCGCGTCCAGGCGTCCAGCCCCTGCCGATCCCGAGAAAAGACCGGATCTGTCCTGCTCGCTCCACTGCTGCTGCGCTCCAAAGGCCTCTGTGACGTCACCTGCCGGGGGAAGCATCTGCAGGAGGCGGCTTTTTCCCCGTCCATGCCACCTCGCTCTAATTTAACGTCGGCGAGGGGCCAGTTTGTCGTGCGCTGTGTGCGGGGCAGTACCATGCCATGTACCCTGGCTCTGTGCAGCGGAAGCCGTCCTTCCTCGCGTCGCCACGGCTGTTTCCTTCGTGCACGCGCTGCTATGATCTGCCGTAGCTCCTCCTCCACTCGCTCTCAGCACGGTGGTTTCCTCCGATGATCAGCGCGGCAGCCAACTCGACCTGGGCCAGGTGGTCATCCAACAGGTTCTCGCCGTTGTAGCGGGGAATCTTGGCCCGCTGCTGGATGGATGGGACAGTCATCTCCCGGTCGATTGCCGCTCCTAATCGCTCTGGAATCGCCAGCCCGTCCTACCCTGAAAAGGGCGGGAAACGGGGCTGGTTTGTTCTGCTCCGTCCATTGTGGCGAAGCTCTCCAGGGGCCGGCGTCTCAGCTCTACACTCCGTTCCCGGCTGAGCGATTAATCGCTCCGGCCGCTGTACCTCCGCCTGGATCCTCATCTAGCTCCATATCCCACTCCTGACACCAGTGTGACGTTTGCAGGGTTCACACAAAGACAATGGAGCAGATGGTTGTGATCAACCTGATTTATTTTACACACCCCGACCCCCCAACCTGCTTCTGAGCACAGACAGGAGGGGAGGTCATTCTCCCAGACCCCTGTTTGAATCATGGTTACACACGCATGATACATCTTGCCCTAATCCTGCTAAACACTGCTGGGTCATTATAATGCAGTTATAATGACACAGCAGTATAACTCAAAAATAACACATTTTCAATTCAATTCAACTTTATTTATATAGCGCCATTTCACAACAACAGTCATCTCATAGCACTATCAACTGTAGGGGGGACCCCCACAGTTGCAGAAAGACCCCAGCAATCAGGCGATCCCCTGTGAGCAAGCACTTGGCGACGGTGGAGAGGAAAAACTCCCTTTTAACAGGAAGAAACCTCCAGCAGAACCAGGCTCAGGGAGGGGCAGTCATCTGCTGCGACTGGCTGGGGGGTGAGGGGATAGAGAAGAAGAAAAGAACAGACATGTAGAGAGCAAACAGCACGATGGGGACTCAATCTATGGGAGAGAACAAACAAATGTTAATGACCAGCAAAAAAAAAAAAATATTTCATAGAGAGTGAGGAAAGGAGTGAGGCCCAGTGCATTACTGGAGGTGCCCCGGCTGACTAAACCTATTAGCAGCATAACTAAGGGAGGGTTCAGAAACACATGATCCCTCCCTAATTGTAGGCTATATCAAAAAGGTAGGTTTTAGCCCTATTCTTAAAAACAGAGATCGAGTCTGACTCCCGAATCCAGATTGGCAGCTGATTCCACAGGAGAGGAGCTTGATAACTGAAGGCTCTGCCTCCCATTGTACTTTTGAAGATTCTAGGTATTACAAGTAAACCTGCATTTTGGGAGCGTAGTGCTCTGTTAGGATGATACGGTAGTATCAGATCTTTTAAATAAAAAGGAGCCTGATTGTTTAGAGCTTTGTAAGTAAGAAGAAGGATTTTAAACTTAATTCTAAACTCTATGGGAAGCCAATGAAGGGAGGCCAGAACCGGAGAGATATGATCTCTCTTTCTAGTACCTGTTAAAACTCTTGCTGCAGCATTTTGGATCAGCTGAAGACTTTTTAAAGATGTTTTAGGACAGCCTGATAATAAAGAATTACAATAATCTAATCTCGAGCTAACAAAAGCGTGGATCAGCTTCTCAGCATCACTCTGAGACAAGATGCTCCTAATCTTGGCAATATTATGCAAATGATAGAAGGCAGTCTTAGAAACAAATTTAATATGTGAATTGAAGGACAAATCCTGATCAAAAATAACTCCAAGGTTCCTCACAGAGCTATTAAGAGAGAGAGTAACTGCATCCAAACTGAAAGTTTGATTTGGAAAGGAATTTCTAAGGTTTTTTGGACCAACATGAATGACTTCAGTCTTATCTGAATTTAATAGCAGGAAATTACAAGTCATCCAAGCTTTAATTTCCTTATGACAGGCTTCTAACTTGGCTAATTGATTAGTATCATCTGGCTTCATTGACAGGTATAATTGTGTGTCATCTGCATAACAATGAAAATGTATACAGTGCTTTCTAATAATGTTGCCTAACGGACGCATATATAAACTAAAAAGAGTAGGGCCTAGCACAGATCCCTGTGGAACTCCATGACTAAGCTTTGAGCTAAAAGAAAACTCATCATTTACATGAACAAACTGGAACCTATCAGATAAATAAGATCTAAACCACTGCAACGAAGTTCCATTAAGTCCAACATAGTGTTCTAATCTATCAAGTAGAATATTATGATCAATAGTATCAAAAGCTGCACTAAGATCTAAAAGGACAAGTACAGAAACTAGTCCATTATCAGATGCAATGAGGAGGTCGTTAGTGACCAACGCTAAGGCTGTTTCAGTACTATGATGGATTCTAAACCCAGATTGAAACTCTTCAAGTAAACCATTTCCCTGCAGGTGGTCAAATAATTGCGTAGCAACAACTCTTTCTAAGATTTTTGAAATGAAAGGGAGATTAGAGATTGGTCTATAGTTAGCTAAAGCTCCTGGATCTAGCGTTGGCTTTTTGAGTAAGGGTTTAATTACAGCCGTTTTAAAAGCCTGCGGTACATGGCCTAAAGTTAATGAAGAATTGATTATATGAAGAATAAAGCTACCAATAAGTGGGAAGACTTCTTTAAATAACCTGGTAGGAATAGGGTCTAAAAGACAAGTTGAAGGTTTGGATGAGGAAACTATTTTGTCTAACTCACAAAGGTCGATTGGAGTAAACTCATCAAGACAGACATCAATAGAAGGAGTTGTAATAGTTACAGTATTTAAGTTAACAGTGGGAAGAATCTGATTGATTTTATCTCTGATGGATGAAATTTTATTATTGAAAAAGTTCATAAAGTCCTGACTAGTAAGCTCTAAGGGGATGCTAGGATTGACAGAGTCCTGACTCTTTGTCAACCTGGCTACAGTACTGAAAAGAAACCTGGGATTATTCTTGTTCTCTTCTATTAATACAGAGTAATAACTCGTTCTAGCTTTTCTAAGAGATTTTTTATAAATTAAAAGATGATTTCTCCAAGCTAAATAGATTTCATCTAAATTAGTAGAGCACCATTTTCTAATTGACGAGTCTTCCGTTTTAAGCTACGAGTTTCTGTGTTGAACCAAGGAGTTAAAAATCTCATTTAACACACACAGTAACGTTTCAAACTGGCAAAGCATGCTGGGAAATCCCTACCCCCTTTAACATGGCCCCGACGTTACAATATAAAATCACATAAGGATTGTCATATCCAGTCTGTGTTGTTACTTAGTTGGGGGTTTTTTTGTCACATTTTGTCTTCGCTTTGTTCTGAATTGTAATCGCTCTTGTTTGTTTTTCTTTTGAATTCTTGGATGGAATATGGGTGGGCAATATAAGCTGCGACTTCAGCCATCACCCATTTCGGATAACTTATGTTGAACTGTATAATCAGAGGAATTATTGTCTAATTTGACCTTGTTGGATTTTCTTTCCCCCTTTGTTATATTATTCTGTTTCTTTTAATCTGTACTTTTAATCTATCCGAAATAAAGATTGATTGATTGATTGACTAGGACTGGTGTCTTATGTCCCGCCCATGCAGCAGTTCTGATTGGCTGTAGGTCTGACATTGATGCGCTCAGTTGCAATCTGAAAAGTTCAACTTTTTTCCAACTCCGAGCGCCGCGACAAAAAACAGCCACCGCTGAGAGCACTCAGCACTGTAAACGATGGACTACATAGAGAATGAATGGAAAATAGTCACCCAGAGCGGAAAAAACACGTTTGGTGGACACGCAGCCTACCATTTTCTGTCAACCCAAGATGGTTGTGCACAAAAATCTCAGTTTGAACTTCAGCAGATCGTCTGGACCATGTCTACATACCTAAATGCGTCAAGTTGCTGCCATGTGATTGCCTGATGAGATATTTACATTACAGCAGATGACCAGGTGTGCCCATTATGGCCGGGGAGTATATATTTAAGAAAATGGGAAGTTGTGGTGGGTTTCTCCACCCAGAGAAGGCAGGGGGAAGGAGAGAACAATGGACCGAAGGAGGTGGTGTCACCGGGGGGTATCAGACTGGACGGTTGGGTCTAAGCACCCCCCAGGGAGAGTAAGAGATGCCGGAGCCGCTGAGAGAAAAAGGGGTGTTGGGAGTGGCGCCGGCGTTGTGTCATGTTAATGTGCCACACAATCCTTTGTTCAAACAACAATGTATTATGGTCGGAAGTTCCGAGTCTCAATGCATGGAAATAAAGATATAAGAGAGCAATGCACAGAGACCCAGGCTTCTCTTTTGCTGTAAGTTATGTTGGAGGAAGAATAAAGTTTCTGTGTCATCCAGCTTGTTGCCTCGCCTGCCTCCTTTCTCCACATTGGCGACCCTAAGACGTGCCATGGAAAGTGAGCAGAGCACTGCCCCGGAGACCGCCTGGAGGGAGGGCACCAGTGCCGCGTGCACGGTCTCAGTCAAGCTCCCGGACTTCTGGCTTCACAACTCAACCGTGTGGTTCTTGCATATAGCAGCCCAGTTCGCACTCCGCGGGATAACAACAGACGATACCAGGTATTACTACGTGGTTGCTGACGATATGCTTACACGGACGCAACTTTCAGTGGGACTTTGTGATAGTTGCATGTTCTGGACCCACTTTAGGCACAGATTTTTTATGTGCTTATGGGTTGTTAGTTGATGTTGCTAATAGGTGATTAGTGGATGCAGTCTCTTTTACCTCACTGCCCTGTACAGCTCGGGGAGCTGGGTCAACAACACTGGCTAACGTTACAGCTCCAGAGGGTAAGTACCAACAGTTACTCGCACAGTTCTCAGCACTCATGGTCCTGACTTTTTCAGCTACGGTAATGAAACACGGGGCCGAGCACTTTATAACAACAAGAGGCCAGCCGGTGTTTGCGCGACCTTGGCATTTGGACACAGCTAAACTCGCCAGCACGTGAGAGGAGTTTGTCAACTTAGAGCAGTTGGGCATCGTCAGGTGCTCCAACAGCCCGTGGGCATCCTCGATACACATGGTGCCTAAAGCCGATGGGTCGTGGCGACCGTGTGGCGATTTCCGGCACTTGAATAATGCCACGGACCACGATCGTTATCCCATTTCGCACATCCAGGATTTTTCCGTGCACCTGGCCAGGGTGCGTGTTTTTTCAAAAGTGGATCTGGTCCGCAGATACCATCAGGTCCCGGTGCACGCGAAAGACATTCCAAAAACAGCAGTAATAATTCCTTTCGGCCTTTTCGAGTTTTTACGCATGCTGTTCAGATTAAAAGGTGTGGCACACGCTTTCCAGAGGATGATGGATACAGTGCTTTGCGACTTGTCCTTCGTTTTCGTCTACTTAGACGACATTTTGGTAGCCAGCGCGTCTGAGGAGGAGCACATCGCCCATCTCAAGACAGTTTTCCAGAGGTTGGAAGCGCACGGGATGATAGTCAACCTGGCGAAGTGCCAGTTCGGTGTGCAAGTGACTAATTTTTTTGGGCTACCGCATTTCGCCGGAGGGCGCAATCCCGTTGCCGGATAAGGTGTGTGCGGTGTCAGATTTTCCATGTCCGCAGACCGTGAGAGCACTACAGGAGTTTTGGGGAATGGTTAATTTTTATAACCATTTTTTTCCCCAAGCAGCCCAGCTGATGCAGCCGTTGTATGCTGCGCTTAAAAAGCCTGCGGAAACCATTGACAGGACTCCCGAGTGAGACCAGGTTTTTGCAAATGCCAAAACGGCACTGGCGGATGCCGCGTTGCTTGCCCACCCGGATCCATCTGCATGGATAGCGCTAACTACGGATGCATCTAATGTTGCCATAGGGGCAGTGGTGGAGCAGTGCATCTCAGGTTCGTGGCAGCCGCTAGCATTTTTTAGCCAAACCTTGAGCGACAAGAAGCCCAAATACAGCACATTCGATAGGGAATTGCTGACTCTCCACCTGGCGACGCGCCATGTCCAGTTTTGGCTGGAGGGGCACGAGTCCACCGCGTTCGTGGACCATAAGCCGTTGACACACGCAATGGCCAAAGTCTTAGAACCGTGGTCGGCCTGGCAGCAATGGCATTTGGCCGCAATTTGAGAGTTTACTACTGACATTCAACATGTTGCCGGTAAACTTAACGTCGTGACAGATTGCCTGTCGTGCGCGTTAATCGCCCCGGTCTGTATGGGAATTGATTTCCCTGCCATGGCTGCAGAACAAGTTAGGGATGCGGACATTTGCGCGCTCCAGTCTGCACCAGCTGGGTTAAGGCTGGAGAACAGGGTGGTGCAAGAAAGGTGCCCTCCTTTGCTCTGCGACGTCTCCACCAGCCGCCCGTGCCCGGTGGTTCCAAGCTCTTGGTGCAATCACATTTTTGAGTCGGTCCACTCCCTTTCGCATCCGGGAGTGCGCACTTTGAAGCTAGTGGGGGCGAAATTTGTCTGGCCGCACTTGCGCAAAGACGTGAAAGGATGGGCTGCAGCTTGCATCGTGTGCCAGCAGGCTAAAGTGCACAAGCACACCAGAGCTCCCCTTGAGCTGTTCCAAATCCGGGCCAGAAGGTTCGACTATGTCCACGTGGATTTGGTGGGACCCTTCCCACCGTCACAAGGTTTTACACACCTCTTAACAATCGTAGACCGCACCACGCGCTAGCCTGAAGTGGTCCCACTGGCTTCTACCACGTCCGCAGAAGTGGCTCGCCCTTTTTTGCTGGCATGGGTTGCACATTTCGGATCTCCATCGGAGATCACGTCCGACAGGGGTCCACAATTTGTTTCAGAACTCTGGTCCGCTATGGCCTAGAGCTTGGGGGTCAAAATTCACCGCACTACCGCGTACAACCCCCAAGCTAACAGGATATGCAAGCGTTTTCATAGGTCGCTTAAAGCAGTGCTCAGAGCTTCGCTCACGGACACAAATTGGGTCGACCGCCTGCCCTGAGTTCTTTTAGGGTTGCGCTCCGCACCTAAGGAGGATTTGGCAGCCTCTCTGGCAGAACTCGTTTTTTAAAGTTTTAAAGTTTTTTAAAATTTTTCTTTCCCCATAAATGATGGCTGCTGAATCCATTCAGAACAAATTTGGTTCCAAAAAAATGAATCTTACAAAAATTTATTTGTAGCTTTTTACTGTTAAATGAAGTAACAAGTGTACAGACCCCTGTTAAACTCCAATTTCTGTGATGTAGTAAATCAAAAGGTGCTTGAACAGAAGTATTAGTGAGCTTACTGTAAAACACAGTACAATAAGCTGGCTGCATATGTGCACACTTATGCCACCAGCTTATTGTAGTTTTTTTTTTTTAATATATTGTCCCCTAACATTTGTTTGCTTTTCAGTTGAATTGCCTAAGTTATGGATCATATCAAAGGTGGGAGAAGTTTTAAATAATTTAGTGGTTTTTGTTTTTACACACACACACACACAAAAACATGGGATTTGAATAAGGGTCTGCACACTTTATTTCCAGTGTTTATGTTCCACAATATACAGACTCGTCTTTCCTATTAATCTTTTCATTAACTAGAATTATTTGAGTAGCTGGCTGGAGCCGAGTGATTGTGTCTTTCATCTGAGGACCGCTGGGACAGTCTCTCTTAACGACCCTGAGCTGGAAAAACTGTCAAATGGATGGTAAAGGAATTTACACTTCTCACAAAAAGGTAGGACTATCTGGCTTTTGGATGAAATTTCAGAATCCACCTAAAATGCACTATAGCCTTTGCAGGTGAACTTAATTTGATCTTCTCTCACTTTTTGAATGCACATGTCCAGCTGTTCAATGTTTCAATACTTTTTGCACAACTTGCTGTTCTCTAACAAGGTGATTAACAGCAAAATTCACAACAGGTATTTGATCCATGAATCGACCAATAGATTTTCTGGTTCAATTAGAATTGGTATTTAAACAGTCCTCTTCACCATGCTGTTCACATTTTGACATCATGAGACCAAGACGACACCTAACAAATGATCAACAGTGTAGAGGAGCTTGGAATAACGAGGCGATGTGACTTATAAACCAAAGTTTATTATCAGCTTCGCTCCTCTAACAAGTCTCATCTAGTGCAGCAGCAGAAGTCAGAGAGCGAACACATTCGGCTCTGTGTACTTATACTCACACACAACAAAAGACATGCATATCAAAGCTGACATCCCCCATTACTCAATCCCCTCCTTTGTCTCCGTACCCCTCCACCTGGCCCTGGGAGGTCAGGGCGACCTATCTGGTCTCCACCGCAGTGCCTCGGATGCTCTTTGATCTTCACTGGCGGTTGAGACCCTTTGTCCTGTTCTGAGGTGTGAAGTCGCTTTACATATGTAGTCACCAAACATTCTCACATGCTTATACATATGTAGGTTATGGGATATATGATTAATATAGACCACAGCCCCCCCCAAACGACTAAGAAAAGGACAATAGAAAAATTCACAGTTTAAGATAATTATTATGACATACTAACTGCTACACCTCTTGACAAAGAAGAAACTTTCCAGCAGCTATGCTCCTGTAGAGAATTCAGTGGCAATCATAACAGCATAGTAATATCACAAATCAGTCCTAAACTGTTACAGCACAATTAGTGAACAACTTTTGAGTAGTTTGCATCAGTTCCTGTGCCGTCTGGGCTTAAATCTTCTTCCGAATCTGCTGTGGGTCCGTTCGGGCGTCCTGGTGGGACCTTCCTGTAAGGAATCTGCAGCTTGGGAAGGAGAGTGATTATTTGTTCCCTGCAGGGGGGCTGAGTCTTTTCTCTTGGGGGGGTCTACCCCGCCGAGGTGCTCTCGCCAACCGTGCAGGCTCGTCTCTCAACAAGAAGGCAGGTCTAAGTCTGTCAATACTGACTGTTTCTTTTCTGTCCCCTAAATCAAGCACAAAATGCTTATCACCAGGTTCCAGCACTCTGAATGGCCCATCGTATGGTGGGCGAAAGGTTGGTTTTAAAGCTTCATGCCTAACAAAAACGAATTCAGCGTTTTTTTAAAGCTTGGGGGACAAAAACCCGTGGAAAAGAGTGATGTGCCGGCCCGGGGAGAGAGTCCGGTCCGTTGCTGCCTAAAAACCTCGGGGCTGGAAGATGCCCTGGCTCTGGGTTATCTGGCAAAAATTCACCTGGGAGCCTGAGAGGTTGTGCAAAAACTAATTCTGCTGGGGAGGCGTCTAGATCCTCTTTAGGTGCAGCACGCAACCCCAATAAAACCCAAGGAAGTTTATTTACCCAATTTGTATCCATTAGTGAGGCTCTGAGGGCGGCCTTTAAAGACCTGTGAAAACGCTCGCATAACCCATTAGCCTGAGGGTGATAAGCGGTGGTGCGGTGAATTGTCGCTCCTAAGCTGCTGGTCATGGCTGACCAAAGCTCCGAAACAAATTGAGGCCCCCTATCGGACGTGATGTCCGATGGGACGCCGAAACGTGCCACCCAGTTTGTCAAAAAAACGCGAGCGACTTCCTCCGCTGTGGTTGACGCCAGAGGGACTGCCTCCGGCCAGCGCGTAGTACGGTCTATCATTGTTAACAGATGTGTGAAACCTTGGGAGGAAGGTAGTGGTCCCACGAGGTCGACATGAACGTGGTCGAACCTTCTAGCAGGGATCCGAAAAGGCTCTAGAGGGGCTTTTGTGCGTTTGTGTATTTTGGCGCGCTGACAAGAAATGCAAGTCTTTGCCCATTCTTTTACGTTTTTGCGCAGACCAGGCCACACAAACTTTTCGGCGACCATTTTAACCGAAGCGCGCACACCTGGGTGCGCGAGGGAGTGAATTGAGTCGAAAATACGGCGGCGCCATGCAGCTGGGACTACCGGGCGAGGTCGGCCGGTTGAGATGTCGCATATTAGGGGGGGGCAAACCGTCGCGTAAACCCCTTTCCTCCAGCCTTAACCCTGTTGGTCCAGACAGGAGTGCGCGCAGGTCCGCGTCACTACTTTGCTCCTCCGCCATGGCTGCATAATCTATCCCTACGTGGATTGGGGCTACGTATGTGTCCGCGTTGGCGAAGAGTTCTGCGGCTGAGGCAGTATAATCTGTCTCCTCGCGCTCTGGCGATGTCACAGCGCGAGAGAGGCAGTCTGCTACCACGTTAAGTTTGCCTGCCACATGTCGAATGTCTGTGGTGAACTCTGAAATCGCAGCTAGCTGTCTTTGTTGCCTGCCTGACCACGGTTCAGAAATTTTAGCCATCACAAAGGTGAGCGGTTTGTGGTCTACAAAAGCCGTGAAACGCTGCCCCTCCAACCAGAACTGGAAGTGGCGGATGGATAAATGAAGCGCTAGAAGCTCCCTGTCAAAGGTGCTGTATTTACGCTCAGTTTGGTTTAGCGATTTGCTGAAAAATGCCAAAGGTTGCCAGGTTCCGCCGACGTGTTGTTCTACAACCGCCCCTATGGCCAGGTCTGAAGCGTCTGTGGTTAGCGCAATGCGGGCCGAGGGATCAGGGTGAACCAACAAAGTGGCATTAGCTAGGGCACTTTTTACTTCCGCGAAGGCGTGTTCGCGCTCCGGGGTCCATTCGACCGCGTTGGAAGGTTTTTGTTTTCTGAGCACGTCATATAGGGGCTGCATGAGCCGAGCTGCGCGGGGGAGGAAACAGTTGTAAAAATTAACCATTCCAAAAAATTCTTGCAGCGATTTGACCATTTGTGGCCGTGGGAAACTTTTTACTGCGTGAACTTTGTCTGGCAGTGGGACTGCCCCCTTCGGTGAAACTGTGTCCCAAAAAATCAATTTGTGACACGCCGAATTTGCATTTGGCTGGATTGATTATTAACCCGTGCTCTTCTAGTCTCTGAAAAACCATAGTGAGATGCTGTTCGTGTTCTTCTTCAGACGAGCTGGCTACCAGCATATCGTCGAGGTAGACTAACACGAACGGGAGGTCGCGTAATACTGCGTCCATCATCCGCTGAAAGGTTTGAGCAGCGCCTTTGAGGCCAAAAGGCATCCACAAAAATTCAGAAAGACCGAAAGGGGTTATTACAGCTGTTTTAGGAATGTCTTCCGCTCGAACGGGGACTGGATGATAGCCGCGGACCAGGTCTATTTTTGAAAAAATGCGCGCACCCGCCAGATGTAGTGAAAAGTCTTGGATGTGAGGAATAGGGTAGCGGTCATGCGCTGTCGCATTGTTTAATCTGCGGTAATCGCCGCACGGTCTCCAAGAACCGTCGGATTTCGGGACCATGTGAAGCGGTGACGCCCAGGGGCTTTTTGAGCGCCTGATAATGCCTAGTTTTTCAAGGGTAGTAAACTCGTCCCGAGCTATGGCGAGCTTGGTCGCGTCTAAGCGCCGAACTTTGGCGAATACGGGTGGGCCCGTTGTGGGAATAAAGTGTTCGACCCCGTGCTTAGCCACTGTAGCTGAGAATTTGGGAATTGTGAGTGCTGGAAATTGGGTGAGGAGTTGATCAAACTTACCTCCTGCTGTAGTGACGCTGGCCTGCACGGGTGGTGGAGAAACTCGAGCTGAGCAGGGAATAGAAGCAAAGGACAATGCATTAACCAAGCGTCTGTTCGCTAGATCGACTAATAACCCATGTGCACACAAAAAATCTGCACCCAACAAGTTAAAACTCACCGCCACTACAACAAATGTCCATCTGTAGTTGCGGCCATGGATGCGGAGGGGCAGGTTCCTTTCTCCAAAAGTGTCGATGATGGAGCTGTTGGCTGCCACCACTCCATTGCCCCGGGGGCCCATGGCCCGGTCTGCTTGGGAGGGCATGATAAAACTCAGTTGAGCTCCCGTGTCAATGAGGAACTGCTTGCCGGTGTGTCCGTCCGTCACATATAGAAGCTTGCTTTTTTCGCCGAGAACTGCCGCTGTTAACGGTTCTCAGCTTTGGTGTTTTCCCGAAATCGTGAATTTGCAGGGGGGAAGGCATTTGTAAGCCTTCTCGGCGAAGCGGTGGTGGTAATAACAGATGTCGCTCCACCTGTTACGTCTTGGCCGTTTCGCTGCCATGGCGGGCGGATTCTGCTCAGTGGTTTGTGGCTCCCCGTGGCTCCGGACATCGGCGTTGAGGTCTGCGGATGCTGCTGTGGGAGTCTGTTCCCTGCAGGCGTTGACGAGTCGCTGCGCTTCGCGAGCCAGCGTGCGGAAGTCTTGCTGGGTGCTGCATCGCATGTTGGCAAGTGTCCCTCTCATGTGTGGCGGCAGCGTACTGAGGAATATAAATTGGAAGAGGAAGTTGTCATCGTCCTCTTCTCTGAGCTGCAGCAAGTCCTCCATGAGGGCCTTGGGTCTGCATCCTTTGTGGCCGTAGACCGCCAGGATCCTCTCCGCTCTCTCCTCGGCAGAGGGGACGAAATTCGCCATGATGGTCGCTTTCAGTTCTCTATATTTGTCCTGGGCCGACGGCCGCTGGATTATGCTCCGCGCACATCTCGAAGTGGCGGCGTCGAGTTTGGCGACGATGTGATAAAACATTCCACGTACCAAAAGCCAGTTTAGAAAGCTTGGGATCAGTCCGCCAAGGTCTCCGCCTTTGACTGCCACCTAATCCACATAGCACCGGACTTCCATGATCCCTCCTGCAGGTGGTGAACCTACTGGAGGGCGGACCCATGTAACTCCTTCGGGCTGAGCCCGGCCGGGTCCCATGGGTGGAAACCCGGCCACCAGACGCTAGCCTTCGAGCCCCTCCCCCAGGCCTGGCTCCAGGGTGGGGCCCCGGTAACCCCATACCGGGCGGGGTACACTGAATCCTTGATATACAATTTATCATGAGAGTCTGTTGGATCGTTCTTCGTCTGGCCCTTCACCCAGGACCAGTTTGTCTTGGGAGACCCTATCAGAGGCAAATTGCCCCGGACAACATAGCTCCTGGGATCACTGGGGCACGATTGTCCTCTCCGGGTTGGGGACAGGCTCCTGCCCCAAGTGGAGGAGTTTAAGTATCTTGGGGTCTTGTTCACGAGTGAGGGGAAAATGGAGCGAGAGATCGACAGACGGATTGGAGCAGCATCTGCAGTGATGCGGACGTTGTACCGGTCTGTTGTGGTGAAGAGGGAGCTTAGTTCTAAGGCAAAGCTGTCGATTTACCAGTCAATCTACGTTCCTACTCTCACCTATGGTCACGAGCTTTGGGTAATGACCGAAAGAACGAGATCGCGGATACAAGCGGCTGAAATGAGCTTTCTCCGTAGGATTGCTGGACTCACCCTCAGAGATAGGGTGAGGAGCTCAGTCATCCGGGAGAGGCTCAGAGTAGAACCGCTGCTCCTCCACATTGAAAGGAGTCAGTTGAGGTGGTATGGGCATCTGATTAGGATGCCTCCTGGACGCCTCCCACTTGAGGTGTTTCAGGCACGTCCCACTGGGAGGAGACCCCGGGGCAGACCCAGGACTCGGTGGAGAGACTATGTCTCCCAGCTAGTCTGGGAACGCCTTGGTATCCCCTCTGAAGAGCTGGAGCAGGTGGCTGGGGAGAGGGAAGTCTGGGCTTCTCTGCTTGAACTGCTGCCTCCGCGACCCGGACCTCCGGAAAAGCGGTAGAAGATGGATGGATGGATGGGTGATAAAACATTGTATCATCAGTCGTTATGCCCGCAAGTGCAAACTGGGCTTCAGCTTGCTGAAACCACAAGGTCGGGTCTTCCTGCCAGAAGTCCGGCAGCTTGACGGTGACGGCGTTTGTGTGGACCGTCCCTGATGTGTCCGCAGGGTGAGAGTGCCTTCCTTCAGCTCTCGCAGCGGCGCTGGTGCTCGGTTGAGCCCTCTCTGTCACTTCTGCCGTGGGGGAACGTCGTCCATCTGTTCCCCTGTCTGCATGGGCGCCGGCGTCTGCCTGGGTCGCCACAGATGAGTCGATCGCGGGGGAACGCCTCTGATCCATCCTCGCGTCAGGGTCACCAGTGTAGAGGAGCTTGGAATAACGAGGCGATGTGACTTATAAACCAAAGTTTATTATCAGCTTCGCTCCTCTAACAAGTCTCATCTAGTGCAGCAGCAGAAGAAGTCAGAGAGCGAACACATTCGGCTCTGTGTACTTATACTCACACACAACAAAAGACATGCATATCAAAGCTGACATCCCCCATTACTTAATCCCCTCCTTTGTCTTCGTACCCCTCCACCTGGCCCTGGGAGGTCAGGGCGACCTATCTGGTCTCCACCGCAGTGCCTCGGATGCTCTTTGATCTTCACTGGCGGTTGAGACCCTTTGTCCTGTTCTGAGGTGTGAATTCGCTTTACATATGTAGTCACCAAACATTCTCACATGCTTATACATATGTAGGTTATGGGATATATGATTAATATAGACCACAAACAGTCCCTTGCCATTGCGAGGCTTCAAACAGGATGTTCTCAGACAGAAGTGGCCACTGAGCTTAGAGTGTCAAGAGTGTCATCAGCACGTTGTGACAGAGGTACAGAGACTGGAAGAGTCACAAAGGCACTGAAGTGGACGTCCTTTGGCCACATCCCACGCTGACAACCACTTCATTCAATTCAATTTTATTTATATAGCGCCATTTCACAACAGTCATCTCATAGCACTTTCAACTGTTGGGGAAACCCCCCCAGTTGCAGAAAACCCCCAGCAATCATTGTGAACAGTGCCCTGCAGAACTGGATGATCAATGTCACTCAACTCCAGGCACATTTAAGGAAGGTGAGAGGCACCCAAGTGTCACATCAGAACATTCAAAACCATTTACATCAGTGTAGTCTGCGTGCTAGAGGACCTGCAAGGGTACCCGACCACACCACCAAGCACAGGCGTCATCGTCTTGAATGGGCCAGGGAGCATTTACACTGAACAAGGGACCAGTGGGCCTCAGTACCGTTCTCTCATGAAAGTCGATTCACGATGAGCAGAAATGTTGGAGACATCAAGGAGAGCACTATGCATCAGCCACTGTTGTTACCAGACGAGCCTTTGGTGGTGGTGCTACAGTCTGGGCAGGTGTGTCTAGTCAACACAGAACTGCCCTACACCTTGTGAATGGTACAGTGACAAGCCGATACTACCTGACAACACAGGCCTAATTTCATCTTCATGGACGACAATGCTCCAGCTCATCAAGGTCACATCATTAGGGAACGGCTGCTGGAGGCTGGGGTACCTCAAATTGAATAGCCTGCACTTTCTCCAGACCTGAATCCCATAGAAAACCTATGGGATCAGCTGAGTCACCGTGTGGTGGCTTGTAACCCTGCACCCCACAACCTCAATGACCTGAGGGCCACCCTTCAAGAAGAGTGGAATGCCATGCCTCAGCAGACAATAAGTCAACTTGTGAACAGCATGAGATGTTGTCAAACTGTAATTGATGCTCAAGGGCACATGACAAATTATTGAGACATTGACATTTTTTGCTGTTGTATATCCACCACTGTTGTTGACTTTTGTTTCAATAAATCGTTTAAGAGGAAATCACCATTGCATGCTTCTACTTAAAATGCTCTACTTTCATGATCTAATATCACTGTAGCGTGAACTTTTTACATTTTCCATAAATTTCACCCGAAAGCCAAATATCCCTAACTTTTTACGAGTAGTGTATTAGCATGCTATAAATGAAGAGCCACAAGATAATTTAACTGTTCTGAAATGTTTATTCAGGTCAAATGTATTTCCACTAGGATAAAAATCATATAACCAGTAAAGAAATGGGGGTGGGGTGGGGGGTGCTGACCAGCATGCAACAACGAATGTTCACAAGACTAGCGGCTGACCAAGGTGGGAGAGAATCAGAGAGAAAAAATGAGCCTTCGTCTCTGCTCTCTGCCTCTCAAAGTCTCAGCTGGAAAACGTTCACTAGCATGGCTAACAGTGGTGGCACTGTCCAAAACCGAACCACAGCAAAAGCTAAATAAATAAATAGACTTAAAAGTGCTACAGGTTCCACTCAAAGAGTTGGAATAATAATCTAGACCTTAATAATTAGGAGAAAATCTAACACAATTCAACAATAGGTGCTATAATAGGTAGATTGTCTGAATTTTTTTTTTTTTTTTTTACTTCAAATATCAATCTGTTAATAGTATGGTGCTGGATTGATGAGCATTTTAAGCAGTTTCATTTTCACATATCCCTTTTACTAAAGACACATATTTAAAAAAAGGAGGGGGGTGAGAAGGGAGCAGGGTATTGGGGGGGGGGGGGTCACTCTTCAAACGTGACATTCATTCATTCCTCAACACAAGATTACATTTCCCACGTTTCTCCTCTCATCCCATCTCAGCGATTCTCTTAGAGACCATAGAAGTACAGCAAAGGGGACAAACAAAGAAATCTTACACATACAGTAGGTCGGAGGGAGCTTGGGGGGGGGTGGAATAGGAATGCATATGATGACTGTGTGTGCATGTGTGTGTTTTGGCAATGGGGGCTGGTGCTTAGGCTGGCATGTAGGGGGGAGGAGGCTCCTTCTCTGGCATCTTCATTGCCATCTCATAGGTGGGCAGGATGTACTGGGAGAGAAATAAGACAAAGCAAAAAAAAATTACTGTGCAGAAAATGGCAAACAGGCTTTTTACAAGAAACAGTGATTACTCTTCTATTTATTTATTTTTAGGAAACTTGGCCTTTATTGGACAGATACAGTGAATAGATAAAAGGAAAGAAGAAAAGAGCGGGAGGGACGACATGAAGGAAGTACTACTCTGGCTGGGAACTGAATCAGGGATCACTGCTGTTGAGCAACGTGCTTTTGTAGCAAGAGTCTTAACAATTAGGCTCCTGGGATGCCACATAGTTATGTTCATAAGATGGACACATACTTGACAATTATATGCCCGCCCCTCCCCCTCCCCCCACAACAACCACATTGGTGTGGTCTCAACTCCGGCATTACTGACAATTATTTCTACACAGACACATACAACCAATTTAGAATCACCAATTAACCTGTCATGCATGGCTTTGGATTGTGGGAGAAAACTGAAGCCCCCAAAGTAAACCCACACAGCACAGGGAGAACATGCGAACTCCACACAGAAAGGATCCCACCTCTTGCCAGTCTGGGAACTTGGACCTGGAACCTGCAACAGTGCATACATGGTACCACCGTGCTTCTGATAGCTAACAATGAGAGCGAGCTGAACCAGCTGTGGCGTACTCACCTCCAGCTTGTGCTAAAATGCATAAAAGTCATGCCTATACTGTCTGTTTAGCCAGGATTTCACTCACATTCTTTTACTGTTTTTACATTTTTCACTGCAAAACAGAAAGACAGCCAGCTGACAGTGACAGTACTCATACACACGTGGACAAAATTGTTGGTACCCCTCTGTTAATGAAAGAAAAACCCACAATGGTCACAGAAATAACCTGAATCTGACAAAAGTGGTAATAACTAAAAAATTCTATGAAAATTAACCAATGAAAATCAGACAATGCTTTTGAATTGTGGTTCAACAGAATTATTTTAAAAAACAAACTCATGAAACTAGTTGTTCATCTTCTGAAGTCACTTTGATCATATGTGTTTCTGTGAGATTTCATTTCAGCAAATGTATAGTCTCATGGTCTGACTGAATCACCACGTGCGTACATTTGGAGAACTATGAAGTTTTAAATAAAAATCATTTGAAACTCCTTAGGTCTGTGGTCTACTTTAAAAAAAACAAAACAAAAACAAAACTGGCTAACATCTGAAAATCATCCAGAGTGTGGCCAGCCTTAGAAAATGAATCTCAAATTGCAACATGGGTGTGGGAATAAATGACAAATTTTGATTCACATTCTTTATCTCACAATAAGATTATGTAGTAGGTTAATTTCAAAAATAAAACCTGACTGCATTAGGTGCCCCTCTACCTTAATGACTTGTTACAAAAATAATTTAAATGTAATACTTTTGGGAGGCTAAATTAGTTAAAGGGCATGTTCAAACCTCAAACAGTTTAAGAGATGGATATAACATCCAACATTAAATTGTATAACAGTGACTGAAAGTCAGATTTCTTCATTGCTAGTCTGTTCTATAGTATCAGCCAGTGTTTGGTTTTCAGTTCTGCTCTCAACTTTGGCTGACATGGTTAAATCTTTTTCAGTATTGGTGGATTACAGAAAGTTATTTATCTACAATGTCCTACTTTGACAGAAATTAAGACCTGTAGTAGTAAAATAAAAGCAAATCTAGCTGAACTCTAGCTGTCCTTCCTGAGTAGAGTAAAAACAGTCAAGAGCATTCACATTTCAGAACCTAAAGTTTAAACCTCTTGGATGTCAGAGTTGTTTGATTTTCTAGTTGTTATGGACACATGATTGGAAGTTTAACCACATTTTCCATTTCATTCTGTCATCACGTGAGGACGCAGTTTAACACAAAGAAAGTTTGAACTTCATGAACTTACAACTTAATAGAAACAATGAGCCTCAAATTGTGTATTTAATGACAAAAGTATAAAATATTTACATAAATTTAGCAACAAACAATGGTACTTTCAGATTTACAAAAAAAACGACAAACTGGCAGCATTACACTTTCATTGAAAAGGTGCCACCTACTGGCTTGATTACAGCATTACATATTGCAGACCTTATTACCCTTTGTGCTTTCATATTAAAACAGTAAAACGTCTATAGCAGTTTGCGTACCTGAGGAGGGGTCTCAAAGGCAGGGTAGACGGCAATCTCTGGCATGTTCCTGTTGTTGATGTACTTGTAGCAGTTCCACACACAGTTGATCAAGTACGCCTGAAAACGAGAGACAAATCTACATTAAAATTCATACATTAGCTGACTCAGCATTAATGGTCTGCTGCAGAGGTTTCCTTTGATAATTCTTGTTCAAAGCTAACCTTTAGGAATCCTGAACTTGCTTCATCCAACATTACTTGCATATTTATTCCACCTAGCTGCAATGCTCCGTACTGTGGGTGTTTATATATTTACATATTTATTCCATCTAGCTACAATGCTCTGCACTGTGTGTTCATATATTCATATATTTATTCCATCCAGCTACAATGCTCTGCACTGTGTGTCTGTGTGTGTGTGTATATATATATATTTTATAGTAATACGTACATATGTTTATTAGCTGCTCTTGCTTGCTTGTTTTTTTTCTTGCCTTCTGATTGTTGCTCTGAGTGTTGCTATCCCTGTGCTGTTGCAATCCTGGAATTTCCCCGTTGTGGGACTAATAAAGGCTTATCTTATCTTATCTTATCTTATCTGCATATTTAAGGGAAGCTAAATTTGAGACTTTATACAGTAAGGCCACTTAATCAATACCTTACATTTGCAAAAAGTCAAAAAAAAAGTATCTGACCACATTAAAAATAGTGTAGTCCGTAATTAGTCACTGGAACTGAAACTGCTACAAATTTTGTCTTCAGTCTAGCTGACACTTACACCTCCCCAGAACTGATGCTGCCACAAGATAATGAAGTGATTTAATCTGAAAGTCGCCCTACCACCACAACCAAGTCAAGTGTTAGTAGATGACCAAGTTGTTGGAAACCACAAACACTGAAGCTAACGCTAACTGCCGGCATATTATGGCAAAAATATCAAAATAAACCAGAATGAGGGAAAGATATATGGTGTTACATTTGCACCTAATTTCTGAGCAAGGAAGTGGAGATCCTGAGCAAGGAATTATCAATTTTGAGCACAAAAACATGATTTTACAAGAATTTAAGATTATAAAGCTTGCGCTGACAATGTATTTTCCTCAGATTTCCTCTCTGCTCACGCGCGGCGTTTAATTGTGCTCCGCTCACGTCCTCTCTCTTGCTTGCTCAACTTCTCTCTCCTCACACTCAACTCTACCTGTGAGCTTGCTCAACATGGCACAGCGCTATGAATGTGCCACAATTTCAACCAATGAGGAGTCAGACAGGGTGAATTATGATTGGCTAGTTCTTCCTCCAATAGAGAGATCTGATAAAATATCTGAGTGAAGTTTTCCATTCAAATTGAGTTGCATGACTTGCCTAACCCTAACCTTATTCCTAGGCCCCATGATGCTTTGTGTGAATTATGGTAGCAACTTCCGGTACTAGTTTAGAACATATGGTTGTCACTGAAATGGGACACTTTTCTTTGTTCAAAAACAATGACTTTGGCATCAGAAATGCGGGAACATGGCCTCTTGCACCTCAAAACAGTAATATAATCATAACACTTCCCACGACTATCAAGGAACGGGAAGATGACCTTAAAAAGTGGCCTCGTAGATAGTAGCTCCGTTAGTTAGCGCCACTGCTAAGATGCCAACGGTGTAAACAAATGACCCGTGCTGGCAAAATGGATCACTGAAGTCATTTTCAAAACTGATGTAACGCTATTTCCATATTCTGTATTGAAAGATCTTCAAAATGATATTTAATTTGTAGGAAGTGTGCGAAAACTGACCCAGAAAAAGACGATTTGTTTATATTTTAGCTAGGTTGAAAACTCGCATTCCATCGGTCGGCAGTTACGTCTTCCGCAAAACCATAGGTATTTTTAGAAAGTATGATTTCTAAGCTTTCCAATGATACCAGGCACTCATGGGGGTTTCACGGGACTTTGCCACTACCAAACAAAGAGAGTCATGATTTATGGCTTCTTGTTGCCTGTACTAATAATGACGTGGTGGGCATTCCGACCAGCACGTCTCCACTGCAATACAGTCGGCTGCATTTTGTTAAAATATGTTGGACATAATCAAATTTATCTCAGAGCAGACGTACGCCACAACACTGTGCTTGGATGGTGTCTGTCACCATGTGGTGAGAAGCCTCCATTTATCCAGTCTGGCACAACCACGAACACTAGCAAGTACCAGAACTACGCCAAAACATTCAAAAATACAAAAACTACAAGAGCTGAAATTAGCTGCCACCTGACTGCAAAACACGTATGTGGACGATACATTAAAATGAATTTGAAAAACTTTTAAAAACGCTATTTTAAATGCCCCTGCTACTCCACTCTTATTGACCGATTTAACACTAGGTCAGCCGAAACCGGAAGCTCCACCCATAATCGTTCCTACAGCGGCACCCCCAGGAATAAGATGGATACAGTTCCAGAGTTTTTTGTTACCTTTTTCATTTTTGATTATGTCTAAGAAGAAATTTGCTTTAAAAAAAAAGTCTCTGTACTTGAATCAGTTTTTAGCCATGTTTTAAGAATCCCATTTAAGAAGCTAAATCCCTTTTTTCATGAGAATTCTATAGTTTTTCATTTAGCCAAGGTAGGTGTGTTGGGTGAAATGTGGTGTTCTGTTACCAAAACGGGTTTCAGCCAATGTGTAGTGATTTGTGTCCGTTGTGTGTTTTTGTTTATGAAACAGCGACAGACAAAAGCAGACTGTGATGGAGTTGGAGCAAATAAATGTTAAGAAAAAGCAACTTTTAATATGACTGTTGGCCAGAGAAAAAGAAAAGTTTGAGAGAACGGTGCACGCGACCGCTGCCATTTTGACAATTTGTGTAATTACTGGGGTTAACAAGCCACAAAATGTTCTGCATGTGCTTACTAGCTCAACATTCTTTTGAATTTGGACCGCTACTTAACCAACTCTCAGAATCAGATTTATTGCCATTGTTCATGTAGTACACAAACTAGGAATTTGTCTCGGTGCCATGCTGCAACATTAAAAACATGAGATAAAGAGAAACTAAAAAACTAAAGGACTAAAAACGTGCAATAAGTGTAGAAAAATAAGTAGTAATAATAATAATAATAATAGTAATAATGAGTAATACTAGTCAAGGTAGTTTTAAATAAATTAGCAAGTAGCAGATAATATGGGGTACCACAGTGCAGTTGATAATGCAACAGAAAAACAGTGATGAATGTCATGAGTCTGGTTGAGCTGCTGTACATGGTGCACGAGAGTCAATAAGTCACTTAATGTTCAGCAGTCTGATGGCAGAGGGGAAAAAGCTGTTCATGTGCCGGGAGGTTTTAGTCCGAATGGACCGGAGTCTTCTACCTGAGGGGAGCGGGGCAAACAGTACGTGACCAGGGTGTGAAGGATCGGCTATGATCCGGCCAGCACGCCTCCGGGTCCTGGAGATGTACAGGTCCTGGAGAGATGGGAGCTTGCAGCCGATCACCTTCTCAGCAGTGCGCACAATGCGCTGCAGCCTTAGTCTGTCCCTGGCAGTGGCTCCTGCATACCACACAGTTATGGAGGAGGTGAGGATGGACTCGATGATGGCCGTGTAGAACTGCACTAACATCTTGGTGGGTAGCTTGAGCTTCCTCAGCTGCCGCAGAAAGAACATCCTCTGCTGGGCCTTTCTGATGAGGGAGCTGATGGTTGGCTCCCATTTGAGGTCCCGGGTGATGGTGGTGCCCAAGAAGCGGAAGGAATCTGCAATAGTGATGGGAGAGCCTGTGATGGTGAGGGGGGGCAGGGGGGTTGTGACTTTCCTGAAGTCCACAATCATCTCCGCTGTCTTCAGAGCGTTCAGCTGCAGGTTGTTGTGGCTGCACCAGGACACCAGCTGGGCCACCTCTTTCCTGTAGACTGACTCGTCGCCGTTGGAGATGAGCCCGATGAGGGTGGTGTCGTCCGCAAACTTAATCAGCTTAACAGACTGGTGGGAGGAGGTGCAGGAGTTGGTATAAAGGGAGAAGAGTAGGGGGGAAAGTACACAGCCCTGGGGTGATCCGATGCTGATGCTAACAGAGTCCGAGACAGACTTCCCCAGCCGCACATGCTGCCTCCGGTCCGTCAGGAAGTCGGTGATCCACCTGCAGAGGGAGTCAGGCACATCGAGCAGGGACAGCTTGTCCTGGAGCAGAGCGGGGCGGATGGTGTTGAATGCAGAGCTGAAGTCCACAAACAGAATCCTGGCGTAGGTTCCCGGGGAGTCCAGGTGCTGCAGGATGGAGTGGAGGGGCAGGTTGACTGCGTCGTCCACAGACCTGTTGGCACGGTAGGCAAACTGCAGAGGGTCCAGGAGGGGAGTGGTGATGGACTTGAGGTGAGACAGGATCAGGCGCTCAAAGGACTTCATGACTACAGAGGTGAGCGCTACAGGTCTGTAGTCGTTAAGTCCAGTAATCCATGGCTTCTTGGGGACAGGGATGATGGTGGAGGATTTGAGGCAGGTCGGCACGTGACATTGCTTAAGGGAGGTGTTAAAAATGTCTGAAGACAGGAGCCAGCTCTTTCGCACAGTGTCTCAGGGTGGAGGGAGACACACCGTCCGGCCCGGGGGCCTTGCCCGGGTTCAGTCTGGAGAACTGTCTGTGCAGGTCCTGCTCACTGATGACAAGGGCAGGGGGGGAGGGGGGGACCACTTTTGATGAATTAGGGGCCGAGGAGGCAGTGGAGCTGGGTGGAGTGGGGGAGTTGGACACAGCTGACGAGGTGTCAAAACGGGCGTAATGTTGGGACAGTTTTTGACAAAGGGCTTTGTCATCCTGCCCTTTAGAAGCCTGAGGCTGATAGTTGGTGATTTGTCTCAGTCCTCTCCACACAGAAGCCGAGTCATTAGCAGTGAACTGCTGCTGGAGTCTCTCAGAATACACAGATTTAGCTCTCCTCAGCTCTCTGTTAAACCGATATTTGACCTCTCTGTAGCAGTCCCTGTCTCCACTTTTCAACGCTGCTTCCTTCTCCTTCCTGATCTGTCTGAGCTTGGCAGTGAACCAGGGCTTATCATTAGAGTACCTCACCCTGGTGCACGATGGGAGAATGCTCTCTTCACAGAAGTTGATATGAGTTCACAGTGTCTGTGTACTCATTAAGATCATGTGTGGCTCCTTTAAACATGTCCCAGTCAGTTATTTCCATGCAGGTGTTCAGATTCTCTCCAGCCTCACTGGTCAATTTCTTCGTGGTGGTCACAACAGGTTTAGTGAGTTTCAGTCTCTGTCTGTATGTGGGGATGAGGTGGACCATCACGTGATCAGATAGTCCGAGCGCAGCGCGGGGAACAGCGCGATATGCGTCCTTCACTGTAGTGTAACAGTGATCCAGCGTGTTATATCCTCTGGTTGGACATTTAATAAACTGTTTGTATCGGGGGAGCTCGTGACTCAGATTGCTCTGGTTAAAGTCGCCTACCACAATAACCAGGGAGTCTGGAAAAGTCCGCTCCGCATGTAGGATGTGATCTGCGAGCGCACGCTGGGCCACGCACGCGTCCGCGTCGGGAGGGGCGTACACAGCGATCAAAAAAAATGATGCGAACTCCCGCGGGGAATAAAATGGCTTGCAGTTGATAGAGAGAAATTACGCACCTTGGAAGTTGTGGCGCCATGAACAAACAGAGCGAAGCAGTGACGAGAACCAGGAAACGTGAAGGAGGAGACAAAGCGGACAATCTGTGTAATTACTGGGGTTATGACGAGCTACAAAATGTTCTGTATGTGCTTACTTCCTCAATATTCTTTTAAATTCGGTCGGATGTTTAACCGACTCACTTTGGAAGTCATGCCACGGTGAACAATCACAGCGGAGCAGCGGTAAGAACCAGGAAATGTGAAGGAGACAAAGCAGACCAATCACAGCTCTTGCAGCCTACGTCGCCGACACGCACCTCTCCTTCTCTGGAGAGGTGCAAGTCAGGAGACGCAATAGGAACGCACATCGATGCTGCGTCTTGTTGATGCAGAGACAGTGGTGGCCTAATGGTTAGGGATGTGGACTGGTGAGTGGAGGGTCATGGGTTCGATCCCTGGACCGGCAGGATCAGATCTGGGTGGGACAGATAACATAGCAGTGTTTTCCCCACCCTCCTTAACCCCACTGTGGTGCCCTTGAGCAAGGCCCTTAACCCCAACTGCTCCAGTGGAACTGCTCAGTGGCCTGGGATTGTACTGGGCAGCTTCCTGGTGTGAATGTGTAACTATGTGAGTGTGAACAGGGCGTCCTTGAAAAAGAGAGGTTGCCTCTCAGCGGAACTACCCTGTATAAATAAAGGTTAAATAAAAAAATTAAAAATAAATGCATAACTTGCACTTAACTTTACTCGTTGTACAGTAATAAATCATATGGAATCTTAACCTTGACCTTTTGACCCCAAACCCATAGTCAGAGGTCAGGATTCCAAGGTGGACCTGTGTACCAGGTTTGGTGGCCCTAGCTTTATGCATTGTACAGTAATAAGGCAAAAGAATGCACCGGAGTGGTGGCCTAGAGGTAGCATATTTGCACCCCATCTGGGAGGCTGGGGTTCAACTCCCGATCAGGTCATGCCAAAGACCATACAAAAGTGAAACTTCCTGCCGTCCAGCTTGGTGCTCAGCAAAAATGGAACGGAGGAGGGAAATGTGGGCCACAGTGGCTCAGGAGGTAGAGCGGGTTGTTCAACAACCACAGCGTTGGCGGTTCAAGTCCCACTTTCCCCAGCCATCCTGCCGTTGTGTCCCTGGGCAAGACACTTTACCCACCTTGCCTCCAGTGTCCATGACACTGGGTATGAATGTGTATAATTGTTTGGTAATGGTCGGAGAGGCCATTAGTGGGGATTGGTAACCACAGTTCTGTTAGTCTGCCCAGGACAGCTGTGGCTACAGTAGTAGCTTACCACTACCAGTGTCTATGGAGTGAATGAATAATGGACTCATTGTAAAGTGCTTTAGGTATCTTGAAAGGCGCTATATAAATGCAATCCATTATTATTATTATTAATCTTGACCCCAAACCTATAGTCAGATCAGGATCCCAAGGTGAACCCATGTACCAGGTTTGGTGGTCCTAGCTTTACTCATTTTATAGTAATAGTAAATGTAGCATTTACCATAGTGCAACTTCAATGTTAATTTTGAACCTTTGACCCCAAACCCATAGTTAGGTGAGGGTGTAAGTTGTCCAAGATCTGTATTAGATACAACTACTGTATCAATTTGAAAAGCCTACACAATTTTTTTCAGTAGTTACTGTGTTAGGTCAGATTTTTCCCTAAATCTTCTTGACATTTGACCTCAAGGTCATTTGATGAGAGTGAAATTGCAAAATGTGCATCATCAGAGTCTATCAAACTGTGGTACCAAGTTTCAAAACAATTGGAAGAAAACTGTAGGAGGAGTTGATTTCACAAGACAGTTACTGTCTATGAAGTGAGGTGAAACAGGAGGTCATAGGTCAGAGGTTACAATTCACGCATAAATCATCCGATCACATCAAATTGCAATAGGTGTATCCTTGGTGTATATCAGACCATGGTAACAAGTTTTAAAACAATCGGACCAAAAGCTGTTGGAGGAGCTGATTTCACAAAAGTGTGACGGACAGACAGACCCATAACATAATCCCCTGCCAGTTGAAGCCCAAAGGGCTCTTTGACCCCTTTGGGGTTTTTATCCCCTGCCGCTCTTCACCCAAAAACTAATGAATAAGTTTAGCGGGACAAAAAGTAAATTTATAATAATGCTCACTAACTGACGAGAAAAACCTTATAAACTGGTCGGAGTAACGTCATTACTCACTACTCAGCTTTTTTAGTAGATGCTTTCTTCCTCTTACTGAAGTAATTTTATATGGCAACTAGTCTTGTTTATACTTGAGTAATTAATTTCAAAAGGTACAGTATTATTTTACTTGGACACAATTTCTGGCTACACTACTCTGATGTGAGTAAAGAAATGCACTCAATATTATCTAAATTAAAATGACACTTCAATCACATTTGAGAGTCTATAACTGTAGTTTCACCTTAAGAATGATGAGGAAGGCGAAGAAGACGAGCACAAAGAGGAGCAGGCAGCTGGAGTTCATAGACAGCAGGTTGTCCTTGTAAGGGAAATCCGGCTGAGGATGAAAACAACAGATGCTAGAAAATACAATTTATGGGCAACAACCTAATCAAAAAATTATTCGGGAAGAATAATACAAACATCATACAATTTGGAGGCTCATGCATCTGTTACAATATTTCTAGAATATTCATTTATTTTCTTAACTACTTAATAATTTTGGGTTGCCGGGAGGCTGGAGTTTATCCCAGCTTCTTTGGGCAAGAGGCAGGGTACACCCTGGAGAGTTCAACAGTCCACTGCAGGGCCAAGAGATGTATTTTTTTGTTTTTTTAAGGGCAAAAATCTGATTAGCTTAATACAATTGATGTGGAAATAAGGATATTTACATCAGCCTATTTCTAAATGGTTTTGAAGGTTTCTCAATGAGCTCTGTGTACAGCAAACAAGTTTAAGTAGGCTTTGGTTATACATGTTGTATAAAAAAAGAAGGGTTATCTGATAATGGTGAGTCCAGCTGTATCCGTGATTATTCTGTAAAAAGTGCATTACAAATATTGGTTGACTTTGAGAGTGTGCCTTTTGTAAACAGCTGGACATCATTTAAAAAAAAATCACCTATGAAACAAGAAGAGAAAATCGATTTCATCTATATGTACAGTTATTCTCACTTCCTTCCTGTCAACAACTGCACCACCAGTTTACGGAAAATGACAACAACTACCAGGTGTCCATTTTAAATTCTGTACACGCACACCCAAAGCAAAAAAAACAAAAAAAATCTCTAGGGTAAAATAAACACAAGATGGGTGTGATCTGGTTGAGTCACTGTCAACAACAGGATCAGACTTTGGACTGTGTGGCACTGACCAGCTGATCCAGGTAGTCTCTGATCCTAGGCAGGTAGGTGAGGGAGCTGATGGCCACCAAGCAACTCAGAGCAAAGTCAAACAGCTGATAACAGAAAAACGGGATGAGCCAGCCGTCACGATGCTGAGGGGAAGAAGGAAGAACACAGAAAGGAAGGTTACTCACCCTGGTAGATAATTATTAAACCCTGAAAGGGTCATAATGCATATTTAAACCTTTTCTCTGGACACGTACACAGGGTGGGGTTTATTCAGAACACATCTGGCCATACTTTTAGCTACTGATTTAACCTGAACTGAGGTGGAGTCTAGTTTGCCCCTCATCAGCTTTTCTTCCCATCAGGTATGAAATCACCGTTTCTTTGACAAAGAAAATATTTGATTTATTAAAATTTCTTAATACGATTTGGATTAGATATCGATTTTATTTTCATAAAAAGTTGCTGAATTACATGAACAGAATCCAAAAATTTATCACAAAAAACTGCAAATTTATAAAAGTAGTAAAGTTCAAACAATTTGTGGGAAAATTACTAATGAGAGAGATGTCACAAAACTATTTGAGTGAAAAAAAAATTACAAACTGATGAGGAAAAAAGCCACAAATTTGTCAGAAAAAAAGATATTTAAGAAGATTTAAATATCTTTATTTAAAAAAGTAACAATATATTTTATTGATATCCAAAATACTAGCCCATGCCAACAGAAAGAAAGTATTGTCTGAAAACAGGTCAATTAGGCTTTATGGGCCCAAATGTAGGTTGTGTTTGAAAGCGGAATACAAAAGAGGTGTAGCCTATATGTAGGCAATCCCACATGTCAGACTTTGATAAATATAAAAGAGACTGAACGACACTAAGATTTATTTGATTGTGTGAATATTAATTACAGAATTATTGAAAATGAATGGGACATCCAATATTAGCGACTGTTTCAGAACTCTTATTTTTTTGTCAGATCGCTTATTGGTGTGACCTTTGATGACATATTCATAAGTGTTGCATCTTGCATTTCAGGGAATGGGAGTTGTTCAAGCACCATTAGAGTTTTTTTAATTTACATGTGTAGTTTAGCGTATCGTCAAACTCATGCAGTACTATAACAGGACACGTTTACAAATATTTGAGACCCGATCTAGTGCATCCTTTTATCTTTTAGCAATATTACAAGTACAAAGCACCCGTATGTGTGTGTGTATACGCACGCACACGCACACACACAGAGCAGAATGACCCATTTGGCTCCAACTGATGCATCAGTGTTGTCCATTTGTCAGTAAACACTTAAATAAAAATGATTTATTTCGTTATTTGAGCGTTTGTGTCCTGTTTGGTCACGTTCGTTGTTTAGTCAAACTGTGCATATGTGGCTGCATATGATATGTAACTGATCTGGGAATTCTGCTCCACAATCATGGTGGTATTATTATTAACTTTTAATTTTTAGATAGCCATGCAAGCACACCAAGAGGAGTGCCACTGGTGACGGCGACTCGCAGTCCTGCAAAAGGACTCCCATCTATTGCTAACCGGGTGGGCTGGGCTTGCTTCCCTGCAAAGGACCGCGTTCCACCTGCGGCTTCTCCAACACCAGTGTTCTTTGTCAGACCCAGGTCCCCGCTGGCATTTCCCGAATTATCCTTTAGACCTACGGCAACATTACAGTATAATTTTTAAAGCATTACACCCTGTTTTTATTGATTGGGTGTGTGTTTTTGTGTGGTTGGTTGAGGGGTACGTTTGTGGAGCTGACAAATTTCGTTGTATATTCTGTATACAATGACAAAGGAAATTCAATTCAATATTCTCCTTTTCTGGTCAAATTTGTCTCATTTCACTTCCTTTTTTTGTTTGTGGAGCACTGTGGTAGTGACTGGTCAGGATGCCGTGTATTATCCAATCAGTATGGAGTCAATCCGAAACCCCGCCCACACTTCCAGAAAGCCAGGACTTGAGGAAACACAGCGGTGGCTAAAATTTTGATAAAAATTACATATTCTGACTAAACAACTCCATACTCGGGGATGCACACCTTCGTAACCTCAGCAAAGCACTTACAAAATCTGAGGTCAGTCTGATGAACGGTTTGAGAGAGATATGAGGAACAGACACACACAGATTCCTCGCATTTATAGATAGATAAAATAAGGTTTAAAGGTTCAGTGAAAAACACTGCATATTTATGAGATCAAAGTCACAAATTTATGAGAAAAAGTCACACAAAAGACTGAAGTTGCAAATTTATGCATGAGAAATTGCAAATGTACAAGAAAAAAAATTGCTAATGTCTGAGAAAAATGTCAAAGAGCTGCATAATACAGTATATGAAAAAGTTTGAGAAAAACCACCAATCATTTCTTTGACTCTTACTTGAGTAATTAATATTTTAAGGTAACACACTACTTTTACTTGAGTACACTTTCTGGCTAAGATTGTCCCACTGCATAGATTGCAATAGGGTTGGGTGATCAACCAAAATAAAACTGAACTGACATTCGGGATGTAAAACAGCTGTAATCTTGCTCATGTCATTTTTTTGTTTGTTTTTTCCCCTCTCCCTGTTGTGTACAGGTATGTGACAGCTTTTCATGTACTGCCCCTTTAACACATGCCTGCGGAGTTACAGGCACAGGCACGTAACTTTGGAAGTGGCACAGTCATCACTGTTCAGATGCAGTGGAACAATTAAAGATGGCTTGTAACGAAAACAAACGCAGTCTCCATTTACACAATATATGATGACTCATTTTATTTCATCTGAGGATGCCAAGAAAAAGCAAGCAAAGTGTGTGGATAAAAGGAGCAGAAGCTAAGTGGCTGTTAGCCTCTGATAGCTATCTGCATCATTTCAACTGTTTTAGAGGGAATGGACAAGCTAAGGCTGTGTTTAAGAACTCAATAAGAGACTCATTATCACTATGGGGTGGTAACACAATCATGAATGCATAAAGAACTCCCCCAAATACAGCTAACAAGCTAATTACCCGCTGCGCACGTGACGTGACCCACAAACCCTCAAGAGGTACAGTATGTGTTGTAAACACTGGACAATGTTTATTTTGTGCGAGAAATGACAATAGTCCTGTTCTTTATTATATTATGTTCATTTACTACCACACCACGGTGATTTCACACTCGTGTAATATTATTTAATCGCAAGCCTTGTTAGTAAGAAAGGGGGGAAAAAACAAAAAAAAAAAAGACATGAAAGGGTCAGTTAACTGTGACACTGATTTAAGATCAAATTGCCCACCCCTAGGTTGTAAGATTAATTTCATTTGGAGTAATAAAAACCCTCTAAGGACAGTGGACGATGTACACAGAGAAGGTTTAAATTTCAGCAAAGTGGTCACAATAAATTCAAACATTACTATGTTCTCTCTACTGAAAGCACAATGTATTCTGTGACTGACAAAATTCTACTTCACTCCATTCCTACTATATATGGGAAATGATTCCTAAAATTGTGGAAACTGGGTTGGGGATGTCTACCATATTTATCTGAAATTGTACTTGCACAGTTACAGCAAAACTCTTGCTCAGTCCACAGGCATGCAGAATGCACCCAGCTGGCAGAAACTTCATACTTTAACTGTGCAATCAGCCCTACAAGCAGCTTAATGCACGTCAAAAGGCAATCAAACCTGTCTGTCTTGATGCCACCAGGCAGGCTGGGCTGTGAGGTAAAGATGACAGCCCATGAGAACACAACATTGCCAGCTACATTTCCATGATAACACTAATGTCTTACTCACCTTCTTAACTCCAGCTCTACAATCAAACAACCTGTTAGGATTGCTTCTTTTATGTGCATGTATTTTTGGATTACATATCTGCATAAGAAACCTTAAATAGAGCTTGTGCTGTCAAATAAAAAAAAAAAAAAAAAAAGCATCATATCTACAAAAGACACTTACAGTAATGGCTCCATAAACCATCATGGCACTGATAGTGAGCATCAGCAGAGAGATGGCAAATCCAACGCAGGCATTTTCTGTTTAGGAAAAAAGTAAAAAAGAAAAAAGATATGCACTGACTAAATGCATTCAACAAATTAAATGCGGTTACAGTACTGGTCTGGGCCCTCCACTCCACATGCATATTCATTGTGAATGAATCGTGTTCTGCTCTGGTTTGTATATAGGGTTGACAATATCCAGGGCTTCTCCCATTCCAGCTAACTAAATGTTTTAAAGCTGGCTCTGGAAAGCATTAGACCTCTCCTTTTAAGTTGCACAGAGCCAGATAAGACATAATGAAAGTCTTTCTGGCATAATTAAAAGCTCTGTCTTTCATATCCTTTCTTCTCTTGCCTCTTCAGCTGCACTGCATTAGAGATTCTTGTAGGAACATTGCTCCAGCAATATATCTCAGGCGCACCAGCAAGCATGTATTTGGAAAGAAGAATCTCAGGGGACTGATGGAAAGTTTAGTTCTTTTAGTATTGGTGTATAAAAGGCCATTTCGCCAAGGGCAATTTTTCTTTAAAATAATGCACAAAAATTCTTTTAACAGATTCGGTGGGTTTTATTAAAATATGTATACCGCTGTGGACCATTCAGGTGAAAAACTACCTGCACAAACCTTGACATTAGTGGATGTATGCTAGTGGAAATATACGGTGGACCAGTGAGATCCTGGTGATGTTCACTTACAAACATAAATTTGTGCAGAAGAGAGCTACCTTTATCCAAAATAGTAAAATCTGGTGTTCATAGAGAACATAAAGTACTTTGTAACACTGGTATGGGCTGCATTCGTGAAACGTAAATTAACCAAGAACCTAGCACGCTCAAGGGGATTTCTAATTGCACCACATATAACCCAAAGTGGTCAAAGTGAAATGGAACTCTGTATACCAGAAATTTTGCAACGGAAGGAAACGGCCCACAAGCAACAAAAACTGTACTTACTTTAGTATCCACTTGCCCATGTCAAGACTAACTTTACCTTGGTAAACAACATGTTTGAAGTCTGGTAAAACTCCACAGCGAGCGATTTTCTTATTAACCCACAATTTATAGTTTGCTGGGGCTGAAGTTAAAGCAGCAACTTTGCTGTTCCTGGTAGAAACAGTGAAAACAGTACAGTTGGCCCAAGTCCCAACAGCCAATCACAGGTGCCAAAAGCTGTGCCCTGTGATTGGCTAAAGGGACTTAGGCCATAAAACATGTCAGTTGTAGTTTTTCCGGTGTTCCTACCATTAACAGGAAAGCTGCATAGCACTGTTGCAGGCCACTTGGGATAAGGTGGAAGTGACACTCACTCAGGCAATGGATGGAAACGTTAATTTAAAATCAAGCATTCATTTCTTGTTTAATTCTAGACAAAAACTCAAAACAAACATAAATCATCAGGAAAGTAAGGCACAACACAAGCTGAACCACAACCAAACTATATTTTTGGACAGAACAAAAACAACTCAGCAGAGCTCCGAGATCCGTGAGAGTTTTGATTTGGAGTCAGTAGCAAGCCCATCTCCAAATGGAAAATTAATTATATGATCAACCACAGCAATAGCAGTTTGTGGGTTAGTGAAAAGCAGTAATCTGAAAATGCTGGGACACACTTCTTACTTCAATTACCAAACCAGTGTAGTCAGAGCCACCATTACAGACTTTTCTAATGTGTAAAATCAGTAGAATCCTCCTGTAATGCTAGCTACTTACCAGACATCCTGTCAGAGGCAAAGTAGTGGTCAATGACCTCATACTGCAAGTCAATGGTGGGTACGTTCTCTGGGTGGGTCACAGCCACAGTCAGCAGGATGCCCATCAACAGGTTCACTACCTACATGAAGAAGAACATAAAGGTACCTTTAAAAAAATTATCCAAAATCAATCTTGCCATAAAAAAACAACAGTACATCTATTCAACTTTTTCATGAAAAATATCTTATAGTCCTACTTTCCGGCTATGGAGTGGTGCCACCAGCTGACATTGTATAACACTCAAATTGAAGGTAACATTACAAACAGCTACAGTGAGGTGAAAAAATTAGGACACCCTGTACAAGCCTGTGTGCTGTTTTTTTTGTTTTTGTTTTTGTTTGTTTTTTACATATTTGGACATATGGATATTTAATATCAATGTTAAAAATACTGGGAGATTCACGTAATACAACTAAACAGTTAAAAATGAATTAAAGACTTTTTCATATTTTCTGTAAAATATAATTCTAAACAAATAGTGAGGAATAAATTAGGACACCCACCATCTTTTTTAGGACACCCCCACATTCATTCCCACTTAAAATAGCTACAATAAATGTTAAAAAATGCAAATAAAAACAAAAACAAGGTTAGACATAGATATGTGAACATTTATTAATAAAGAATTGAATCTTTAATGGGGTGTCCTAATTTTTTCACGATTTTGTCAATAAGTTGTAACACTGCAGTGAATTAAGTGTAGCATTAAAAGAAACTAGCTATATCTATGACAAAAACAAAACTGCACTGCAAATACAGCCTATAATATACTGGGGGGAAAAAGTGTGTCTATTATACACACGCGCTCGTGGAGGAATTTCTGGCAAGTACTGGCTGTTTACTACATGTGACAACAATCTCCCGTCGAGGGTGGCAAGACGGAAGCCTTATCTTACGAAGAAAAACATCCAAGCCTAGCTACATTTTGCAAAAACACATTTGAAATCTCCCAAATGCATGTGGGAAAATGTGTTACGGTCTGATGAAATCAAGGTTGAACTTTTTGGCCGTAATTCCAAAAGGTATATTTGATGCAAACACAACACTGCTCATCACACCATACCTACAGTGAAGCATGGTGGTGGCAGCATCATGCTTTGGGGCTGTTTTTCTTGGGCTAGAACTGGGGCCTTAGTCAAGGTGGAGGGAATTATGAACAGTTCCAAATACCAGTCAGTGTTGCCACAAAACCTTCAGGCTTCTGCTAGAAAGCTGAAATGATGAGGAGCTTCCACTTTCAGCATGACAATGACCAAACCACACATCCAAATCAACAAAAGAATGGCTTCACCAGAAGAAGATTAAGGTTTTTGAATGGCCCAGCCACAGTCCAGACCTGAATCCGATCAAACATCTGTGGGGTGATCTGAAGAGGACTGTGCACAGGAGATGCCCTCGCAATCTGACAGATTTGGAGCGTTTTTGCAAAGAGGAGTGCGCAAATATTGCCACATCAAGATGTGCCACACTGATAAGACTCCTACCCAGAAAGATTGAGTGCTGTAATAAAAGCCAAAGGTGCTGCAACAAAGAATTATTTTAAGGGTGTGCATATTTATGCAACCAGGTTATTACAAGTTTTTTAGTTTTCCCCTTAAAAGATTTCAGTTTGTTTTTCAATTAGGTTGTACAGGTTATAGGTCACATTAATGGTGGAAAAAGTTTTGAAATGATATCTTGGCATCATTTTTTCACATCACTAACTAACTAACTACCCAGCACTTATATAGCGCTTTTCTAGTCACAAAGACCACTCAAAGCGCTTTCACTAGTACTAACCCTCTATTCTAAGGGCCTATAGGAAACATATCTAGGGACAATTTAGAACAGCCAATTAACCTAACATGCAATGTCTTTGGATTGTGGGAGGAAACCGGAGCCCCCGGAGTAAACCCACGCAGCACAGGGAGAACATGCAAACTCCACACATAAAGGTTCCAACCCCTGCCAACCTGGGGATTCGAACCAGGAACCTTCTAGCTGTAAGGCAATAGTGCTAATCACTGCACCACCGTCCTGCTCTCACAAAAACCTGGCATTTGAACAGGGGTGTGTAGACTTTTTATATCCACTGCGTGTATGTGTATATATAAATAAAATGCAAAGACCTAACACAGGACCTGAGAGTTACACCTAGCCCTTCAGTTGACCCCTTTACCACTCGCAAAGGCCTTGCTAGAATGATCTCAATGGACAGGTGGCTGATAAGAAGTAAGTCTTCAGGAAGGCAAACTGGGAGGAAGGGCTAAGATATGCCAAATTATACAAGAGCTGGACTGGAAATCAGTGGCAACAGGGCTCATGGGGTGACAAAGCCAAATTTAAAATGTGAGATCATCTTGACAAAGAATGGAACAAAAGTCAACATCCAAAGAAGAGCTTCTAGAAGCTTGGAAGACTATTCCTGAAGACTTAAAGAAGAAAAAAATTAAAGAAAGCTTACCTGAGAGTTCAGGCTGTGTTGAATAATAAATATGGTCAGACCAAATATGGACTTTCAAGAGTTTTGTCATTGTATAAACTCAGTTTTTGCCTTGTATACGGCATTTCCATTTATGTTTGCTCATGTTTCTATAAATCACTGCATTAATATCCTATTTTCCCAAGTTATATAAAAAAGGGGGTGGCTAAGACTTTGAGTACTGCACATGTGGTCAGTTTGGAGCAAACAAACCCTCAGTGAAAACACTGCTCACTAATTTTAACTAACTCCAGCTATGTCATACATGGATCTTTTCGCAACTGCATGATGGCAGCTGCTCATGACGCATTCGGCAGAGTATCTTGGGATTGTTTGGGGGCAAAGCTGGGCCACATCAATGCACTGGCTATATATTTCGAGAATTTTTAAAATTTTAATATGTAAATTCTGATGGCAGGTTAAAGATTATTATATTGTACAGTATACTAGCATCCACTGGCATTTAACCTAAGTGGACAATATATTCAGTTATGGATTACCATAAATATAGATCTATAAGATTATAACTTGAAAACAGTGGTCCTATTGTTCCTAATGGTCCAGGAGCTGGATAAATATATGTAAGGAAGTAAATCAAATCAAACTTTATTGTCATATTGCTGTACATACAACTGTAGTGCAGGCAAGATGAAATTGCGTTTCTCTCGGCATCCATATAAATAGAAGAATCAGAACTATATAAATAGAATCAGAGTGAAGACAAATGTTTACTTTAAAAAACAAATCAAAAAACTTATGACTGACTTTAGTAGACATCAATCATCCCCAGCTGGAGAAAGTCATTTGACAGACAGTGAGGAAATTCCGACTCTGAAAATATGCCATTATGCTGAACATAAACCACAAGAGAAGGAGAATGGCATTGATCCTGATAACCACTTCTTCAACAATATTCATAATCACTGTGAATATTATACTGAAAAGCAATTCAAAAGTCAAGTGCAATTAGATGGTAAACTATCAATAATACACTTCAATAGCAGAAGTCAAAAACTTTTCACAGATTCAGGACTATTTAAAACAGCTAAATAGAAAATTTACAGCTATCGCAGTCTCTGAAACTTGGCTCAATGAAGAGCAGGCTTCTCTGATGACAATACAGGGATATCAGATGTTTTATATTAACAGATCCCAAAAAAAGGGTGGTGGTGTTGCACTGTATATTGATGACTTGTATAGGTGTAAACTTGTAAATGGAATGTCCTTTGCACTACCAGGGATTCTAGAATGTGTTGTTGTTGAGATTGACCAAGATAAAACAAAAAATCTAATTATAAGTTGTATATATAGAATGCCGGAAACTTGCGTTGAGACATTCACAGATAAGTTAGTCGAGCTGCACAATAATATACAGTGGGGTAAAAAAGTATTTAGTCAGCCACCAATTGTGCAAGTTCTCCCACTTAAAAGATAAGAGAAGTCTCCAATTTTCATCATCGTTATACCTCAACTATGAGAGACAAAATGAGAAAAAAAATCCAGAAAATCACATTGTCTGATTTTTAAAGAATTTATTTGCAAATTATGGTGGAAAATAAGTATTTGGTCAATAACAAACGTTCATCTCAATACTTTGTTATATACCCTTTGTTGGCAATGACAGAGGTCAAAAGTTTTCTGTAAGTCTTCACAAGGTTTTCACACACTGTTGCTGGTATTTTGGCCCATTCCTCCATGCAGATCTCCTCTAGAGCAGTGATGTTTTGGGGCTGTCGCTGGGCAACACGGACATTCAACTCCTTCCAAAGATTTTCTATGGGGTTGAGATCTGGAAACTGGCTAGGCCACTCCAGGACCTTTAAACGCTTGTTACGAAGCCACTCCTTCGTTGCCCGGGTGGTGTGTTTGGGATCACTGTCATGCTGAAAGACCCAGCCATGTTTCATCTTCAATGCCCTTGCTGATGGAAGGAGGTTTTTACTCAAAATCTCACGATACATGGCCCCATTCATTCTTTCCTTTACACGGATCAGTCGTCCTGGTCCCTTTGCAGAAAAGCAGCCCCAAAGCATGATGTTTCCACCCCCATGCATCACAGTAGGTATGGTGTTCTCTGGATGCAACTCAGCATTCTTTCTCCTCCAAACACGACAAGTCGAGTTTTTACCAAAAAGTTCTATTTTGGTTTCATCTGACCATATGACATTCTCCCAATCCTCTTCTGGATCACCCAAATGCTCTCTAGCAAACTTCAGACAGGCCTGGACATGTACTGGCTTAAGCAGGGGGACACGTCTGGCACTGCAGGATTTGAGTCCCTGGCGGCGTAGTGTGTTACTGATAGTAGCCTTTGTTACTTTGGTCCCAGCTCTCTGCAGGTCATTCACTAGGTCCCCCCGTGTGGTTCTGGGATTTTTGCTCACCGTTCTCGTGATCATTTTTGACCCCACGGGGTGAGATCCTGCGTGGAGCCCCAGATCGAGGGAGATTATCAGTAGTCTTGTATGTCTTCCATTTTGTAATAATTGCTCCCACAGTTGATTTATTCACACCAAGCTGCTTACCTATTGCAGATTCAGTCTTCCCAGCCTGGTGCAGGTCTACGATTTTGCTTCTGGTGTCCTTTGACAGCTCTTTGGTCTTGGCCATAGTGGAGTTTGGAGTCTGACTGAGGTTGTGGACAGGTGTCTTTTATACTGATAACACGTTCAAACAGGTGCCATTAATACAGGTAACGAGTGGAGGACAGAGGAGCCTCTTAAAGAAGAAGTTACAGGTCTGTGAGAGCCAGAAATCTTGCTTGTTTGTAGGTGACCAAATACTTATTTTCCACCATAATTTGCAAATAAATTCTTTAAAAATCAGACAATGTGATTTTCTGGATTTTTTTCCCCCTCATTTTGTCTCTCATACTTGAGGTATACCTATGATGAAAATTGGAGACCTCTCTCATCTTTTAAGTGGGAGAACTTGCACAATTGGTGGCTGACTAAATACTTTTTTACCCAACTGTAACTAGTAAGAAAATGGTTGTAATCTGTGGAGACTTCAATATTGATTTACTAAATCCATTTCAACAAAATGTAATTACAGAGTTCATGAATTCTTTGTACAGTATGACTCTATATCCCACAATAACACATCCCAGTTGAATCACAGTTCACACTGCTACACTTATTGATAACCTGTTTGTTAATATTATTGATGATAAAATAGAAAGTCGATTATTGATAAATGACATAAGTGACCATTTGCCAGTCTTTGCACGTATCCATGGCCACATGGGGGCCAACACAGAAAAAAACTTTAAAATCTTTCAGATACAAACCGCAAAATGCAATCAGTTCTTTTAAAGAAGACCTGCTGAAACAAGACTGGACAAAAGTCTATGTATCAGATGTAAATGAAGCCTATGACACATTCATGAACATTGTAACCACTTTTTATGAAAAAAAATTGTCCATTAGTAAAGAAAAAGCTTAAATAGAAATTTGTCGACAAGCCATGGTTAACCAAAGGATTACAAAAAGCGTGTAAGAAGAAAAATTCATTATATAAAGTTTTTCTAAAGAAAAGGACAAAAGAAGCAGAGCAGTGGTAGAAAACATACAAAAATAAGTTAATATATATAATGAGATGTAGTAAAAGGGGCTATTACAGTGAATAACTGGAGAAAACCAGCGATAACATTAAAAATACATGGACAATACTTAACAATATTCTTGGAAATAAAAACAGAGATACAAAAAAAAAAAAAAACAACAACTCAGAGTGTGAATGCAGTCTCACCTGCAGATGAATTTAATAAATTTTTTGTTAACACTGGTCCTAATTTGGCTCTAGAAATACCCATTACGGCATCTACAGGTGATACAATAAGTAAAAACATTGCTACAAAAGACTCCATTTTCATAAAGAACAGAAGAGAGAGAGGTCATTAAACATGTTAAATCATTTAAAAGTAAAACATCTACGGATTGTGATGGTATTGACATGCTTTTAGTCAAAACTATCATTGAATGCTTAGTGAAGCCACTGACGTATATTTATAACCCGTCTCTCCAAACAGGTATATTTCCCAGTGCAATGAAAATAGCTAAAGTAATTCCGATATACAAGATGGGTGGCAGAGGGGAATTTTGAAACTATAAACCAATTTCACTATTGCCGCAATGTTCCAAGATACTTAGAATTGACAACTTCATAATGAAGAATAATTTATTGTGTGAGCAGCAATATGGGTTCAGACACAAGAGGACAACTGCATTTGCTCTAATGGACTTTATAGAAAAAATATCAACTGCCATTGAAAATAAAGAGTATTCAGTTGGGGTATTCATGGATCTTAAAAAAAGCATTTGATACAGTGGATCATAAATTATTATTAAAGAAACTCCAAAATTATGGTATTGGGGGTAACACTGTCCTGGTTATGTAGTTACTTAAAGAACAGATATCAGTATGCATACGTTGGTAGCAAAAACTCACAGTTACTGAAGATTATTTGCGGAGTTCCACAGGGTTCAGTTTTGGGGCCATTGTTATTCAATATGCATATAAATGACCTATGTACAGTTTCGGAAAAAATGGATTTAATATTGTTTGCAGATGACACTAATTTATTATTCAGTGGAAGCAATTTGGAACAACTTTTGGATACACTCGGAAAGGAATTAAGAAAGCTTAAAGCAGACGGACAGACGAAAATTCAATATCGCTAATTCATATCTCAAATTGTTGTCTGAGATGAGCTAAAACGAACTGCACATGTTTTGGTCTCAACAAATGTCGCATATGGTGACAATGTGCTCTTGAAAGTATGCTGCCCTGGAGAGCCAAGCGATCAGCGGCTAAGATGGCCACTGACTGTGTGACGTCACAACCAGCAAACACACACACACTGTCGCGGCCACTGCTGTGTTTTGCTTCATGCAACACTTGATGTTTACGTCTTAAAATCGGCGATTACGGATATTTCTCGGAATTACCAAATATTTTCATGATCATAAGAACGGTTAGGGGGAAAAAACATGCTGAAGAAAGACAGTTTAACTCACCGGTTACTTATATTGGAAGTCCATCCTCCTGTGTTTTTAGAAGCAAAGTTCTCAATTACAGAGACACACAGTGTTCCCTATTGCTTCAGCTTCTGTATTAAAGCAGACTCCAGTGAAATAGTACCCAGGTTTGTCAGTCTTTCTTGTCCACATACAGTATATTCTGCAGGTGTCACGGCTCGCCGTTCTCAGGCATCTGCCTCAGCTGCGCGCACACCTGCACCTCGTCAGCGCCCTACATGTGCAGTAGACATTTCGTTGACAGCGATTTCGAGAATAAGATGCAATTTGAAATGAAATTTGCAAAAAGATTGGTGATAAAGAAAACGGCTATTCCAACTATATATCCCGCGATTGCCAAGTCTGACTCTAAGACAAGTGTCAGTGACAGTGGCGTGAAAAGCAAGGGTGATCTACCGAGGCGATCAGCTGTCAGAACACGAGAAGTAAACAGGGTAAGTTTTGTATTTTTAATATTCACTGCAAATGTTTACTAAACATTTTAAATGAATTCCAAGCAATGGATGATTTTCAAAATCAAATTATTTCTGGGAAATAATGCGGCGGCGGACAGGTGCCCGTGTCAGGTTTTGCAGCGTCGCGCAAACAGAGGCGTGCTGGCGGGCCCAGGCCACCAGTGTTTTCGGCGTGCTTTTGTGCCTAAAACGTTGAAGAACGCGGAGTTTGTGTTGGTCAGATTTCTGCCAAATAATGCGGCGGCGGACAGGTGCCCGTGTCAGGTTTTGGAGCTGCGCGCAAACAGAGGCGCGCTGGCGGGCCCAGGCCACCAGTGTTTTGCGCGTGCTTTTGTGCCTAAAACGTTGGAAGAACGCGGAGTTGACAAACGGACAAACAAACCCCGGCAAAAACATAACCTCCTCCTGGCCTTTTCGGCCTGGCGGAGGTAATTACCAATGACAGTTCAGCTTTCAATTTTTAGGGAAGCAACATATTTGCTAAGAAAAATAAATATACGCCTAAGATTGTAAGAGAAATGTGCTTTTAAAAATGGAACCCCAATTTTCTACCATAGAATGGTGCCCATTATAACTGTGAAATGTTATTTATTGGAATATAATAATTGCTATATCTGGAAACTAGTTATTTTCTTAATCTGTAGTGATACTCCATTGATTTTTGTATTTCTTTGTATATTTCTGCTGTGTTTTCAAACATTCATACAAAGGTGGTATAGTATGTAATATTTCTTTTCAAATTGAGAAGAATTAAGTGTGTTCAAATTATTCAAATGTTTATGACATGCGACTTTGATGAATGCTGAACTACGAGAATTATAACATTGACATGAACATTAATAAACTCAATATATGATTTTACAAAACTTTATTTACATATCATTGTTCACAAATCTAATCTTGGTAGGCAAAATCCCTTGTAGTGATCAGATGGGAATGTTTCTCTGATGAGGCTCACTGCACAGGCAGGCAACATAACCCTCACTTCTTTCCCACAAATAAGGCTGAATACCCCCTCAGCACCACCCAAAACTACTTCATCATCCGATTCTTCATTTTCAATGTCATCATTTATATTGAGGTCGTCAAACTCGAGAAAATAATCGCTGCCCGAATCACTTTGCTCTCGTTCTGCCATTTACTATGTATTGCTGTTGTGACATCACCAATGCCCGCACCTATCGAGAGATGGCGGTACTGCAGCCTCACTAAGTGAAGGCTAAGCTATGAGCAAATAAGGTCATTTATGGAAGCTGGTGACACATGGCCTTCTCAAGATGGCGACCGGGATGGTCTCACTTTTTCAGTGCTGAGACAAAGTCACTGATTTTGCCATTAAAAGTGGCTGGCCTGCAGCGATCGGCGCTCGTGGCGAACACGCACGGGCTGAATTGCCACCTCCGTTGGATTGCCCTTTAATCGCCTTTCTCCAGCGACTTCCTGCGCCTTCCTGAAGCGATTGCTCAGCTAACACTAGTTAGCTTAATGCTACCTGAAGCGATTGCTAAGCTAACACTAGTTAGCTTAATGCTGGCGCCAGTCTCTAAATAACTACCTACAGCGATCGGATATACCTCCGGTGGATTACCCCTTTGATCGCTTTTATCCGGCCACTGTGAGTAAACTGACCAGCGATTCCAGCGCTTCCTTGTGATTCACTGATGTGCCCTACCTGAAGCGATTGCTAAGCTAACGCTAGTTAGCTTAATGCTGGCGCCAGCCATTCCACCTAACACCAGCCTGAATCAAAGCCCAGCTACGAGGCCCAGCGGAGATACTACCAGGCAGGCGGCTATTTGTTTGACGGGGCTCAGCAGAGATTTCACCCAGGCAGACGGCGGTAGGCGGCGGTGCCCAGCGGAGGACTTACCGTGACTGCAGCGGCGGTGTGCGACGAGACTACCCGAAGCGATTGCTAAGCTAACGCTAGTTAGCTTAATGCTGGCGCCAGTCATTCCACCTTACACCAGCCTGAATCGAAGCCCAGCTGCGAGGCCCAGCGGAGATACTACCAGGCAAGCGGCTATTTGTTGACGGGGCTCAGCAGAGATTTCACCCAGGCAGACGACAGTAGGTGGCGGTGCCTAGCGGAGGATTTACCGTGACCTCAGCGGTGCTCGGTGGCAGCGGCGGTGTGTGACGAGACTCGGTTGGAGGAGCGGGACGGGAGACCAGTTACGGCGACTATGAGCAACGAGACCAGCAACGGAAGGGGCTAGTTGGCTAGCTGAGGCCCAGCTGGATTCGAGGACGATCGGATCAGATTCTGGCGATATAAGCAGAATTTATTTTACTATCCACAGATTTTCCTTTTCCTTCTTTCCAAGAAAGACTGAAGATGGCTGCCACGGGATTAAAAAGTGGGCTGATGGGCACCACTAATAAGCATTCTCTACTTCTATACTTCCTCTTCGTTTTGTCTTTGTGTGTCTGGACCTGCAACAAGAAGGATTTTCCGACAAACTCAACCAAAGGTGAAGTTAAAAAGTTTTATCTGTATGGATTTGGGCTTGGACATCTCACCCTACACTCTATGTGGTCTTTAAAAGCCCTGAGCAAAAACTTCCAAATTAAGGCAAACATGGCTGTTAAGCAAAAATCACAATATGGCAGAGGATATACAGTTAAAGTTCTGTTAGTTCTGCTACTTCTGGCAGGAGATATTCACCTTAACCCTGGACCTGCCACTATTAAACAGCAGACCACTGGGTTAGCACAAAACCGAGCTGTACAAAAGCAAAAACAACATTTATTTTTCCAAACTGTTAATCATGCACGAGTTCTTTGGGACACCAAGGCTAAACCAAAGGGGATCCTCGGCGGTCATTTAAACATACGGAGCATAATCCCCAAAAGAGATGAGATTTCGGTGTTGCTGTTGGACTCAAATCTGGACTACCTTTGTCTCTCAGAAAGCTGGCTACACAGTAACATAGACACTAATATGATCGATATTGTGGGCTACCAGTGTTTTAGAAAAGACAGGCAGGTAGGGAGGGGAGGAGGTGTTTTAATTTACATCAAAGAGAAATATAAATGTCAACTGGTTGATTTGAATACTTCACTTGAATGTTTAGCTGTTAATGTATGTCTCTCTCCGGTAATGAATTTCAACATTGCAGTAGTGTACAACCCACCGTCACACAACTCTTCCTTTTATAATGAATTAAGTGATCTGGTTAAACAACTTGAGAAGAACAGAGAAACAATAATTCATGGTGACTTTAATATCAACTGGTCTGATAAAAAAGACAAACAAAAACTGAAAAGCCTCATGACTAAATTTAATTACCAGCAAATCATCAAAGGACCCACCAGGATAACCAAACAATCCAGAACACTTATTGACATGGTATTTACTAATAAACCAGAACGAATAACCAGAACCTATAATCTTGTAACTGGTCTCTCAGATCATAACATGGTTCTTGCTGTCAGGAAACTTACTAAAAAGCGACTACAGTATTTTGGGGGAGTAGATATTGACAAATCAAATTTTATTATCCCCAAATCAAAAAATGAGGAGTTTGAACATTACTTAGAGAATCAAAATTGGGAGCAGCTCATGGCAACATGTGAAGTAGATGATTGTTGTAATTTTATAACTGCAACAATCACAAAGTCTATAGAAAAATTTTCAAAGCAAATTAAAAGTAGACAACAGAAGATTAGCCTACCATGGTTAAATAATGAAATAAGAAAACTTATGAAGAGGCGAGACTATGCACTGAAAACATCACTAACCTCCAAACTACAAAATGATCACCTTGTGTACAAAAGTTTAAGAAATAAAGTGGTACATGAGCTGCGAAAATCAAAAATATCTTATTACAATAAACTGATAGATCATGCAAAGGGTAACAACAGTTCCCTATGGAGGCATTTAAATAACTTAACTAATAAAAAAAACGATCAGAAGGGGGTAAAGGAACTTAGAATCAATGGCAAGACCGTCAGTGACAAGGCTACTTTGGCAAATGAATTTAATTCACACTTTGTGGGCTCTGTGGAAGACTTAACAAAAAATTTTTGTGCTGCCAAATGTGCTCAACAACACAAATTCCATACTTCCAACAGATACTTTTCACATCGATGAGGTAAATGAGAAGTTAATTGCTGGTATTGTTAAAACACTGTCAAACTCAAAAACTAATGATATCTACAATATGAGCACCTCCTTTCTCAAAATGCACAGCAAAATATTAATCAAACCACTGACTCATCTCATTAATCTCTCCATTAGGTCTAGTACATTTCCATCTGGCTGGAAAAAAGCTGTCGTCATACCAGTTCATAAATCAGGCAGTAAAGACGATATATGCAATTACCGCCCAATCTCTATCTTACCAGTCCTATCTAAGGTTCTTGAAAAAGTTGTAGCTACACAGCTGATAGACTACTTACAAGACAGTCAACTTCTTCATCCACATCAATTTGGTTTTAGACCAGGATACTCAACAGAAACAGCAAATTGTTGCCTTATTGAAAACGTCAAACAGTCCTTGGACAGGGGTAATGTGGTAGGAGCTGTTTTTCTAGATCTCAAAAAGGCTTTCGATACTGTAAACCACAGTTTGCTTTTATCCAAAATGGTATCTTTTAACTTCTCCCCAAATACATTAGAATGGTTTGCATCTTATCTCCAGAATAGAGAACAGTGTGTAAAAGTTCACCAGGATAAATCCTCATTTTTAAACTACCGCATGGGTATCCCACAAGGGTCCATTCTTGGTCCTTTACTTTTCAGCATTTTTATTAATGACTTGCCGTTACACTGCTCAGCTGCAACATGCCAACTTTATGCAGATGATGCAGTTATTTACACAGCTGCCAAGACTCCAGCACAGGCTGCAGATGTACTGTCTACAAGTATGGTTGATGTCCAAGAGTGGCTCCTCAAGAACCATCTATTGCTGAACCTTCAGAAAACAGTCTCAATGTGCTTTTCAATCAAAAAATGTAACCTGCAACATTTTAAAGTTAATATACATGATCATGACATCAGTTTAGCTACAGAATTCAAATACCTTGGCATTGTACTAGATCCTCAACTCAAATTTAATCTTCATATAAAGAAAATTTCAAAAACAGTAAAAAAAAATCTGAACTGCTTTAAATTAATTAGATATTACATACCTTACGAAGCAGCTGCACTGTATATGCATTCTATGGTTTTTTCTCATATATCATACTGTTTGACAGTCTGGGCTCAAGCAGCCCCTTCCACAATAAAACATATAGGTTCATTATATAATCAAACCCTAAAAATCTTGGACAAAAAGCCCATTAGGTGGCATCACTGTAATGTTTTAAAAAAATACAACCTATTGAGTTTTGAGAGCTTCATTGACCTCTGTCTTCTGAAATTAACGTTCAAATGTTTCCATAAATCAGCACCCGAGCCACTTGCTGGTTTCGTCCAAAGACAGGACAGCAGCAGAGCCACCAGGAGTTCTGTTAACAATAACTGTAAAATATTCCACCGCAGAACCACATTTGGACAAACAGCTTTCTCTATAAAGGGCAGTCACATCTGGAACACAATGCCAAATGAAATTAAAATAATAACGGACTTTAAAACATTCACTAAAAATGTTAAAAACTGGCTGAAAAATAAACAAGAATGTACTCATGTATGAATTATTTGTCTGCAAAGTGAGAGTGAATGAAGGGAAGGAATAAATGTGTTTGTTTATAGTGAGTGACGGAGGGAGGAAGGCCTGAAATAGGCAAATGTGAGTTATGTTATATGTGTTAAATGTGAGTCAGGCTGTTATATTTGTGTATTTATAATATTTTATAATATATGTGTATTTATAATATTTATAATATTTATGTTAAATGTGAGTCAGGCTGTTATATTTGTGTATTTATAATATTTATAATTGTGTATTTATAATTTTTCTGCATTGATGTATGTGGTTATTGTGTATATTTTTTATCTTGATTCTTTTTTCTAAAGCCCATCCAGGGACAAGAGTTGCAAATTAGCTAATAGCTATACACTCTATGTGCAACACATCAGATTGATTGTCTTTGATTAATTGTCTATGTTTATTGCACTGTCCCTGTCAAATAAACTAATCTACCATCTACATATTAAATCGCGGGAATAGACAGAATAGAATATTTTCATACAATCTGTTGATTGGTTCAATAAAAAAATGTCACTGTCCGTCTGCTTTAAACTGTGGTTTGATTCAAACAAATTAACGCTCAATTTAAGTAAGACAAAATTTATAATTTTTAACAACCATCACAACAACTCGGTATCTAAACTCAAGTGTAAATGGTGTAGAGATTGAAAGGGTATCCGAAATTAAATTTATTTAAGTAATAATTGATAATTAACTGTGTTGGAAGTCACATATCAATTATATTAAAGGTAAAATATCCAAATCAATCGCAATACTACACTAAGTGAAATATTTGCTGAAACAACCCACACTATATACTTTGTATCATTCATTAATACTCCCATACATGACATACTGTACTGAAGTATGGGGAAATACATATAAAACAAATATATATTCAATCTTTATGCTTTAGAAGAGAGCTAATAGAATAATAAACAAAGCTGCTTACAGGGAACCAACAAACCCACTTTTTCTTAAATTAAAAGCTCTCAAGTTGAAAGATCTGGTTGACTTTAAAACTGCAGTAATAATGTTTAAAGTGAAGAATCTATCACTGCCCACAAATATCCAAAAGTTGTTCCAAATAAGGGAGAAACAACATCATTTCAGAGGAACATGTATATTTCAAAAACCTTCAGTGAGAACTATTATCAAGCAACACTACGTCTCAGTTCAAGGAGTCAGATTGTGGAATGCTTTTGGACCTGAATTAAAATCATGTACAACGCTTGGACAATTTAAACAAAAACTAAAGGAAGAAGTACTCCAAACATATATACAAGATGACATGTAAAATCCCATAAGAATTATCATATTCAGTCTGTGTTGTGCTGTTGCTTAGTTTTTTGTTGTCACGTTTTGTCTTAGCTTTGTTCTGAATTGTAATCGCTCCTGTTTTGTTTTTCTTTTGAATTCTTAGACGGAATATGGGTGGGCAATATAAGCTGCGGCTTCAGCCATCACCCATTTCGGATAACGTATGTTGAACTGTATAATAAGAGGAGTTACTGTTTAATTTGACCTTGTTAGATTTTTTTTCCCTTTGTTTTAATCTTTACTTTTAATCTATCCGAAATAAAGATTCATTCATTCATTCATTCATTCTCTAACAGAAAAATGGTCTTCCACCAATTCAATGCAAAGTTCGGTATTTATCAATCTGAACATGATCATGCATGCTCAAATCTCATGACAGATCTGTTAGACTCCATGCAGCACAGGATTATATGACCATATCAGGTTATATTGAGCAGTGTACCCTTACAGTGCATCCAGAAAGTATTCACAGCGCTTCACTTTTTCCACAATTTGTTATGTTACAGCCTTATTCCAAAATGGATTAAATTCATTTTTCTTTCCTCAAAATTCTATACATAATACCCCATAATGACAATGTGAAAAAGTTTTGACATTTTCTTGCAAATTTATTAAAAATAAAAAACTAAGAAATCACATGTACATAAGTAGAGCTGTGCGATATGGCAAAAAATTCATATCATGATACAAGCCATCTTATATCACGATAACGATATATATCACAACATACATTTTCTTTAAATTCTAGTTTAGATAATCATAAAAAAGACGATCTCTTTTTTTCCATGTACCATTTTTCCCTCATGATTTTGCAGTGTTATCAAATAGTTTTGTAATGTGCATTTAAAACTTGATTCTCATAGATTTCAGGTTTTTCCTTCTAAATCATATACAGTGGCGTGAAAAAGTGTTTGCCCCCTTCCTGATTTCTCTCTTTTTTTTGTGTGTGTGTGTTTGTCACAGTTAAACGTTCCAGATCGAACAAATTTAAATATTAGACAAAGGTAACAAGTAAACACAAAATGCAGTTTTTTAAATGAAGGTGTTTATTATTAAGGATAAAAAAAATCCAAATCTACATGGCCCTGTGTGAAAAAGTGATCCCCCCCCCCCCCCCGTTACAACATAAATTAACTGTGGTTTATCACATCTTTGGAAAGCTGCTTTCAATTTCTCTAGCAGCTAGCCACACCCAGGACTGATTACTGCCACACCTGTCAATCAAAAAAATCACTTAAAAAGGACCTGCCTGACAAAGTGAATTTGACCAAAAGATCCTCAAAAGCTAGACATCGTGGTGTGGTCCAAAAGTTCAGGAACAAATGAGAAAAAGTAACTGAGCTCTATCAGTCTGGAAAAGGTTATAAAGCCATTTCTAGAGCTTTAGAACTCCAGCAAACCACAGTGAGAGCCACTGTCCACAAATGACAAAACCATGGAACAGTGGTGAACCTTCCCAGGAGTGGCCAGCTGGCCAACATTACCCCAAGAGCGCAGCGACGACTCATTCAAGAGGTCACAAAAGACCCCACAACAACATTTGAAGAACTGCAGGCCTCATTTGCCTCAGTAAAGGTCAGTGTTCATGACTCCACCGTAAGAAAGAGACTGGGCAAAAATGGCCTGCAAGCCAGAGTTCCAAGACAAAAACCACTGCTGAGCACAAAGAACAGAAAGGCTTGTCTCAGTTTTGCCAGAAAACATCTTGAGGATCCCCAAGACTTTTGAGAAAATACTCTGTGGACTGACAAGACAAAAGTTTAAATTTTTGCAAGGTGTGTGTCCCATTACATCTGGTGAAAAAGTAACAGCATTTCAGAAAAGGAACATCATACCAAGAGTAAAATATAGTGGTGGTAGTGTGATGGTCTGGGGCCGTTTTGCTGCTTCGGGACCTGGAAGACTTGCTGTGGTAAATGGAACCATGAATTCTGCTGTCTACCAAATAATCCTGAAGGAGAATGTCTAGCACGGTGGCGCAGTGGTTAGCACTGCGGCAGCACAGTTTACCCTTGGCCGGGGGATTGTGGGGATCGTGGGATCGTGGGTTCGATCCCAGCCCCCGACCAACAGTGATCTGTGTGGAGTTTGCATGTTCTCCCCGTGCTGCGTGGGTTTACTCCGGGATTTCTCCGGTTTCCTCCCACATGCCAAAAACATGCATGTTAGGTTAATTGGCTGTTTTAAATTGTCCCTAGATATCTGTTTCCTATAGGCCCTTAGAATAGAGGGTTAGTATTAATGAAAGCGCCTTGAGTGGTCTTTGTGACTAGAAAAGCGCTATATAAGTGCAGGTTAGTTAGTTAGTAGTTAGTTAGCCATCTGTTCATGACCTCAAGCTGAAGCACACTTGGGTTCTGCAGCAGGGCAATGATCCAAAACACACCAGTAAGTCCACCTCTGAATGGCTAAAGAAAAACAAAATGAAGACTTTGAAGTAGCCTAGTCAAAGTCCTGACCTGAATCCGATTGAGATGCTGTGGCATGACCTTAAAAAGGCGGTTCATGCTTGAAAACCCTCCAATGTGACTGAATTTCAACAATTCTGGAAAGATGAGTGTGCCAAAATTTCTCCACAGTGCTGTAAAAGACTCATTGCCAGTTATCGCAAACACTTGATTGCAGTTGTTGCTGCTAAGGGTGGCCCAACTAGTTATTAGGTTTAGGAGGCAATCACTTTTTTGCACTGGGCCATGTCAGTTTGGATTTTTGATTCCCTTTATAATAAACACTTTCATTTAAAAACTGCATTTTATATTTACTTGTGTTATCTTTGTCAAATATTTAAACATGTTTGATGATCTGAAACATTTAAGTGTGACAAACATACAGAAAAATGAGAAATAAGGAAGGGGGCACACACTTTTTCACACCACTGTATGAATAAAAAGTAAATATCAATAAGTTAAATATTTCCTGAGCCAGAGGAGAACAGCAAAAAAAAAAAAAGTCTGAAAATGTGAAAATTACCCATGGCTGTCATCTACAGATATAAATTAGCTGTTAGTTTAAATCAATGAAAATTTAAGTGTAGATCTGCAGCCTGAAGACTGCCATTCTGGCCTGATTTAACCTGTTTGCTTCTTAGTAAAAATATTTCAGATTGGTCATGATCTGAAAATCAAAGACACAAAAGGTAATGTAATAAAATACTTGTGATGACTAACTTTATTCATTGTCACTACTTGACTAATTAATATGATTAGAAATCAAATAAATTACATTTAGAGCCAACTAGCTCCTCCGACCCGTTTTAATGTATTTATTATTTAATTTGCGTGTATGTGCCACCATCATACACTTTTGCAGTTTTAATATTTTTTCAGACAAAACTAAGAAACTCAGCAGTAATTTAAACCAAAAAAAACAAACTGATGGTCTGCTGCAGTTTCCAGTTAGCACAAATTAGCATCGTCATTTAGCATTTTATAATTAGACATGGTGTTAATGTTACTTACTCCCCATTAAAACAAGGTTAGCGAACTATCCTCTCTGACGCAGCGCGATGGAAAACAGTCCCACATCTGCGGCAAACTGGAGTAGCAGCTATCTGAACCGGTAGTTTGGAGTTAGCATTAGCAACCACGGGACTGAAGCCAAGCCAACCACTACACCTGTTCCGCTCCACGCAGTCATGCACTGCCGGGGAGAGACAGGGCGCTGACAAGTAGTGGTGAGGTAGGCACTTTACTGAATAAATGGGAGTATGTGCATTTTAAATAAGATATAAATAACAGAATAGTCTATGAAACGATAGACATTTTTATATCGTCGACAGCCCGAATATACAGTGGGGAAAAAAAGTATTTAGTCAGCCACCAATTGTACAAGTTCTCCCACTTAAAAGATGAGAGAGGTCTCCAATTTTCATCATAGGTATACCTCAACTATGAGAGACAAAATGAGAAAAAAAAAAAAAATCCAGAAAATCACATTGAAGGATTTTTAATGAATGAATTGATAAATTCCTCGGTAAAATAAGTATTTGGTCAATAACAAAACTTCATCTCAATACTTTGTTATATACCCTTTTTTTCCCCACATTCTATTATGCTGAGCACCAAGCTAGAAGGTAGGAAGTATCTTTTTTTTTTAATTTTATATGGTCTTTGGTTTGACCCGGCCGGGACTTGAACCCCCAACCTCCCGGTTGTGGGACGGATGCACGATCAACTAGGGCACCACTCCGGTGGTAATAAGGTTGCATACTCACAGTATGCAGTTCAATGTCCGGACTGCAGCGCCGTTCCTCCACATAAATCTGTCCAGGATTACACCAACTCTCATTCACAAGAAGTGCCAGTCCTCCTCCCCTCCTTTTCCCGCTGCTTACAACGTCCCTGTCCCACCGGATAGTCTTAAAGCCAGGTATCGCTACGTTGTTGTCCAGGATCTGTGAGTAACCATATTTCTGTAAAACACGATACTACACTCACGATATTCCCTTTGCGTCCTGACCAGCGGTCTGAACTCATCCGCCTTGTTTCCCAACGACCTCACATTACCCGTGAAAACATCAGTATTGCCATCTTGTGCTTCCTCCTCCTCACCTTGGCTCCAGCGCTTCACCCGCGGCATCTCCTCTTGAGCTCATCTGGGAAAAGGGGCTTCACTTAACGATTTACTCCAAAGATTAAAGAGGCAACTTAGTTATAAATGTTCCATACGCAATTGTATCACTGCAGCCAAAACAGTGGATTTAAGCAGAAAATCTAAAATGTAACTGATTAGATGCAGAAACTTGAATTACACTTTTAGCTTCTGAAATCTTAAATATTTTTCATACAGTTGTGATTAGGCTCAGAGCTTTTAAAGAATGCTGTTTTCATCTTTTTTTTGTGCATCGGAGTGCAGAGAATCACCATATCCAGCGTGAGTACTGTGATAAATTAATTCCACAAAAATAAATTGTGGTAAATCTGTCTATTCTAAGAAAACATTTCTTTTACTAAGTCTGATGTTACTAATTAATAACCGGTATCCATCATGGATTTTCTAGTTAACGCCACTGGTAAACTAATGCATCAGGCTCAGCGGCACAGCGCTCACAGCACAGCTGCAGTGACTGTAGCAGTCACCATAACGGGTTAAACAAATAAATAAATTTGCCTGTATGAATGCTGTATGACAAAGCAAGTCATGAAAGTACTTTCACTCCTGCTCTGAATAATATCACACAGGAGAACTGTGCAGAACAGCTGTGGGCGCAGCTGAGGGAAGGGGTGGAGGGCGCAGATATTCTTTCCTCACTTCTAAAATGTAAGTGTAAATTCTTATGTCTGACATGTATACTTTTAAAATGACCAGACAACTAACACTTTATTCACTTATTTCACCAATGCCTGTAACCGAACCGATGAGCTCATATACATTGTATACCATGGCAGTATAAATTTAAATTATTTCCATCAGCCTGAGTTCACCCCAATGTTGCACATCATGGATTTTGTTCCCACTGTCTTCTGCCTTTAATGCCAGCATACACTACTTTATTTTTTATCAGTCCTCAGATGGTGATCAGCTGGTCAAACCAATGGTGTTGTGCAGCACCTGTCTCCTCCAAAACATGGTTCTTTAGCATTAAACGTGACTTTTGAGGCGGCCACACGACTTTTTTTTTTCCTTTTCTTATTTCTCTGCAACAATCAGAATCTTGTCTGCTGAAAATGCCTAAATATTCACAAATAATATCTACAAATGAAATATTCACTATAAACAAGCACAAGCCAACTTCCGATGCCCCCAAACAATCCCATCCTAGTTTGCGTGTGTCAAAGATGGCGGTATTTGCGAAAAGGTCCATGGCGGATGCATCCTAGCTCTAGAACATCTGCTGTTTGAAGCTGGGATCAAAAGTGTGATTTGACACGGGTATCCAGGACCAAAACGATGACCAGCAATCCTGCCCCAGCATCTCCATACACTATCGACATGTCTATGAACGCGCCATTCTCCCACTACTTTAACATCTGTCATTATTATTACCAACCTACACTATAGAACACGTAACATCTAAACATAGGCGTCTTTTTCCGATTACGTGGAGTCTTTTCACCGGGATGACAGCTATCGATTGAGAAACGTTACTTTAGCATGTTAGCCAAATGTTACCTACATTGAGTAAAATGTCTCAATTAAAACATTTTCACAACACTCTGTTCTTGTTAATTTGTAGCTCTCCACAACAGGGAGTGCCTGTTATCGTTTCTTAGTCTCATAGTCAGCGGAAAAAAGCAGAAGTGTCGGTGTACTAATGCTAACCTTAGTTCTGTGCTACCATGAACGCCTTTCTAAAAAAAAAAATAGGAGACTGCATAGCTAAACATGACATCGTTGACAACAATCATAACATATTATTAGACACCTATTAACCGCTTCTTGACGGCTTTGGAGCTGTACTTTTGCAAGCCGACCATATTTAATAAAGAGTGCTAGCTAGCGATTAGCTCGCTGACCTCTTCGAGAACCATCTTACGTACCATGTACCATGTTCCCAGAATGATGGTCCCGGTCCGAACGTGGCAGCATCCGCAACACCTCGTGGTGTACAGTCTGTCTCGACTAGGTTTAAAATGATGCATGTCCTCTACGAGCGTCGGGAGAAACATCGGTAAAAGCTGGTACGTGCAGGAAAACAATAATCAGCTCAGCATCAACAGTCAGCGAACGAACAGGAACGCCCACCAGCACGCCGACCTGCGCACGCCGCGAATGAAAACAGCCCTGACGGGAGGAAGAGGGTGAAACCAAGGCTTTAACTGACAGGAGATTCAACCAATTGAGAGACGCTTTGTGATATTTTTTACAGTGTTTAGCCAATAAGTGAAAGGCATTAGAAAAATCTAAATTTTTACCTCCGCCAAGGGAGGAGGTAAAGTTTTTAGTGGCGTTTGTCTGTTGGTTTGACTGTTCGCAACATAACTCAAAAACGTATGAAGGGATTTAGGTGAAATTTTCAGGGAGGGTGTGTAATGGCACGGGGAACAGATGATTAGATTTTGGTGAGGATCCGAGAATGCATACCTCTGCCAAGGCTCTTTTCTTCTCACAGAGTGTTAGCAACAGCACTCCAAAACTACTAAATAGATTTGGATGAGATTTTCACTAGAGGTGGTTCTTGGGCTACAGACAAACCCATTACATTTTGGTGATGATCTGAGAATGCATACCTCAGCCAAGGCTCTTCTCACGGTGTGTTAGCAACAATACTCCAATACTAATGGACAGGCCTTCATGCAATTTTCACCAGAAGTGGCTCTAGGCCTACACACAAACGCATTACATTTTGGAGGTGATCCATGAGGGACCATGGTGGAGGCATGCACTCTGAGTACTTAAGTGGAAGAAGATGGATGGATGGATATATTGTTTCATATTGGAGCTCTTATTTGTGTAGCACGGGGTGGTGGCTCCAACTTCCAGTTCTGCCAACCTGGTGTGTATAAGAGGGGCTGCAGGTAGGGGGGCAGTCTCTTCCGCCTTTACCTCTGGCAGCGGCTGCATGTGCGGTTATAATAACCGCTAGGTGCACAAAGCCCTATATTCAATAAACAAGTGTTCAGCTCCACTTCTGGCATTCTCCTTGTTTCCAACGCCAGACATAACAGGTAATATTTCATTTCACTTCTCAAAGCACATTTAGTATTATATAGCCTACTATACTAAAGGTTTTATTAAGCATACTGTTATGTATGGTTTTACCCTGGTTCACAGATGAGGCGAGGGGACTTGTAGAACACAGCTTTATTGAACAATGGTGAAGATGGCGGTCACAGAAAAAGCATGGGCCAAGGCATGGGCAATAAAGAGGCCGTAAGATGGCCATCCCTGATCTTAAATGGGACGCTGTGGTGACATCACCAGAGGTGCGCATCACCACGGCGCATTTCACAATAAAGGTACTATACAACACCCCCCCCCCCAAAAAAAAAAGTCCAAAACCACTCACACAATCAGAACCCCACAAAAAATTTTGGACCCGAACCATGCACTAAGTTATTAAAACTAAAGGGAAATGACCTAACACACTCACACAAACCAATTAAAATAGGGCTGACAGGTGGACTACCGTGCAGCCAGCACAGTGGGGTGGATTATTCTGCCACCCCTAACTAAAGAAAAGTCCATTGTCAACTAAAATTGTGCACTATGCTCCTAAACTAAAGAAAAACACAAACTAATCCCATATATAACATTTCCACTAACACCAGAACTTTCGGCGGCGGCGGCTCCAGCTCATGTCCGAGCATTGGTTTCGTCTTAGTTTTCAGGACGTTGCCATCTGTGATCGATGCCGATGGTGGATGTGGCTCTGAAGGCCCAGCCTATGATAGAACTGTCATGGGCAGAAGTCACATTTTATTGTGGGTGGGGGACGTGGTTGGTTTTGGTTTTCTTGTCTTCGTTTGTGTTTATCATCATCCTGTTGTTTTCTGTACCTCTCAAATGAGTCTGTGCCTTCCCAAGTTCTTCTTCTCCAGGCTGCTCTGTCAGTGGCAAGTTGTTCCCAAGATCTTTTGTCTATGTTGGCTTGCTTCAGGGAACATTTTAGCTGGTCCTTGTAGACCAGAACTTTAATATATACTATTTACAATCCAGTTGTTTGGGTGAAAGGATATAACTGGCATGGGGGCCCAGGGCAGCCCCTCAGCAGACGTGCCCCTGGAAACAGCTGGTCCCCGGAGCGATGGCTTACCCTCCGGATGCTGAAGCCACTCCTCCTCACCATCGACTTTGCCTCACGTCCAGCCAGGTCTCCCAGAGCCTTCTCCCGGACACGCCAAAGCCGATTTGCATACCACACCGAGCCGTCAGACAGCCTGAAGTACACAGTGTCCAGTTTGGCCACTATGCGCAGACACTCCCGACACTCCTGAGGTTGTCGTCTGGCCCATCTTCGCCACGGACATTCCTCACCTCAAATTCATACACAATCCAGGACCCTCAACGGGGCCCGGCTTGGCCTGAGATGTTGTCGAGCACGCTGATCCTCCGTGCTCATTGGTCTTGCCCCGACTTGTTCTAAGACCGTTGTATCGTTCACCATCGTAGCTACAGACCCTCTGTCCCTCTGCGGCCAAGCTCCCGAGGCATCTGGGGCTAGCACATTGGTGTCACTCGCCGGCGCAGGCGCCTCACCATCACACTCAGTATCCCCTTCGACCATTTCCCGAGCGCCGGCACTGAGACACCTGAGCAAAATTGGTCCTGCTTGACCGCCGGACGTTTCAGTAAGACAATGATCCCAAACATACAGCCAAGGAAAATCTCAGCTGGCTCCAGAGAAGGAAAATAAAGCTGCTAGAATGGCCCAGTCAGTCACCTGGCCTGAATCCAATTGAAAGTCTATGGAACAAAGTGAAGCTCAGAGTTCATAGAAGACACCCAAGGAACCTTCAAGACTGAAGACAGTTTGTGTGGAAGAATGGACTAAAATCACTCCTGAGCAATGCCTGTACCTGGTTTCTCCATACAGGAGGCGTCTGGAAGCTGTTATTACCAACAAAGGCTTTTCTACTAAATATTAAAAGAATTTCACCAATCATGTTCAATACTTATTCCCTGTGTATTTCCACTTTATTAAATATACCTTGTTTTGTGAACACAGTTGCCTTGATTTCTTTGTATGTATGGAACACTTGGGTTGTTACTGATATCTGGTGAAAATCTCAGGTCATTGGCTTCATCAGAAATATATTTAATGAGAAAAATGTTGATGTGTTCAATACTTATTTTCCCCACTGTATATACAAGATACAGTAATGTGAAAAAATTAGGACACCCCATTAAATATTCAGTTCTTTATAAGAAATGTTCACATATCCATGTCTAACGTTTTTGTTTTTATTTGCATTTTTAACATTTATTTTAGCCATTTTAAGTGGGAATAAATGTGGGGGTGTCCTAAAAAAGATGGGGGTATCTTAATTTATTCCTCACCATTTGTTTAGAATTACAATTTACAGAAAAATTGAAAAGAGTCTTTTATTCATTTTTGTTTAGTTGAATTGCATGAATCTCCCAGTATTTTTAACATTGATATTAAATATCCATATGTCCAAATATGTTTAAAAAAAAAACAAGCTTATACAGGGTGTCCTAATTTTTTTTTTTTTTTCACATGACTGTATCTGTAGAGAATGTGAACAAAATTGTCAAATTCTTTTACTTTGCTTATTGTATATTTTTGTCAATACTTTATAAAAGTGTACAAAAAGAACAATGGGCCTCATGTAAGAATTCAATTCAACTTTATTTATATAGCACCATTTCACAACAACAGTCATCTCATAGCACTATCAACTGTAGAGGGAACCCCCACAGTTGCAGAAAGACCCCAGCAATCAGGCGATCCCCTGTGAGCAAGCACTTGGCGACTGTGGAGAGGAAAAACTCCCTTTTAACAGGAAGAAACCTCCAGCAGAACCAGGCTCAGGGAGGGGCTGTCATCTGCTGCGACTGGCTGGGGGGAGAGGGGATAGAGAAGAAGAAAAGAACAGACATGTAGAGAGCAAACAGCACGATGGGGACTCAATCTATGGGAGAGAACAAACAAATGTTAATGACCAGCAAAAAAAATATTTCATTGAGAGTGAGAAAAGGAGTGAGGCCCAGTGCATTACTGGAGGTCCCCCGGCTGACTAAACCTATTAGCAGCATAACTAAGGGAGGGTTCAGAAACACATGATCCCTCCCTAATTGTAGGCTATATCAAAAAGGTAGGTTTTAGCCCTATTCTTAAAAACATACAAGAACCGTTGATACAAACAGATTTGTTCTTAAATATGGAGTCTGATCAATTTCTGTTAACTTTTGGGATTCACCAATCTTGAAATTTAGTACAAATACAAAAAATTTTTGAGTGGTCCAGACCAATTGTACGAGTTTTGTGTAATAATTTGTTGTTAATCTAACTTTAGTTTTCACTAAATGGCTCTATATTTTATTTGTCTGAATCAAGTATAAGAGTGTAAACCCTATAAACTTAATTAGCTGACAAGATTTTATACTTTGATTCAAGTTATAATTAAAATTTCAATAGCTAAAAATAATTAAAAGCAGTATCATTCCATCAATGTCCAAATCATATCAGATGCAAAATATAAGAGTCTAAATGTGGTGATGATCTGAGAATGCATACCTCCACCAAGGCTCTTATCTTCTCACAGTGTGTTAGCAAGAATCCTTTAAAACTACTCATGTGGGAATGTGCAATTGATGAGGCAGGTTTGTCTCAAATCAGCTTTATTACACATTCTCCAACATCTCAAAGTAGAAAGAGAACATCACAGGAAACTCTCGTCCCTTAAATACCCGGGACTCTCACAGCCACAAGTCACTTTGCATCACAAGTCACATTGCATTATAATCACCAGTAACAATGCATCTCCTCTATAATCCCCTAATATCACCCCCACAGTCTCAGGCCCTGCATACCAAAGCTAACACCTTCACAGCTTCCTGTTATCTCCCAGGAAACTCTGTCTTTGTTCTTATCTAAAATGTGAGGCCTTAAATAAGTCACAAAGTAGGTCACATGTGTGGCCACACTACCCCCCCCCCAAACATTTAGATCGAACAACAGAATAACAGTTTGCATGCTGTGATAACATCATTGCACATCAATCCACATGCTGCTTGGGCCTCAGTCTTCTCCCGTATCTGCTGTAACCAGGTTTCACCGCCTTCACGGCGCCGTCATGCTGGGGAGCTGCTGTCTGGGGGTGCAAACCTTTTGTCAGTCTCTGCGGGTGATCTGGGAAAATATTACTCTGGGAAACACCCCGTGGTGGTCTGCCACGTCGAGGGGCCCTTGCCAACAGCACTTGCTCGTCCGCCACCACAAAAGCGGGTTTGAGTCTGTTTATGCCAACCTTTTCCCTCCTACCCCCCAAATCTAGCGAAAAATGCTTGTCCCCTGTTTCCAACACTCTGAACGGCCCATCATAAGGTGGTTGCAGTGGTGTGCGATGCGCGTCATGTCTGATAAAAACAAACTCCGCGTTTTTCAAAGCTTTAGGCACAAAAACGCGTGGAAAACTGTGATGGACGGGGCCCGGCAGCGTGCCTGCATCAATGCTACGCTGCAACAGCTGAGACGGGGAGCTGCTTGGCGCAGGATTATCCGGGAGAAACTCCCCGGGTAGCTGAAGTGGCTGCACGAAAACGAGTTCCGCTGGGGAAGCCTCTAAGTCTTCTTTAGGCGCAGAACATAACCCTAATAAAACCCACGGAAGCTTGTCCACCCAATTTGCATCCGTCAGTGACGCTCTAAGCGCTGCTTTCAATGACCTGTGAAAACGTTCGCACAACCCATTAGCCTGCGGATTGTACGCGGTTGTACGGTGAATTGTGACACCTAGGCTGTGGGCCATTGTTGACCAAAGTTCAGAAACAAATTGTGGACCTCTGTCGGATGTAATGTCCGACGGGACTCCAAAACACGCCACCCATGCCGTTACAAACGCACGCGCCACCTCCTCGGCTGTGGTTGACGCCAAAGGGACCGCCTCCAGCCAGCACATGGTACGGTCCACCATGGTTAGAAGGTGCGTGTACCCCTGTCATGGCGAGAAGGGGCCCACGAGGTCCACGTGAACGTGGTCGAACCTCTTGGAAGGAATGAGAAATGGCTCCAATGGAGCCTTCGTGTGCCTGTGTATCTTGGCCCGTTGGCACGCCATGCAGGCTGCCGCCCACTCCTTAACTTGTTTGCGAAGGCCGGGCCACACGAATTTTTCCGCTACCATTTTGACCGATGCACGAACCCCCGGGTGCGCCAGAGAATGAATCGAGTTGAAAACACGGCGGCGCCACGCTGCTGGCACCACGGGACGCGGTCGTCCCATGGAGACATCGCAGGGGTGCCTGCCGTCTTGCAGCTCCCTGCTCTCCAGCCTTAACCCTGTTGGTCCAGACTGGAGTGCGCGCACATCCGCGTCACTACCTTGCTCCGCGGCCATGGCTGTGTAATCTATCCCCACGCAGACGGGGGCAGCCACGGTGCGTGAGAGGCAGTCTGCCACTGCGTTCAGTTTACCCGACACGTGCTGAATATCGGTAGTAAACTCTGAAATCGCGGCTAACTGCCTCTGTTGCCGGCCTGACCACGGCTCTGAAACTTTGGCCATCGCGAATGTTAGCAGCTTGTGGTCAACAAACACAGTGAAACAGCGCCCTTCTAGCCAGAACTGGAAGTGGCGAATGGCCAAATGGAGAGCCAGCAACTCCCTGTCGAACGTGCTGTATTTACGCTCACTATCGCGCAAGGTCCTGCTGAAAAAGGCGAGTGGTTGCCAAGCTCCGGCTACATGCTGCTCCACGACCACCCCTATGGCCACATCTGACGCGTCAGTAGTGAGCGCTATGCGGGCCATTGGGTCTGGGTGTGCCAACAACACAGCATTTTCCAAGGCTGCTTTTACCTCCGAGAACGCTCGCTCCCGCTCCGGGGACCACTCGACCTTATTCGCAGGTTTCTGTTTTTTGAGCGCGGCATAAAGCGGTTGCATGAGTTGCGCTGCGCGGTGGGAGGAAACGGTTATAAAAATTCACCATTCCCAAAAACTCCTGTAACGCCCTGACCGTCTGCGGCCGGGGGAAATTTGCTACCGCGCGCACTTTGTCAGGGAGCGGAACCGTTCCTTTGGGGGAGACGCGGTGTCCTAAAAAAATCGATCTGCGCCACCCCGAACTGACACTTTGCTGGGTTGATTATTAACCCGTGATCTCCCAACCTCCGGAAAACTGTCGCTAGGTGGTTTTCGTGTTCGTCTTCGGACGCGCTGGCTACCAAAATATCGTCCAAGTAGACGAACACAAAAGGGAGATCGCGCAGCACCGCATCCATCATGCGTTGGAACGTCTGTGCAGCCCCTTTCAGCCCAAATGGCATGCGCAAAAACTCGAATAGGCCAAATGGAGTTATTACCGCTGTTTTGGGTATGTCCTCAGCGCGCACTGGGACTTTGTGGCAACCGCGGACCAAATCTATCTTAGAAAAAACACGCACCCCTGCCAAATGAACGGAAAAATCTTGGATATGCGGGATTGGGTAGCGGTTATGCGCTGTAGCGTTGTTTAACCTGCGGAAATCTCCGCAAGGTTGCCACGAGCCGTCACCCTTCGGGACCATGTGTAGCGGGGAAGCCCATGGGCTGTTCGAATGCCTGATTATGCCCAACCTCTCCAGGTTGGCAAACTCCTCGCGCGCTATGGCCAGTTTAGCTGCGTCCAAGCGCCGAGCTTTTGCAAAAACGGGCGGTCCGGTAGTGGTAATAAAATGTTCCACCCCGTGTTTAGCGACGGTTGCCGAAAATGTGGGGACCGTGAGTGCTGGGAACTGAGTGAGTAGTGTGTGGAACTTACCGCTTGCAGCTGTGACTTTGGCTTGTGCTGTTGGCGGGGCCACTCGCGCTGTACAGGGAATAGAATCAAAAGAAAGTGCATTAACCAGGCACCTGTTAGCGAGATCAACCAACAAACCATGTGAGCACAAAAAATCAGCCCCCAACATATTGAAATTCACTGCTGCTATAACAAAAGTCCACTCAAATGTACGGCCGTGTAGCGACAGAAGTAGAGTCCTCTCACCAAAGGTCTTAATCTCCGAGCCGTTCGCTGCTGCCACCCCGGGACCTCTGGAACCTGCCAGCCTGTCCGCGTAGGAAGGTGTGATGAAACTCAACTGGGAGACTGTGTCCACGAGGAAATGCCTCCCCGAGTGTGCGTCCAACAAGTAGAGCAGCTTGTTCTCCTCCCCGAGGGTCGCGGCTGCTACCGACCCCCGGTCTTGGCGTTTCCCGAACGCTTGAACTGGCACAGTGGTACACATTTGCGTGCCCTCTCTGCGAAGCGGCGATGGTAGAAGCAAAGGGTGTCTCCTCCGCATTCCCTGGCCCCCGCCGCCGCCATCGTCGGTGGTTCTGCTACCGCTGCCCCAGGCCCCCTGCCATCTCCGGTCATCGCGCCGAGTTCCGCTGCTGCAGCCGTGGTCGCGCGCTGTCTGCTGGCGTTGACAATTCGCTCCGCCTCCCGGGCCAGCGCGCAGTAGTCCTGCTGGGCCAACAACGGCGAACTGGCCAGGGTCGCTCTCGTCGCTGACGGTAGGGTCCTGAGGAAGAGGTGGGTAAAGATGAAGTGGTCATCGTCCAAGCCTTTCAACCTCAACATCTTCTCCATCAGGTCAACGGGCATGTCATCTCCCAACTCAGTCAGCGTCAGGAGTCTCTCTGCTCTCTCCTCAACCAAGAGGGTGAAGTGCTGGATGAGTGCAGCCTTCAACGCGCCGTATTTGTCGCTGGCCGGCGGCTGCTCCAGAAGGCTCTCCACATGCTGGGATGTGTGGTTATCCAGTTTTGCGACCACATGGTAGAATTTTGTGTCATCTACCGATATCCCCTGGAGGTTGAACTGTGCCTCAACCGAGTGGAACCAGGAGCACGGATTGTTCTGCCAAAAGTCCGGTAGCTGGACCGTAGCGGCATTCGCTTGGCCGGGGGCTCCGGATGAGGCTGGCCCCGGGGAATTCTCCTCTTGCTGCATGCTACGTCTTGGGTCACCAGTGTGGGAATGTGCAATTGATGAGGCAGGCTTGTCTCAAATCAGCTTTATTACACATTCTCCAACATCTCAAAGTAGAAAGAGAACATCACAGGAAACTCTCGTCCCTTAAATACCCGGGACTCTCACAGCCACAAGTCACTTTGCATCACAAGTCACATTGCATTATAATCACCAGTAACAATGCATCTCCTCTATAATCCCCTAATATCACCCCCACAGTCTCAGGCCCTGCATACCAAAGCTAACACCTTCACAGCTTCCTGTTATCTCCCAGGAAACTCGGTCTTTGTTCTTATCTAAAATGTGAGGCCTTAAATGAGTCACAAAGTAGGTCACATGTGTGGCCACACTCAATGGATTTGGATGAAATTTTCACCAGAGGTGGTCCTTGGCCTACAGAGGAACTCCTGGATCAAGGATTGACAGGTTAGATTTTGGGGCAAATCTGGATCAGTATGTATATTCTGAATCACCTTTTCAACAGTTTTTTCAGCACTTTTTCAACAGCTCCCTCCATGGATTGCCACCTTATGGTGGACAGGTTTGTGTGCCTGAATGAACCACAGGAGCTATAGTATGTTGTCGAGGGCAACCTTTCCTTTGTAGGGTCTCCCAAGAAAAATTTGTCCTGGGTGAAGGGCCAGACGAGTGGTCCAGTGGATCCCCATGAAAAAAGTTACAACTAGAAAAGCACTCAGAGAGCGCATATCTCTGCCAAGGCTCCTTCCGCCCCTCATGGATCACCTCCAAAATGCAATGGGTTCGTATGTAGGCCACGAGCCAATTTTGGTGAAAATTGCATCAAAGTCTATTCTATAATTTTGGAGAATTCTTGCTAACACACTATGAGAAGATAAGAACCTTGGTGGAGGTATGTGTTCTTGGATCATCGCCAAAATGTAATGGGTTCCTCTCTAGCCCAAGGATCACCTCTGGTAAAAATTTCATCCAAATCCATCCAGTGGTTTTTGTGTAATCCTGCTGCACAAATAAAAACAAGGTCCTTAGTGGAGGTATGTACTCTCAGATCACCACCAAAATTTAATGGGTTCATCCTTGGCCCAAGGACTATCTTTGGTGAAAATTTCATCAAAATTCATATAGTAGTTTGTGTGTAATCCTGCTAACAAACAGACAAACCACCCTGAAAACATAACCTCCTTGGCAGAGGTAACAAAGACTCAGTGTACCCAAAGAAGCCACATGGGTCCGCCCTTTTGAGGGCTCACCACCTGCAGGAGGGATCACGGATAAGATCCCTGGATAAGCGGTAGAGGATAGATGGATTTTTCAAGTGGTTTGTTTTTTTTTTTTTTGTGAGATGGAGCCTTTATATAATTATTTGGTAATATAATCAAAAATCATGGGCTAATTAACCTGAAAATGCTCAGGAACATATAATACTCTCTCAATTGACATCTGAAAAAAACAGCCTTGGTGGAAGTATGCACTCTCCAACTGCCCTCTAGTTTAAATATTGTAATTATTTCAATAACTTTTACGTTATTCTTCTGAGCTATTAGCTCTTTTTCACTTCTAAGTGCAAAGATTATTGGGAGCGTTACCCTTTAACTTCAAACCCTTCATCTGAAGATGTTTATGGTGGGTTCAAACACTGTTGCCAACTCCTCAGTAAGGAAAGTAGCTATTGGCTGTCTTAAAAGTCGACAAAAGTCGATAAATGACGTCATCACCTAATTTCCATAATTGGTCATTTGCATGTAATTGTAATGGATGCTGTAGTAGAGAAGAATAATGTCACGGGAGAGACAAAAAGTGAGTAAAAACACCCTAAATATGTTTAGAACTACAAAGTAACTTTCTTTTGTTGATTTTTGGTTTGTTTGTTTTAATTTTGCCATTTAAATAGGCCATCATTCTAAAATTAACTTTATGACTTTAATGCTTTGTCTAGACCCACATTACATAAATTAATTTTTTCCTGCATTGTTAAATGTTAGAATAGCTATCAAATTTAATCAAAAGACTTATGTGGGTGAACTTGCTAGCTCTACGTCCAACCCTCCTCCTTTATCCATGCTTGGGACCAGCAAAGTGACCCAAAAGAGACACTCTGGCAGAGTTACTTGTTTTTGTTTGTTTTATTATTATTATTTTTATTCATTTATTTTTTTAAGTTTGGTTTAGTTGTTAACCTTATGTTCCACTTAAGAGCCTACAAGAAGTCATTAAAACATGAACATTTTTTTCCATAACTATAACATTTTTAACCTTTTTTTATGAGTGTTTTAACTGGACAACATTCACAACTGAAATTAACAAAAAAAGAGTCAGAAAAAAACTGTAGTGGCAATATAAGAAAATGATGGTAACTAGTCTGGCCCTAATTCAGGGTCATTGTTTTTTCTGGACCCGAGTGGTATGGATCTCCTCTCTGACTGCAGCTAAGCTAACTGCTGCACTGTTGTGTTGCTAGATATGATAGTTTTAGGGCTTATATAATATATGATCAAACTTTTTAAGAAGGCCAAATATCCGATAGTTTTGGCATTTCCATGCACACCCCCCTTCCCAAATGTTTTGATTTACGTGAACACCAACATATCGCCAGAAACTGAAGCTTGCCCTTACTTGATCAGCTCATACCTCCTGGGTTGGCTGGCTGGCTGGCCCCTCCACACTGTCTGCCACTGCCAGTCAGTCACATCAGCAGCACTCAGATCATGCTTCTTTACTGTACGAGCACCGCAACAAACATAAAAAGTGAACATGAGTTTGGGCTCGGAGGGAAAAAAAAGGAAAAGAGTCCGGCAGCACTGACACAGACGCTGGTAAGAAAACAAAGCAACCCTGCCGGGGCAGTCACAGCAGCTTTATCGCCCTGCCTTGGCGTTATACTGTTCCGCATACATTTAAGGGATGGCTTCAACCTGTTGCTGGGAAGAAGGCTAAAGCACTTTGCTGCTGCTGTAGCATTCAATTGGTATCAAACATTGCAGTTCTGAAAAAACTATTAATTTATTGTAACTGCAACACTGCTGCTGCATGAGGCTACTGTGAGACTGACCGAGACTGCCTGTGATTGCTTTGGGATGGGAAGGGGACAGGAGAGCCTCACGGTACCACCCACTGCTTGTTGAGGATGATAATTGCAGAGCAATCTGTGGTGTAGTGAGTGTGGTGTGTACGTGCTGCCGTACCCGCCCCTGGTGCAATGTCAGGCGGGCATGGCCCTTGTATATGAATAGTCCTGTTCTTATAATAAAGTGTGAACTTGGTGCATGACAGACAAGACTCCTGTCTCTTATTTTACACGCATAACATTTGGCGACAAGGATAAAAATTATGGGAGCGTACGGGCTACCTCCACCACTAGCACTGTTTCTAGAGTACACGGAAGAGCCGGTGATCCTGTGGCCGCAGTGGAGGGCCATGTTCAAGAATTACATCAGGGCGCTGGGCTTAAGTAGGCTCGACGGGAGATGACAGCAAGCACTCCAGGCCCATAATCTCGGCGCGGAGGGCCAAAGAATTCTCGGTACGTTGGGTGAAACTGAATACTATGAGGATGCTGCCGAGCAGCTGGCCGAGTACTTCAACGAGCAGATGAGGACCACAAAGCTGTGGGTAATGGAGCTGGTGGCACCAGGAACGGCTAAGCTAGTTAGCTGGGGGAAGCTAACGACTCGTTCTGTGCCTATGGACAGGTTAGCTGCTAAGCTAACTTCACGGCAAAACCAAGCTACGAGCTACTAGCTAGACTTCGAGGTAGGACAGCGGCCACGAATGGAGGAGTTCCCGGTCACTGAAGATGGCAGGCCGGTCAAGGAGCTCAGCACGGTACAGGACCATAGCGCTGATGAGTCAGACGGCACGGTGTGCAGTGACAGCAGAAAGGGAGAGCAGCAGGAGTCATCCCCACAGCTGAAGGCTGGGCAGCGAGTAAGTGATACCATGGAAGCTGAGAACCCCGGGGAAGAACAGCGACAGCCGAGCATGGAGATGACACAGCGGAGTGCCTGGAAAGAGGGTACCAAGAGCAGCGATGAAACGCCCCGGTCGGAGAGTGACACCGACGAGAGTGACGCCGACGAGAGTGACGCTGAGAGCCCCGAGGGAGAGTAACAGTAGCCGGACATGGAGGCAGCACAACAGAGCGCCTGGAACGAGGGTGCTGGGAGCACTGGCGAAGTGCCGGGGTCGGAAAATGACGCTGGCGAAAGCGATGCTGTGAGCCCTGGGAGTGAGCAACAGCAACCGTGTGCCATGGAAGTCGGACAGTATCTCAGTGCTGGAGCTCAGGCTGCCCTGGACGAGGGTGCCGGGCATTATGGCGAGGCGCCCGAGGCAGCGAGTGGTGCCAACGAGCAAGCTTCGGGCCGGAGTTCGGCCACGGGGGGCCGGAGTGTTCGGGACAACGATGGCAGCTGCAGCGGTGTTGAAAGCAATCGAGAGCGGACCGACGAGGATGGCGAGACGGTGTGCCGGACCGAGGAATGAGGCAGTCGGTGGTGAAGAGTGACATTTTTGCAGGAAAGGTTAGTTTTGATCCCAGAGGCAGACGGCGGCCAGGGGCGTTCATGCCGTGGGGCTGCCCGGGACCTCCGAGCCGGTCTTATCTACAGCGGCCATGGGCGTGCATGATTTGGTGCTACCCTGGTCCCCCCGGGCCGGTGTTACCGCAGACTGCCGGTGGACATAGGTGTGACTTAAATATCATTGATGTAAATATGCAGAGATATACTCTGCTGGTGTGCATGTGAGTATGTACAGTATGTATGTTATGGGATTATTTTACTTATTTTACAGACATGGTCCAGTTTGTTATTTTTTTGTGTATATTTTGAAAAAAAAAAAAAAAGGAAAATTGCTGGTTTGAGTTATTTTGTGTCAGTGTGATAGACCATTTTCCTACAGTTCATGATTCCTTGTTCCTTAGTGCACGATTCGGATCCTTAATTGGGGAAGGTCTTGATTGTTTGTGTGTGTGGTTTGCATTTTTGTAGGAGGGGAATTGTGGTGTAGTGAGTGTGGTGTGTGCGTGCTGCCGTACCCGCCCCTGGTGTGACGTCAGGCGTGCGCGGCCCTTGTATATAAATAGTCCTGTTCTTATAATAAAGTGTGAACTTGCTGCATGACAGACAAGACTCCTGTCCCTCATTTTACATACATAACACAGTCGCGCACTTTCACGTCAGTGTCCAAAACACCAGAAAAGTCTTTGATAACACCTGGAAAAGTCGTTAGATTCGTTGCTAGTCGCTTTTCACAAAAAAAGTCATGGGGGGGGGGGGGGGACTGAAAAGTCATCAGATTTAATGACAAAATTGCCAAGTTGGCAACGCTGGATTCCTTGGTGGATTTGTGATGTGGTTCTCAGTGGGAAACAGATTCAGCAATAGGTTTCCATAAGTGAGACTCGTGCTACAATTAAGTTAACCTATAAGCTATAGTTAACAAAGGTGTATCGTGCATTTAATCAAAATCTCCTTTATTATTATACTATATAGTTGTTATCTGTACTGCATACTCAGAATAACTGAAATCACTATACTTTAGGACGTTGCAGATATTTTTCTGGGGTTAAAAAAAAAGAAAAAATTAAGTAAAGCTAAGAATGTTATCAGCATAGTGCATGTTAACTGTCAACCACAACTTGAAATCTTTATCCTAAATCACATTTTAGATACCATTACTAACCAATGATTCAAAACCATTTCTGGGAAGAAAAAAAATGAATATTGATTAAAATTATCACAGAGGTTTTTTATTAGCATTTATGTAATAAAAATATATATGCATACACACAGGCAACATTATAGCAGCCATTACCTTATCATTTTCACACACATTTAAAGATGCACTCAGTGGATATAAATCCCCTTTAAAATAAATCTACAGTGTCTAAAAGTGTATCTTACACCCTTTTAAAAAAAAAACAACAAAAAAAACCTTTTTGGTCTTACAATTGCTTGTAAATTTTTTTTCCATTTTCCTCCTCCTTCAAACACCAGGATCTATGAATATTTTAAGTAGGCCCACCTGTAGCCCATAGCCAGTGCTTAGTCCTGATTGGTTCACCTGTTATAGTGACGTCACAAAAATGGTCGTCTAAACTTGCCTTTTTCCAAGGGGAGGAGCTTAACTGAACTTTCACTGCAGAAAACCCAGACATGGCACATAAGAGTGATTTAGCTCTTTATGTCTTGTAAGTCATAAAAAAAAATGTTGCAGACATGTTAACAAGAAAAAAAAAAAAAAAATTGACTGGAGTGTCACTTTAAATGAGCTGTCCTTGATTTCTTCTATACACAAGTTAGTTATAAGGTGCTTGTCATATTTGTTAGTTGTGTTTGGTTGGTTGCAGGATATTAGATATGGTGATTAGCTCTGGAGGAGCACAAAACGCCTGGTTCACCTGAGATAAAGTGGATCTAATGAGGCATTTGATATTAAATGTTTATATTAGAGGCCTTGCAGTTAGTTAAGTAAGTTAAGCTTAAGCTACCGGAGCAGTCGCTCAGATGGCAGAGCATCCGCCCCACACCTGGGAGGCCAGGGTTTAAATCCCAGCCGGGTCATGCCGAAGACCATATAAAAAGCGGAACTTCCTGCCATCCAGCTTGGTGCTCAGCAATAATGGAACAGAGGAGGGAAATTTGTGGCAGTGCCTTGCATGGCAGCGACCCCTCTGATTCTATATATATATATATGTGTGTGATTAACATTGTAGATAAGAGAAACATAATTTCGTTCTACTGTACATGATTGGCTGTATGGATGTGAATGACAAAGATGGCTTATCTTTAAGATATTTTTTAAGTGCTAGACTGTTAAATAAATCACCATACTGTATGTTGAAAGAAGCTTATGAGAAGCCTGAATATATTCAGGCTTTTCAAAATAAAGCACAACCAAAATAAAGCTTATTCCTTAACTTACACCATTCCCTTCATATCAAAGCTTTAAAATTTTGTAAAGAAATACAATCTCGCAGACAGCTTTACTTTATCATTCTTCTAAATATTAATCTTTTGACATTTTCAAAAAACAGCATATTTACATACAATAAACAGAGGTTTGAAAACTACAGCTGATAAAGTTCCTTCTTAATTTATGTTACAACTGTATGTGAGGTCAGAAGAGTAAAACCAACCTTTACTGCAGACACCCACATATTGATGGGTGTTCGATAGATGAGATTGGCCTTTGATACATTTTCTCTTTCACCTTTTTGTTTAAGGGTGTTGACAAATGCTACAAAAAGATATGCTGTGAAGCAACAGAAGCTGCCTCTCTAAAACAGATACAACTAAATAAATAGTTCTATAACTGATCAAACATTGCACTCATATTGTGTATATACACTTATATCTCCTTAACCCCCCAAAATAAAGTAAGTAACATACAGTACATTAAAGGGCAATTCCACATGTTAAAACCAGAGTAATATTGTGATCAAATTTTCACAGTACAATTATCGTGTATATAAATGTCCCAATCACGGTATATCATCATAACTAAATCTCTCTCTCTCTCTCTCTCTACACGAGTTTGTATTCACTGGAAGAAATAAATGCATTTCTGGATGAAACCTATAACAAAGCCATTATGGTCGCCGACTACTTCAGTGACACTGATAAATTCATTAAGTCTGTGGATGTGCTAAGGAGGCAGGTTGGTCTGGACCTCCTGGATGAAAGGAAGTGTTATCGCCTCAAGAAACACCTGACAGCCCTGCGTAAAGCAGCAGGGAGAACGCCGGTCAAGCGTGCCCGACAGGAGAAATGAATGGCGGTCGTTCCTCTGCCTGTTTTACACATTTTTGGGATATTGTTTGAACAGACTGGTATATGACATTTAATTGACTGTAATTGACTGTCACAGAGCTGGATCTTTGAATAGGTGGACTGCAGGGACTGCTCTGTGTTGTGTGGGGGAGGAACATTTCAGTTTGCACTTTTTCCAATGTGACACGCTTGGAGGAATGATGTTGGTGTGCTTACATTTTTTTGAAGTGTGCAATAAAGGCTTTTTTCAAAGTCAAAGTCTCTATGTACAGGTGTCCCCCTTATCTGTCCCATCAACGAGAATCACTGTCTCAGGTGTTCCACCTTTCATCACTGACGAGCAGCTGGCGACGGAGCTCCGCAGATTTGGGAAGTTTGCGGGCCCGTTTACGACTCTGCCTTTGGGATGCAAGGCCGCCAAGTTCAAACATGTGAAATCGCTCAGGCGGCAGGTGTTCATGTTTCTCGACTCGCCCACTCAGACTCTGGAAGTCTCCTTCAGGGTCAAGCACGGGGACGGATCTTACATGGTGTATGCGAGCTCGGGACAGATGAAGTGTTTTGAATGTGGAGACGTGGGCCATAAACGGTTCGCTTGTCCGCACAGGCAGCGGGCGGAGGGCCCTGACGGCGCCGCAGATGGTGCCGCCGGCGAGCCCTCCACTCACGCCGCAGCTGCGGACGGCAGCACGGCCTCCGCTCCCGCTACCCCAGCTCCGGAGCCTGCCGCTGTGTCTGTGGACAGCCCGGCTGCGCTGCACGCGGCCCAGCTTGCGGTCGGGAGCGTGGATGGCGATGTCGCCAAAAAGGTCACTGATGGTGCGTCACAATCATCTCGCTGTGTGACGTCAGCGGCTGTGCCTCCGCCAGCTGCTGCCGCTTCGGAGGTGGGGACGGAGCACCGACCTGACGGTGCGTCACAATCATCTCGCTGTGTGACGTCAGTGGCTGTGCCTCCGCCAGCTGCTGCCGCTTCGGAGGAGGGGACAGAGCACCAACCTGATGGTGCGTCAGAATCTCGCTGTGTGACATCAGCAGCTGTGCTTCCGGCGGCTGCTACCGTTACACAGCGGGGGATGGAACAGCGACAGTCACCTGCTGAGGGTGGCGTCCAGGAAAATGTGGCCCATGATGAATCCACTGGCCCGGGAGAACCAAGCAGTCAGCTGAGTTGTGCTGCCGAGGAAATGGAATCTGACAACGACACTGTGTCTAATGCTGAGTCTATTGAGGCAAAATGCAGTACAAACACGAGTTTGTATTCACTGGAAGAAATAAATGCATTCCTGGACGCAACCTATAACAAAGCCATTAGGGTTGCCGACTACTTCAGTGACACTGATAAATTCATTAAGTCTGTGGATGTGCTAAGAAGACAGGTTGGTCTGGACCTCCTGGATGAAAGGAAGCGTTATTGCCTCAAGAAACACCTGACAGCCCTGCGTAAAGCAGCACGGGGAACTCCGGTCAAGCGCCGGGCCCGGCAGGAGGAATGAATGGCGGTCGTTCCTCTGCCTGTTTTACCCATTTTTGGGATTTGTTTGAACAGACTGGTATATGACATTTAATTGACTGTAATTGACTGTCACAGAAATGGATCTTTGAATAGGTGGACTGCAGGGACTGCTCTGTGTTGTGTGGGGGGGGGGGACATTTCAGTTTGCACTTTTTCCAATGTGACACACTTGGAGGAATGATGTTGGTGTGCTTACATTTTTTTGAAGTGTGCAATAAAGGCTTTTTTCAAAGTCAAGTGTCTCTAGAGAGAGAGAGAGAGAGAGAGAGAGAGAGAGAGAGAGAGAGAGAGAGAGAGAGAGAGAGAGAGAGAGAGAGAGAGAGAGAGAGAGAGAGAGAGAGAGAGAGAGAGAGAGAGAGAGAGAGAAATAAGTATTGAACACGTCAACATTTTTCTCAAGCATATTTCTGATGGAGCCATTGACCTGAGATTTTCACCAAATATCAGAAACAACCCAAGTAATCCACACATACAAAGAAATCAGGGCAAGTGTGTTCACAGAACAAGTTATATTTAATAAAGTGGAATGACACAGGGAATAAATATTGAACACATGAAGAAAAAGAAGTGCAAAAAGGCATAGAAAGCCAAGAAACCAGCTGAAATCCATCAGAATTTAGGAAGCCATCTCATCCCCCATCAGTGCAAATTAATTTCAGCTGGTTAAGTCCTTACTGATAGCCTTTAAAAAGATCTGTGAATATCAGATTGTCACACCACAAAGAATTCATGATGGGAAGAAGCAAAGAGCTCTCTCTAGACCTTTGCAACCTTATTGTTGCAAAATATAATGATGGCACTGGTAACAGGCACATTTCTAAACTGTTGAATGTTCCAGTGAGCACTGTTGCAGCCATCCTTCGGAAGCAGAAAGAGCATCATTTTACCATAAGCTGGCCATGACCAGGAGCTCCTTGCCAGATTTCTGACAAAGGAATCAAAAGAATTATCAGAAGAGTTATCCAAGAGCCAAAGACCACTCGTGGAGAGCTCCAGAAAGGCTTGGAGTTAGTATTTTCTTTGAAACAGCAGTACCTGCTAAGTAATGCACTCAACCGACATGGGCTCTATGCCCGCTCACCTCGCAAGACCCCATTGCTGAAGAAAAAGCATGGTGAAGCTTGTTTAAAGTTTGCTGTACAACATTTGGGCAAGCCAGTAAAAATATTGGGAGAATATAGTCTGGTCAGATGAGACCAAAATTAAACCTTTTGGATGCCACAACACACAGCATGTTTGGAGGAGAAATGGAATGCCATCAGTCCCAAAACACCATACCAACAGTGAAGTTTGGAGGTGGGAGTATTATGGTGTGTGTGTGTGTGTGGGGGGGGGGGGGGTCAGCACATGGTACAGGCAGACTTCATATAATTGAAGGAAAGATGAATGGACAAATGTACAGAGACATCCTTGAAAAGAACCTGTTGCCATCCGTCAAAATGCTGAAGATGAAACAAGGGTGGACGTTTCAGTAAGACAATGATCCAAACACACAGCCAAGGAAACTCTCAACTGGCTCCAGAGAAGAAAAATAAAGCTGCTAGAATGGCCCAGTCAGTCACCTGACCTGAATCCAATTGAAAGTCTATGGAACAAAGTGAAGCTCAGAGTTCATAGAAGACACCCAAGGAACCTTCAAGATTGAAGACAGTTTGTGTGGAAGAATGGACTAAAATCACTCCTGAGCAATGCCTGTACCTAGTTTCTCCATACAGGAGGCATCTGGAAGCTGTTATTACCAACAAAGGCTGTTCTACTAAATATTAAATGAATTTCACCAATCATGTTCAATACTTATTCCCTGTGTATTTCCACTTTATTAAATATACCTTGTTTTGTGAACACAGTTGCCTTGATTTCTTTGTATGTATGGATCACTTGGGTTGTTACTGATATCTGGTGAAAATCTCAGGTCATTGGCTTCATCAGAAATATGTTTAATGAGAAAAATGTTGATGTGTTCAATACCTATTTTCCCCACTGTATATACAAGATACAGTCATGTGAAAAAAATTAGGACACCCCATTAAATATTCAGTTCTTCATAAGAAATGTTCACATATCCATGTCTAACGTTTTTGTTTTTATTTGCATTTTTAACATTTATTTTAGCCATTTTAAGTGGGAATAAATGTGGGGGTGTCCTAATTTATTCCTCACTATTTGTTTAGAATTACAGTTTACAGAAAATTTGAAAAAAAGTCTTATTCATTTTTGTTTAGTCGTATTGCATGAATCTCCCAGTATTTTTAACAGTGATATTAAATATCCATATGTCCAAATATGTAAAAAAAAAAACAACAACCCACACACAGGCTTATACAGGGTGTCCTATTTTTTTTTTCCACATAACTGTATCTGTAGAAAATGTGAACAAAATTGTCAAATTGATCTGTTACTTTGCTTATTGTATATTTTTGTCAATACTCTATAAAAGTGTACAAAAATAACAATGGGCCTCATGTAAGAACCGTTAATACAAACAGATTTGTTCATAAACATGGAGTTTGATCAATTTCTGTTAACTTTTGGGATTCACCAATCTTTAAATTTAGTACAAATACAAAAAATTTTTGAGTGGTCCAGACCAATTGTACGAGTTTTGTGTAATAATTTGTAGTTATTCTAACATTAGTTTTCACTAAATGGCTCTATATTTTATTTGTCTGAATCAAGTATAAGAGTGTAAACCCTATAAATTTAATTAGCTGACAAGATTTTATACTTTGATTCAAGTTATAATTAAAATTTCAATAGCTAAAAATAATTAAAAGCAGTATCATTCCATCAATGTCCAAATCATATCAGATGCAAAATATAAGATTCTAAACGTCATTGCAGCACTGTTGCCATGACGAAACCCAAAGAGTGCAGCATTCTTGAAAGTTTTTGAACGTTCCTCAGCATTTGCTGCTCTATGTGATACTAGTTTGATTTTTGCTGACATTCATCAGAAAAGTTGGGGACTCCAAAAATTGCTACATTCGCCAACATTCACCGCTTGGTGAAATACTACCCTTAGTGACTCATCAATGATCACAATGCAAATCACATGGACATCATTCTGATTTTTGTCACCTTCATATGAGGTGTGGGCTTTGCCTCTGGGTTAGGGTCCGTTTTGATAAGCGATTTTGAGAAAAGACTATATTGTATTTTCATAAACTAACATTTTACTGTGAAAATTAACTAAAGTCAATTTTTTACCTTTTTTTTTTTTTTTTTAAACACACACATTTTAAGCCCAAATTGTTGAAATGTGTAATAGCTTACTACTCAGCACAGTGGGGCATTTTCAGTACAGTGCACATAGATGGAAAAACTGACCAAAGTGTGCTGTGCTCACCTGTCTTCATGTTGGTTGGTTTTAACAGGAACATCTGCAGCTAACACACAATGAAATGCTGTATCTCTTATATTCTGATGGATTCTTTCATTTTTGCCCACCCTTTGATACTGCTGCAGACACTAAAATTATATCCCCCCCCCCCCACACACACACACAGTTTTTTGGATCTCTCTTGCAGGACATAGCGTTTGTTGAAACTGGGGTGGCTCATTCGTACTAGCATGGCTTACTAACAAAATGTGCGGCACTTACACATACTAACATGTTCTTGCATGAGGTCCAATAACTTTTAATGGACTGTGTAAAGGCAGCATGATAACTGGAACATGATTTAACATGTGTATTATTAGCAACAGCATTGATCACATCTTTTAATATTGCAGATATTTTCAATGCCAATATATCAAATGAAAACCTTCATGTTCATGCTTCATCATAAATATAAATAAGTTACTATCATACACCTTCATAATGTGTGCAAAACAAAACAAATGGGGAGAATACCTTTACAGGATCTCTCCAGCTACATAAATGGGCCAGTTAGAAGTAGTTAAACGATTACTTCTTTACTATCATGTCTGTAATAATCTTCATTTGAAGCCCTCTGTTGTCCTGGTGTGTATCCTTCCTCATCTTTCTTCAGCCATTGGGATCTCAACACCACTGCCACTACAGCTGCAAGCACCACTCCTGTTACTGCCCCGGAGATGACACCTGGAAAAAACAAACATAAACAACTGTGCGACACCATGAACGTTTACAGACTTGTAAAGGAAAGTACCTGCAAGGACATCCTTGTTCTGCCAGAAACTTTTGCTGTTTGCCATGGCCACGATTCCAGAGACAGGGTTTGCTGTGTGCCGGTGCTTGTCATCAAAGGCCTGAACAAAGAAGGTACAGGTACAGAAGATCATTACTTGTTCTATCCACACCAGTAGGTGTAGAAATAGTGAAAATAATGAGAACAAGTCATACATGTAAAGTATTCCTGTTTACATCTTTGGATTTCACTGCAAAAACTTCCCCACTGTCATCAATTTCCCCTGGTGAGAGAGCAGCTAGGTATTAATTAACAACACAAACAACAAATCCTTTCATTGTTACTCAACATGATGAGAAGAATCACCTTGTTCTGAACCATCTCCTGACCCAGAACCAGGTTCAAGATTCAGGTCATCTCCTGATCCATCCAAATCCTCTGGGAGGGTGGAACACTAATTTGACAGAGAAAAAAAAAGAAGAAAATATAAAGATGTGAATCACAACACTGATTCTATTAGTATTATAAATTATATATTAGGTATAAATTATATTGGGTACTTTTGTTATGAGGGGCAATAAAGGAATAGATCATGTCAGAGGGTACAAAGTCCACCCTAAAGAAACTCGCCTCTAAAAGCCCAGTGTAGTTGACAAAGCAGGCCATTATCACCAACAGAGTCATGAGGAGACAGAATTAAATGATAATGTATTTATTACATGCCCAGAGTGAGGATGAGCTGGCTCCACAATTGTATCACTCATTAAATTACAATTATAGTTGGGGGGGGGGGCGTGAAAAACTTTGTTCAACCAAGAATTTGGTGTTCAGTTAAGAAGAAGAAAGTAAAAGACAGACAGTCAGCTCTTCTCAAGTACACCATGTCACAATTGTAAAAATTTTCACATAAACTAGAGGGCACTCAGAGAGCACATACCTCTGCCAAGGATCTATCTCACAATGTGAAAGAGAAAGTGAAAAAGTAATCCAGAGTCCACATCCCAGATCACCTCCAAAATCTAATGGGTTCCTCTATAGCCCAAGGGCCACCTTTGGTGAACATTTCATCAAAATCCATCCAGCACTTTTTTGTGTAATCCTCATTATCATAGTCTGTCGGGAGCGACAATGAATGTTTCATTTAGGTCTGATCAGATTCCTCCACGCAGCTCTATCCTTTGCCTTCCGCTGTTCTGACTGACCATTTCATGAAACTGCTTGCAAAGTATTTGAGTACCGCTAGCTTTTGCTGGACTAGCGGCACACTCTTGGCAGATAGAGGTATTATCAGTGGCAAGGACAGGCCAAGACAAACTGACTCCAGTATCTGTTGCAATAACTGACCAGATGATAGGTTTGTTTATCTCTGCTCTTTGTGTAGTGCATGTCACGATGCACTGACTGGCAAAAGTCCACCACAGACCTTGTGACAGATGTGCTTATCTGCCAGGATGTCCAGTCTCACCCCGTCTAACTGGGAGTGGTCTACTACAGACCTGTGACAGATAATGTTTTTAGTTCTGTCAGGATGTCCAGTTTCACCCTCCACACCCTCTGAAGGGCGGGGATGCTGGTTGAGTTGCCGACGGCCCGACCCATGAGACAGGTAGTACCAGTTTTCAAGGTTATCTGGTAGCAAGCAAACCAATGCCTGACCTGACCGCATGTCAAGTAATTAGAGTATTTTGACTACATGGCCATAAATTGAAATTAGTAAATTATAATTTGGTTTGTAAAGCAAAGATTAATCTATGTGATCACATAAAAAATTTAAAAGAAAACGATGATTAAATGACTGTATTGCAAATCTTTAAGACAGATAAAATTATGTCACAATAACAACAAGTATGACACTTGGATACAATAATCCTACTAACACACAGACAAATACACCACGATGAAAACATTACCTCCTTGGCAGAGGTAATGAGGAAGCATTTCAAAAGACCTGGGGAAAAATCGATAATAGACTGTCTGCAAAAGATGGACATTTGACCGTTTATGTCCCCTCTTAATCTCTATGCAAAAGACATCATGTAGTGGTGAAAAAGATCAAAAATGTAACACAAAGCTGCCTGATGTGAGGAAGTATAAAATGAGGGAAACCACTGTTCCCTAAAAAAGACATTGGTGTGGGCACCCAGCACACGTGTGGGAACCCAGCACAATGCAGACTGATAATATTCATGCTCAGCAGGGACTGCATATGGTCAGAGAGCCCCTTGAGGGACAACCAGTTAATCACACGATTGATATGTATTGACTGATATGTATATCAATATGTAAATGTGCCATGCATTCTCTCTTGTCTGTATTAAAGAGCTGACTTTACATGCCTCAGGACAGCGCACTCAGAGAACGCACACACACACAGCACAGCTGCAGTGTGTCTCATGATGATGGAGGAATAAAACTCTGAAACCTTCAGCTCCCCGTGTCACGCCTGAACTTATTTTGTTCCTCCACATTATAACATTTTTAGGTTTGCTAAAAAAAACGGGGGGATTTTGATAAATGGTGTTCACTTATGTAGCACTTTTTTCTCATCTCTGCATGACCAAAGTGCGATATAGATTCGGCTATCTACCCATTCACACACTGATGGCAAACGAGCTGCCATGCAAGGCACTGGCCTGACACACCACAAGCAGCTTGGGGTTCAGTGTCTCGCTCAAGGACAGTTTGAAATTCAGACTGCAGAGAGGAATCAAACCACCGACCCTCCGATCAGAGGTCAACCACACTCTTCACCTGTGCCACAGCCACCAGAATTAATTTAATTTAATTGTAAAAAAAAAAAAAATTATTTGTAAAATTTTAATTGTAAAAATGCACAACTAGGTTTTGAGATGTGCAGAACCCCTGCTCATCTCATCTGTGATGAATCGTGTCAATACCATTTTGCTTTGGAAGTTAGAAACATTGGCAATAACCCCAACTGGGGCAGCAATCATGACCTGAGTCTTAGGAGTGATAGGACAATGGCAAAAAAACAAAAACAAAAAACCTACAAATCAACCAGAAAGGTTGAAAAGTAAGGACACTGAATTACAATCTTTATTGTGCAAGAACGAGAGTTGGACTCCACCAGGGCTGCCCTTTGTCATGATCCTGTTCATAATTTTTATGGACAGGATTTCTAGGTGCAGCCAGGGAATGGAGGGTGTCATGCTTGGTGACCACAGGATCTCATCTCTGTTGTTTGCAGATGATGTTGTTCTGCTGGCTTCATCCAGCAATGACCTACAGGTCTTACTGGGATGGTTTGCTGCTGAGTGTGAAGCGGCTGGGATGAGAATCAGTACCTCCGAGTCCGAGTCCATGGTCCTCAGCTGGAAAAAAGGTGGATTGTCCTCTCCGGGTTGGGGACAAGCTCCTGCCCCAAGTGGAGGAGTTTAAATATCTTGGGGTCTTATTCACGAGTGCGGGGAGAATGGGGTGAGAGATTGACAGATGGATTGGAGCAGCATCTGCAGTGATGCAGATGTTGTACTGGTCTGTTGTGGTGAAGAGGGAGCAAAGCTCTAAGGCAAAGCTGTCGATTTACCAGTCAGTCTACATTCCTACCCTCACCTATGGTCATGAGCTTTGGGTAATGACCAAAAGAACGAGATCGCGGATACAAGCGGCTGAAATGAGCTTTCTTCGTAGAATTGCTGGACTTACCCTCAGAGATAGGGTGAGGAGCTCAGTCATCCGGGAGAGGCTCAGAATAGAACCGCTGCTCCTCCACATTGAAAGGAGCCAGTTGAGGTTGTTTGGGTATCTGATCAGGATGCCTCATGGACACCTCAAACTTGAGGTGTTTCGGGCACGTCCCTCTGGGAGGAGACCCCGAGGCAGACCCAGGACTCGCTGGAGAGACTATGTCTCCCAGCTGGTCTGGGAACGCCTTGGTATCCTCTCTGAAGAGCTGGAGCAGGAGGCTGGGGAGAGGGAAGTCTGGGCTTCTCTGCTTGAACTACTGCCTCCGCGACTTGGACCTCCGGAAAAGTGGTAGAAGATGGATGGATGGATGGATTGTGCAAGAATTCCCCAAGATGGGTCGGATTCCTGGGCATCCTCCATAACTGAAAATATCCAAATCATCCACTAGCTTTCTGATTATAATAGTTCAAAAAAAAAAAAATCTCTTTAAAAAAATCATATTGATCATCCAATATATTGCCAAAAGTATTGGGACACCCCTCCAAATGACTGGGCACTAATGCACAAAGCAAGGTCCATAAAGACATGGATGAGTGAGTTTGGTGTGGAGGAACTTGACTGGCCTACACAGAACTCTGACCTCAACCCGGTAGAACACCTTTGGGAAGAATTAGAGCAGAGACTGAAAGCCAGGTCTTCTCGTCCAACAGCACTGCCTATCATTGCTCTTCTGGAAAAAAATGGTCAAAAATTCCCATAAACACAGTCCTAAACCTTGTGGAAAGCCACCCTCTGCAGCTATAACAGCTTCAACCCTCCTGGGAAGACTGACATTGACGAAAAGGCAGGAGGTGGAGTTGGAGGCAGAAGAGTTGAAGATGCTAAGATTCTTATTGGGAGTGACTAGGAGGGACAGGATTAGAAATGAGTATATCAGAGGGATAACCCAGGCTGAGCAGTTTGGAGACAAAAAGAGAGGCAAGGCTGAGATGGTCTGGGCATGTGCAGAGGAGGGATAGTGGATATACAGTATTGGACAAAGGATGTTGAAAATGGAGCTGCCAGGCAGGAGGAGAAGAGGAAGACCACAGAGAAAATTCATGGATGTAGTGAAGGAGGACATGGAGAGGGTTGGTGTTACAGAGGAAGATGATCCACTATGGAGACCCCTAAAGGGAGCAGCCAAAAGGAGAAGTCCTCATCTAATCTACAAAGTTTTTAGCATGTTTTTTTTCTGAATCATGACTCTATAAAAGCAAGAAATCTCTGTGTGTGTGTGTGTGTGTGTGTGTGTGTGTCTGTCTGTCTGTCTGTCTGTCACGCTTCATAGGACATCATAGAACGGCCTATGATCTCTGCCTGAACATCATAGGACGTCCTATGAACTCAGGCATCATAGGACACATAGACAAATGTGTCTTTATGCTGTCATATAGACCATGTGTCTTTGAACTCTCACGTTCATAGGACATCATAGAACGGCCTATGATCTCTGCCTGAACATCATAGGACGTCCTATGATCTCAGGCATCATAGGACACATAGACAAATGTGTCTTTATGCTGTCATATAGACCATGTGTCTTTGAACTCTCACGTTCATAGGACATCATAGAACGGCCTATGATCTCTGCCTGAACATCATAGGACGTCCTATGAACTCAGGCATCATGCATCATAGGACGCATAGACAAATGTGTCTTTATGTCATATAGACCATGTGTCTTTGAACTCAGGCATCATAGGACACATAGACAAATGTGTCTTTATGATGTCATATAGACCATGTGTCTTTGAGCTCAGGCATTATAGGACACATAGGCAAATGTGTCTTTATGATGTCATATAGACCATGAACTCTGGCATCATAGGACGACTCGCGATGTGATGCCTATATGACGGCACATAGACAAATCTGTCTTTATAATGTCATATACATCAAGCTTGCCTTCATGTCTTTATGATGTCATATACAGTGACAGACATCAGGCAACATGTCTTTATGATGTCATATACATCAAGGCTGCCTTCATGTCTTGATATCATATACAGTGAGTCCATTCCGGAAAGCCTCTTTTTGCTCAGATCTATTTTCATGATCCTGTCCATGAACTGGAATTACGACGCACCGATCCCTCAACCAGTGGTCTCGAAGAAGAAGAAGAAGAAGAAGAAGAAGAAGAAGACCCACCAGATGGAGAGCAATAGAATGAGGACAACTGCTGTACGTCAGAAAAGATGCCATGAAGATGAAACACCTGAGGTTCCAGCAGTACATCGTATCCGTCTGAGACAGGAGGACACCCTTCACCAGCATAGGGTACGGCAGACTTTAAAGCACGTTTCTAGGACATTATAGGACGGCCTATGATCTCTGCCTCATCATCAGCAATGTACAGAGACATCCTGGATGAAAACCTGCTCCAGAGCGCTCTTGACCTCAGACTGGCGTGACTGTTCATCTTCCAGCAGGAGAGCGACCCTAAGCACACAACCAAGATATCATATGAATGTCCTTGAGTGGCCCAGCCAGAGCCCAGACTTGAATTCAGTGGGATTGAGGGTGAAGTCATTACTCAGAGGGTGAAGTCATTACTCACTACTCAAGTGACTTTTTTTTTTTTTTTAAAGCAGATACCTCTTTACTTTTACTCAAGTGGTGGGTTTTTTGTCTTTTTTGTTGAGTAAATAATACCATAAAGTAATGCTTCTTTTGCTAGAGTACAATTTCTGCTTACACTACCAACCAGGGATGTGCATAGACATTTTGAGGGGCTGTGGCTATAACCAAAAAAAAAAAATATGCAAAACTAGTGGGCACTCAGAGTGCATACCTCCGCCAAGGCTGTTCACCCAAACTTTGCTCTGCCACTGCATATCAGTCTCCAGGCAAAAAGGCGGAAGTAAAAACCCATCCAGTAGTTTTTGTATAATCCTGCTAAACCGTTGCTAGGACACTGAGCTAGTGATGGCCAAATGAGGCTTTCTGGAGGACTTGAGGCCTTTCATCAAAATGGTTCATATGTGGCGTAACCCCCACAACAGATTGGGACATGCAGAGAGCGCATCTGGAGCAATTAACAGAACAATAGGCAGCCTTCCTGTGTCTAGCTCCTTCCGCTGATATCATGCTGTTTTGTATGAGTCAAATGCAAACATTCATGCCTTCTGCTCTTACTGTATGCAAATGTCCCATGCCTTTCATGCATTGTCTGTAACTGGGTATAAATACCGCACATGTTCTGTAATTCATTCTCTCTCACTCTTCAACTACTGCTCATCTGCACACTTTGCTGAAGAGCCTCCGGGCTCGCTCATGGAGCGAGCTCCGCGACGGCGGTATGATAATAAACCTATTTAAAACTTCACTTCGCTGCCTTATTTCATGCCGCCGCACTGGTGACCCCGAGAATGCACACGCTTTGTGCAACGCAACCTTCTGGTTTGGACAGCCACGCTGATGTCCTGATGGCAACGAATGCAGCACCCGGCGGTGATTCTCCAACGACAAGCGAACGCAGCAGCCTGACTGATCTGCCCTCCCTTCTGCTTCAGGGAGACCTCGACGCAGAGTTTCCAGGCGAAACTCTCCGGAGACCACCCACGACCGGGAAAGCTGAGGAACATTTCATGGTGAGATCTGCACGCCTAGATCGGCACATCCACGCTTGGACCGGCCGCTCTCACAGCTTCTGACACACGATTCTGTATCTCCTTACGAGAGCGCACGCACCTCGTCCTTTCTCCACGACGGCGACCTCCACGGCCGACGGAGTACACGTGGACCTGAACGCACCATGACCCATCTTCAACAACTACAACAGGGATGATTAAGCTCCCTGACCCTGGCTCTCCCTCTCCAGCAGGCCCACCCACGCACAGAACCCCGGCACACGCACCGGGGAGTTAAGAGGACGGCGCACCACGCACGGGACACATACGGCTCCACTGACCGCCTTCCTCCTTCGCCGCTGCACACTGGCCCTTCAGGCTTGCTCGTACACCTGAGGCACGCACGCAGCTTGCTCACTGGATTTTATGGTCTTAGCCATGGCGCTCAACGGGAATTCAGCAGTCTGCGGTCCCCGAAGGCTTTAAGGTTGTGCCCGCACCTAAAGTCAACACGCCAAGTCCCTTTGCTTTTGTTTTTTTATTACAGCCGCCCCTGTTTTCCTTCATGGCCGCTGTTAATCCTCGCCGCTTCCTTTTTTCTTCATGGCCGCTATTAATCCTTGCAGGACTTAATTGCGAGAGGAGCCAGTGACTAATTTTTCTTCTTGTGGATTTCCGAACGTTCAACGGGACAGCCCCTCGACATCGCGGACCAACAAGCAATTTTTGCGCGGCTCAGACGATTTCACCGTCCAGGGCCGGCACTTACTACCCCCCACCCCCCTCCACCTCCGCCTGCACAGAGCTTTCCCGGCTCACTGCCAAAGCTGGACTATCCAGGCCTCGGCCACCTGCCGAGCCCTCTGGGGGGGAGCGTGTGGCGTAACCCCCACAACAGATTGGGACATGCAGAGAGCGCATCTGGAGCGATTAACAGAACAATAGGCAGCCTTCCTGTGTCTAGCTCCTTCCGCTGATATCATGCTGTTTTGTATGAGTCAAATGCAAACATTCATGCCTTCTGCTCTTACTGTGCTGCAAATGTCCCATGCCTTTCATGCATTGTCTGTAACTGGGTATAAATACCGCACATGTTCTGTAATTCATTCTCTCTCACTCTTCAACTACTGCTCATCTGCACACTTTGCTGAAGAGCCTCCGGGCTCGCTCATGGAGCGAGCTCCGTGACGGCGGTATGATAATAAACCTATTTAAAACTTCACTTCGCTGCCTTATTTCATGCCGCGCACATACAGACAAGGCCTCATGTGGGACTTCATTTTCTCTACCAGGCCATCTAGTGGACAAAATGTATACAACATGCTGATTTTTACAAGGGTATTATTGGTTTAATGTATTTTTTATTCATTTCAATAAATGCTTTCAAGAAATATCAGTGATCATAAGGCAAAAAAAATAAAACTGAGGTGACTACAGTGAATGTGCTTGTGCTACTTGTCCACTTTTTAAAAAAAAAAAAAAACAACTTTTCAACAGTCATACTGTCTTTCTCAGTACATTCCTCTCTGTCCTTAATGTCAAGCAGGGCACAATAGTGCCTCAGCATAGTGATGTGTTACTGTTGTATCCAAGCGCTTTGAAACACAACAGACAGTTCACTGTGCAAATAAAAATAATTTTTTAGAATAACCCAGCTGGGACTTGAACCCCAGCTTCCAAGTTTAAGATATTTTACCTCTAAGCTACTACTTAGTCATGGGTAGTTGAGGCTTTCTTGAAGACTTGAGCCTTTCATCAAAATGGTTCATATAGACGAGGCCTCATATGAAACTTATTCAATAAATGTGCTGTTTTTTAAGAAATATCAATCGTCATAAGGAAAAAAAGAAATAATAAAACTGGGGTGACTCCAGTGAATGTGTCTGTGTTACTTCGTGTGCTTGTACTACTTATCCATTTTTATTAAGAAATAATAAATTTTCAACTTACACTGTCCCAGTATATTCAACCCTGGCATTCTCATGCAGGGCACAATAGCAATAGTGCCTCAGCATAATGATGCGTAATAATTAGGGGTGGGTTCAAAAGATCAATATATCGATATGGATCGATCCACGTTTGACTGAGCCGATATCGATCCACAAAATCCGCGGATCGATCTTTTAATATTAATATATTTTAATATAATATTTTTACGTTTGTGAACGTCTGCTGAGTATAATCGGGTCGAAACCGGGTCAGTGAGCCAGGAACAACGGCCGAGAACCATAAACAACCGACACACTAACGGAGCTAGCAAGCTAACGGATATGCTAGTTCTTCTTCTGTGGTGTTAAAACGGTTCTTATCCGGCAAGAGTTTCCTGCCGTGCGTGCTATTTCGTGTTTACACGAGCGGAGATAATAACGTGCATCTCTTAATTTAGCAACAAAAGTCACCGTAAAGATTGTCCTCAACAGCTTCTGAATATTTTTCATAAATAAAACTTCTGTGTTCCCCGCGGCGCGTGCACACGTCTTTCGTGTTTACATGACGCGGAGATAATAACGTGCGTGTCTCTTAATTTAGCAGCAAAAGTCACCGTAAAGACTGTCCTCAACAGCTTGTTAATATTTTTCATAAAGCGGGGATAAACGGATTTTTACTCCGTGCAGAGCTGTGTTGGAACATCAAGTTGACGACTGATAAACGGAAAATGCGCGGAGGCTGAAACCCGTGAAGCAGAGGGAGACTTGGAGCTGCTGAGACTGTAAGTATATCATTTGTTTGTTTTAACGTTTGTGTCGTCAATTAATAATTTATCTGGCATGATGGTGGTTTCTTTTACAAACTATGGACACAGAGAGAACTGTTGGTTAAGCGCTGTGAGTAAATGCAGAATTAAGGTATATTTTATGAGATTGACTTCTGCCACTTAAGAGATGTGAAGAGAATAAATCACAATAAAATTAATAAAGGCTGCAGTACAACAAGCTATTTTTACTCAGTAGAACTAAACTGAAATGAACAAACCTTCTCAGGAAATGAACTGAAACCCTTTTCAAACATTGAAAGTTAATTTGTAGTTAAAATATAAAAAAAAACCCCTAAATTATTAAACCCTACTGTGGTGTGGCGATCTAAAAATATGAATGTTAATTTTACTGTGAAATCTATTCTTTTTATCTGCCTTCAGATGTGTGAAGACTGGAAGCTTCATCCTCACTGAGACCTGAAGGTCAGAGGTCGTCAGTGGAGGAGCATCCCTGCTTCATGTGGATTTCAGCACAGAAGAAGACCTTCAAATTCAAGATTCAAGGAGGTGCTGCCATCATTTTCTCCACACTAACATGCATTCAATGCAATTTAGTTGTTGTAATGACAAATTCTTTTATTTCTTTTTTTAAAGTTCTCAGCAAGAACACAATATTGGTCATTTTTTTTACAATTTTACTGAGCATTTAATTCTAAATAAATCACTGTTTAACAAGAAATTTTTGGCAATCCTGTGCTTTTCTTGTGGTGTTACATAGAACAGCATCACTGTAAACTATGGAAAAAGCAGCTGCTTTAAAATCTGTACTTCCTCACACAACTTTGAGTGCAAAAAAACTCTAAAAGTGCCATAACTTTTTGGAAAAGCTCCCACAAATCCAGGCTTTTTGGGCCACAACAATCACAAAAACAGCTGACAAAATCCTGGAGGGACTGAAATACAGTGAGATTATGTCTGCATGGTTCATGCATTGAATTTGTTTCCTTACTCTGGGTGGTGAACTTGACACGACACACCCTTTGCACTAAAGAAAGCACCTGTGAGCACTTTATGAAATGATAAGTTAAATAATAAAAAGTGCATTATTGTAACTGATTTTGGGTCAGTTCTATATGTGATAATTTATGTATTAACAAAGTTAGAAGCTTCTTGGTACAATTTGCAGCATTAGGTCTCAAAGATTTTTGTTTCATGGGAAGTAAAATGGCTATTAAAATGGTAATTCCCCAGATCGAATCGGGATCGAATCGAATCGATTCAGAATCTCAAGAATCGGAATCGAATCGATTCTGGAAATTAGGGATCGTTCCCAGCCCTAATTCTAACCTATAATGGCCTTATCCGAGAACAATCCCAAAGACAGTGCAAAAATGTTCCCACTGTCGTCTGACATTTCCAACATAAATTATTTTTTGCCAGTTTCATTCTGTACAATCTCAGTAGAGTATGGTAATACCTATACAATATTTTATACTGAGTAAACTTCCCTTTAGCTTCTTTCACAAATTTTCCACATTCTTCCACAATTCTACACCACCCGTCATCATTAATTTCCTCTCTTAAATCTTTCTGCCAAAGCCTTTTCATATTTATACAATCATTACTTAAAAAGTTATTAGTGATTTTATAGAACTGTGAAGCTGTGCGGCGTTTCAGTGGCAGGTCAAAAGAGGAGATAAAGCTGTTATCAACCTTTTTGAAAACAGACATCACACAATTTCTTATCTGTAAGTACTTCCAAAATTGACCCTCACCCTCTAAACCATATCGGTGAATTAAATTTTCACAAGATAAGAATATTCCGTCACTATATAGATCTCCTATAATGCATATGCCACTGGAATGCCACTGCTCCCAGTATATAGTCGTCTTCCCAATATGGATTGCAGGATTATTCCACAGTGATGAATACTTCTGAACATACACTGAGTTATGAATGGATTTTGATGAAATTTTCAGAGAAGGTGTGTAATGGCACGGGGCACAGATGATTAGATTTTGGTGGTGATCTCCCTGTGGGGGTTGGTGGCACTGCCTTGCCTGCTCGGGGTTCCCAGGGGGAGAGCTGCTGCAACCAGCCCTCTGCTTGGCATGTTTCCTGACAAACCACTCACGTGCACACACTTATTTTGCATGCGTTCTCATATATATGCACGCAGACATACACGCACAAGTGTCTCTCCTTTAACAGGTGCGGAAACCAGACTCGTGTTGCGGCATCTTCGGTGGAAGAAGCAGTTTGTCTTTTGTTCGTTTTAGTTGGTGGTTTGTTTGTTTTTTTTGTCTGTTCCCCTCCCTTTTCTTTCCCCCCTCCACACACTTCCTTTCCCTCTTCCCCATCCTGTTGGGTCTTCCATGGGTAAAATAATAAAAGTATTAAAAGTTATTACAGGAGGAGTTTACAACAATATACAATACACAGTTAGGTACTGTATAAGCTCCTCTTGGCAAAGTAAATCTCTTTTGGCGCAATAAGGGTGACAGATCCCTGTTCTGTTTGCCTAGCTGCCTGACAGGACAAGGGGGAAAAAAAAAGATTTTGGTGGTGATCTGAGAGCGCATACCACCACCAAGGGTGCAGCAGGGTTACTCAAAAACTACTGGATGGATTTGGATGAAATTTTAACCAAAGGTGGTCCTTGGGCTGGAGAGGAACTCATTACATTTTGGTGATGATCTTAGAATGCATATCTCCGCCAAGGCTCAATGTAGTGATAGGAAGGCAGGCACCGGTGCGCCGAACGGCGATCCTATCTTATCCAGGAAATATTTGGCGAGGTGTGTTTCGAGGCGTGACTCGTGACGTATGTGTTGTGGTCGGACCATGTGACTGGGTCAGGAGAAATAAACTGAGCAGCGATACCCAGTGGAACTCCCATCCCTCATGTTTTGTGTTGTCATGTTTGACTGTTAAGGTGATTTGTCACAGCCAATTTTCACATGGAGGCTGCAGCAAAAAGACGGACTTCTTCCGTTGGGAACATTTTAAACGCATTTCTCCCATTAATGTATTTTCCACAAATAGGGGCTGTTTAACACAGCTGAGGTGATGGCTTAGTGGTAAAATTTTTGCACTACAAGCGGGAGGCGTGGGTTTGAATCCCAGCTGTGTCATTCTTGTCATTTTATTTTTATTTGCAAGGTGAAGTTTCTGTTGTTTCAAAGAGCTCGGATCATTAGAATACCAGCAATTATGTCTGGATGGTTTGGTTCAAGAATTCCTATGACTCCTGCTCTTTGTTTGCTGGGGGACAGATCGCAAATGTTAAATATTTCAAAACTGGACTTTTCAGTTATCATGGTCGGTTTAATCATGGCATCAAGGATTATACTGAGACACTGGAGAACAATGGAAGTTCCAACAGTGAGAGAATGGACAGATGCGATGGTGGAGACAGCATCACATGAACGGATGCTCAATAGACTGAATGGAGAGATGGGAGATGAGACCTCAGCGTGGGATCGTCTTTGGATATATATGAAAACAACCTTTGACTAATGGTTTAGGATAAATTTTAGTGATTTGCCAAGAGATAACCATGTCCTATTTTATATATTAGTACTTTGTATATTCACCATATGTACGACAAGCTGTCTGGTATTATCCTTTTTTTATGCATCATGTACAGGGCCTTCCAAAGAAAACTTAAAAAGTTAAATTTCAAAAAATCTGTTCATAACGTTTTGAGTTATGTTGCTAACAGACAGACAAACCAACGCTGGCAAAAACATAACCTCCTTGACAGAGGTAATTACAAGGAAAAAAGTGAATTTACAGTATAAGACAAAAGTCAAATATTCAAGACAAAGGTTGCAGATTTAAGAGGAAAAAAGTCATGTGTACAATAACAATCACTGAAAACAATAAAAAACAGAAAACAAATTAAAAAGATGTACTAGACTTCCGGTTATGGCTGCCACGTAAGACGGACGTGTTTCACTCTGCTCTGCTCCTGGAGAAAAAAATCGGCAAATAACTCTCTCATTTGGGACAGAACGTATCCCAGCGTTTGGGCGAGGATATGTCGGCGAAGCCTAAGGCTGGAAAACCAGGTAAAGGAAAAAGCGAGCCGCCGAAACAGTCCAAATTAACGGACTTTCAGGTCTGTGACGCAGCAAATAAAACTCCATATATGGCGGAGGAAGCTGGCAACGGTGCGATATCTGCGGGGAGTGGCGCAGATGCGCTGATGGCTGCCATGAGTTCAATGAGAGCGGACTTTTCCTCTAGATTTGATGGGATTATGACAGCGTTGGAAGGAATAAGAAAGGAATTGGGTGACTGTGTAGAACGAACGGCGCAGATGGAGCTCCGTCTCGCTAGTGCTGAAGATGACGTCACCCGTCTTCAATTAAAGGTGCGCACTTTGGAAAAAAAAAATAAATGTCTAGAAGATAATATTCTGGATTTGGAATCTCGGTCGAGACAGAATAACTTGAGGCTGGTGGGTCTTCCAGAGGAATCAGAAGGTCGGGACGTATATTCCTTTCTGGAAAAGTGGATTCCGGAGGTGCTGGGCAGCGAGGAGTTGCAATCAGCAGTGGTTCTGGAAAAAGCACATCGTATTGGCCCACGGAGAGATAAGGGACCGCCGAGGACCTTAATTATGAAGTTTCTTAGCAACAGAGACAGGATGAAGATCTTCAACGCTGCACGAGCTAAAGGAGAGATTAAACACCAGGATCAGCAGGTGCGGTTCTACCCAGATTTGGCCACAGGAATCCAACAATTGAGGAAGCAGTTTGATCCCATACGTAAGGAGCTGCGCAACCTTGGGATTCGTCATGGTGTAATCTATCCTGCGAGACTGTTGACCACGTATGAGGGCAGAACCCACATCTTCAAGACCCCAGAGGAGGCGCAGGAGTTCATCAAGAAGATCAAAGAAGAAGAAGAAGAGACTGGTGGGAGCTAAGCATGAACAAAATATAAGGTAGAATAATTAAGCATTTGCACAGGCATCTGACTGACTTGAAGTAAACAGCAAGTTTACAAAATATAGATTGTATTATATATTAAAAAACAAAACAAAAACAAAACAATCAAAAAAAAACTATGATGTACAAAGTTGTTAAAAATTTTGGAGTTAAGTTGGAAAACTACAGAGGAGAGTTAATGTTACGTCATTAAAAGCAGTAGAGTTAGGGTGATTGGGAGGATGAAGAAGGAGTGGCTTAGGCTGTTCCCCGTGGATGTGGAACGGTCGATGGCTATATCGGGAGACGGAATTTTTCTTTTGATTTTGGGGGGTTCGCCACAAGTGTGGGAAGGGGGAATTTGTTTGTGTGTAGTTTGTAGGATGAATGTTCAACCACTCATGTTTTTGCTTCTCTGTATGAGCATGTTTACACTGCAAGGTAATCCCAAACTCTCTATTGATCATAAACCAAAGTGTTAATCTTAATTTAACTTCATGGAATTGCAGAGGTCTACAAAATTTAAAAAACTTAAACAAGTTATGAATAAAATAAAAGACATGGGTTCAAAAATTGTGCTTTTACAAGAAACTCATCTAATAGAGGAGGATATAAAAAGAATTAGGAGTAGATGGCAAGGAAGTGTATTCACCTCATCATTTTCATCCCGGGCCAGGGGAGTTATGACTCTCATACATAAATCAGTCCCTTTTCAAGTGAAAAATGTAATTGGAGACAAACTTGGAAGATATGTAATCATTCAAGGTTCTTTGCTATTAGAAAATATAAATCTTGTGAACTTATATGGTCCCAATATAGATGATCAAAAGTTCTTTGCTAATTTATTTCTTATTTTATCATCACTTACAGGGCAACATATAATAGCAGGGGATTTTAATTGTACATTGAATCCAGGTATAGATAGATCAACAGGACTGGATTGTACGCACAATGGATGTAGGATGACTATTAATCATTTTATGAAAGAATTGAGATTGTTAGATATATGGAGAGAAATGAAACCACAAGTTAAAGCCTATTCTTGTTATTCCAGTACCTACAAGACATTCTCACGTATTGATTATTTTTTGATTTCCACAGAATTAAGATCCAAGATTCAAAACTGCTTTTATGATAACATCGTGATCTCTGATCATGCACCCTGTTGTCTAATATATGTAGATAAAAAATTGACAAAGGAAGCAGGTAGATGGCAATTTCAGCATAAATGGCTTCAGGATGAGGAATTTGTCAAGTATATAGAAAAACAGATAGACGAGTACTTTGACATCAATACTACACAAACATCAGCATGTGTAAAGTGGGAAGCTTTCAAAGCTTTTATTAGGGGACATATTATTAGTTATACAGGATCAAAATCTAAGAAGACTCGAGAGGAGAGAGCTAAATTGGAACATAAAATGAAAAGTCTACAGGAAAAAGTGTATGCAGGAAGTGATCCAAGGTTGGAGAATGAATTACTGATTTTGAGAGCTGAATACGACAAAAAATCAGCGAATAGAGCTGCCTCGAGTCTTCTAAGATTGAAACAATCTTTTTATGAACAAGGTGAAAAATCAGGAAAATTGTTGGCATGGCAGATTAAACAATTAGAAATTAAAACACCAATTACTAGTATTATAAGTAAAGGACAGGTAGTTATAGATCCTTTAGAAATTAACAGAGCCTTTAGAGATTACTATGAAAAATTATATGATACTAAAAATGAATTTGATTTAACAAAACTAAATGGGTTTTTGAACGAACTATCTATACCGTGTATTCCAAATGAAAACAGGGAGATATTGGAGTCTAAAATTAGTCAAGAAGAAGTTGGGCTAGCCATTGATAATATGAAATCAGGAAAAAGTGCAGGACCAGATGGTCTTCCAGTTGACCTTTATAAGAAATTTAAGAATAAATTAATAAAACCTTTTTTGGAAATGGTTTTAGAAGCATTTCAAAATAATAATTTACCATCATACATAAATAATGCCTTAATTATATTGCTGCCAAAACCAGGTAAGCCCTCTAATAAATGTGAAAATATGAGACCAATAAGCCTATTAAACGCCGACCTTAAGATAATCTGTAAAATTTTAGCAAGACGAATACAAGAAATTTGACCAAATATTATTAATCGAGATCAGAATGGCTTTATAAAGGGAAGACAAGGCTTCCATAATGTAAGAAGACTATTTAATATTATTTATTTTAATAAAGAAGCACCGGATACAGCTCTCCTATCACTGGACGCCGAAAAGGCCTTTGATAGAGTTGAATGGCCCTTTCTTTTTGAAGTCCTACAAAGGTTTGGACTTGGAAATAATTTCATAAAATGGGTTCAAATAATATACAATAATGCTACAGCAGAAATCCTAACAAATAACAATATTTCAAAACCAATAAAAATCAATAGAGGATGTCGACAAGGCTGTCCACTTTCACCTTTACTGTTTACTATGGCAATTGAACCTTTAGCGATAGCGATACGTTTACATTCACAAATATATGGAATTAAAGTTGGACCAACAGAACATAAAATCTCCCTGTACGCCGATGACATAATTTTGTTTATGTCGAATCTAAAAAAATCAATTCCAACCTTGTTGAATTTAATAAAGAATTTTGGGGAAATATCAGGATATAAAATAAATAAAACTAAATCTTCAATATTAATGCTAAATGAGACCCAGAGAAATTACCCAGCCCCTGAGGTAAATCAATTCAATGTTGTAAATCAGTTTAAATATTTAGGAATCCAAATTGTGCCTAAGCTAGAATCAGTCGCCAGTGTCAACTATGAAGCCTTAATGTCAGATATCAATGAGTTAACTCAGAGATGGATGTCACTACCAATGTCGATGATCGGGAGAATCAATATACTTAAAAGTAATATTTTACCTAAAATACTTTATTTATTTCAATACATTCCCTTATCACCACCTTTAGATTTATTCTCAAGAATAAAAAAAAAGTTAGTGGAATTTATATGGAACAACAGGAGGGCTAGATTACGTCTGTCTTTATTATATTTACCATTTGATCGTGGAGGTCTGAAATGTCCAAATTTTATGTTGTATTATTGGTCGACACAACTGAGGTCTATGACATATTATTTTTCATCAAATGATCTCCCTCACTGGACTGAAATGGAATCATACAATTTACCTTTACCTCTTCCCATATTCATATACTCAGATTCGGCAAAAAAATTACAAAAACAAGTTAAAAATCCATTTGTAAAGCATATGATCAAAATATGGTGTGAAGCTAAAAACTATTTAAAAGAACCACAGTTACTGTCACAATTTAGTCCAATATGGGGTAATCAATATTTTAAACCAGGGAGAGCGGACGCTGTATTTAAAGTATGGAATTTAAAAGGGATACAAAAGATTCAGGATTTATATTTGCCATGTGCAGATAACATAATGTCTTTTGAAGAGCTGAGGATCAAATTTAATCTCAATAGAACACATTTTTTTAAATATCTTCAACTTAGAAACTTTATTCGATCAAATCAAAATAAAGCTCTCACTCGACCTATTTATTCATCCTTGGAAAAAATGATGATGAAAGATAGTAAAAGAAAGGGTATTATTTCAGAGTTTTATAACTCATTGACACTATCTTCAAGTGAAAATTCACTGAAAAGATTAAACTACTGGAAAGAAGATCTGCAAACTGAAATTTCAGAGGAACAATGGGAATTGGCTTGTACAGAAGCTCAAACCAAATCAATAAATGTACGCCTTAAATTGATACATTTCAAATGGTTAATGCGGATGTATGTTACACCAGAGGAGTTAAATAAATATAACAAAAATATACCAGATACATGCACAAAATGCATGGAAAGTAAAGGAACTCTATTTCATTGTGTATGGGAATGTAGATTAATAAGAATGTTTTGGGAAGAGGTGAGGGTAACAATTGAAAAAATAATCTCAAAACAAATCATATTGAATCCTAAATTGTTTTTGTTGGGTCTGTACCCAGAAAAGCATAATTTTAATAAAAGTGAAAGAACATTCATAGACCTCAGTTTGCTTAATGCCAAAAAATGTATTGCACTACTGTGGAAAAAGACTCATAGACCAGATGTGACTCAGTGGTTAAGACAGATGTTAACAAACCTTCCATTAGAAAGAATAACATATATACTGAAATCAAAGGAAATTGTGTTTGAGAATATATGGAGACCTTTTATTGATTATGTAAAAAATTTAAACATAACTTTTGAAGAAGAAGGTGAATGATGTGTGTGGACCTTGTAAATTCCAAACTGGTGAACATAATATGTATACTTATGTAATGGATTGTCTAGACTAAACAGAGGAGCATTGTTGAAGACTTGATTTTGTTGGTGGTTGTTGGTGTTTTTAGTGCATCCTTTTTTTTTGTAGTACTTTAGTGTTAGTGTTTGATTGTTTGTATCATGTTTGTTAAAAAAAAAAAGGTTCAATAAAGATATTGTGGAAAAAAAAAAAGATGTACTAAATTTGTGAGGGGGAAAGACGCTAAATTACAAGAGAAACTGAATACTTTTTCAAGAAAAAAGTATTTTTAAAAAGAAAAAAAACATCAGAAAGACAACGGATAAAAATACTGAAAAGTTATAAAGTTGGAAGAAAAATCATGAGAGAAAAAAAAAAACAAATTTTCATAGTCTCAAAATTTTGAGAAAAAATATCTTTAATTTACAAGAAAAATAAGGAAGAACTATAATTCCAAATACTGTATATGTAATGCAATTTCAAAATCACAAATTTAAAAAATCCACATTTACAAGAAAAAAAAACTAATTTACCATAACATGGACATTTTAGAGAAAAATATCACAAATTTATGATTGTTTAAGATTTACTCTAATAAAGTGCAAATATTAGAATAAAATCTCAGAGTTACATTCTGAGTTAATTGTAGAAAATTTGCATATTTAAAATGAAAAAAAAACAAAACAAGCCTATTTCAGGCCTAAAAGTTTGGGTTATGTGATGGGCTCCTTTGGTCTAATATCAGCTGTGATAGGCTACTATAAAAATAAGGTTAGGGCTGGGCGATATAGCAAAAAAACTTGAATCAACCAAACTACTCATAAATCTGCAGTTTCTTGGACAATTTATTTTTTCCTCTCTCCCCACTGCTGAGAAGAGGCAGTCACAGAGAGCAGGGGCGTAGCCGGGGGGGGGGGGGGGGGGCGGCAGCCCCCACTCAAAAAAAAAAGAAGGAAAAAAGGGAGAAAAAAAAAGTAAATAAAGAGCAGGTTTTGAGTAGTTTGCACTGAAAATATTAAGAAACGTGTAGTTGACAGGTGGCCCAAATTCCTGGCTACGCTACTGGAGAGAGCCTACATGGAGTGAAGTCTTGGCTCATATTAACATGACAAACTGCACTCAATGTGTGCAAGCTAGGCATTCTATGTATTACTGGTGGGCAAATGGACGATACATTAAATATATTCGGCATATTGCCCAGCCCTAAATAAGGTACAAAAGTTATTTTTGTTTTCATCCTATGGAGGGGCAGCTCAGCCAGTGGTGGCAAATTTGGCTGCTGTCTGGGCAACAACATCCCAAACTAACTAACTAACTAACCTGCACTTATATAGCGCTTTTCTAGTCACAAAGACCACTCAAAGCGCTTTCATTAATACTAACCCTCTATTCTAAGGGCCTAAAGGAAACAGATATCTAGGGACAATTTAGAACAGCCAATTAACCTAACATGCATGTCTTTGGCATGTGGGAGGAAACCGGAGAAATCCCGGAGTAAACCCACGCAACACGGGGAGAACATGCAAACTCCACACAGATCACTGTTGGTCGGGGGCTGGAATCGAACCCACGATCCCATGATACCCACAATCCTCCGGCCAAGGGTAAACTGTGCTGCCGCAGTGCTAACCACTGCGCCACCGTGCAGCCCAAACCTGTGCATGTCCTTGCTACCCACCTATACCGTGACTCACTAATGAAACTACAGCTGATGACAATAAGTTGATTTCAAACTGACAAAGATTATGTAGTCTATATCAAGACAAACCCATACAATATACTAAATATATAAGATATATCATAATTACAGTAAACTTATATTTTGTGCTAATTACATGATTGAAGCAGTATAAACTGCTCTAACTTTAGTATGTTTATTCAGTCTAATTCATTTCCACTCATATGAATAGACTGGAGATTATTTTAAATGTGTGTAATATTTATGAAAGAAAACGTAAGCTGAAAATAAACTGACTTTGATCGAAAGTCTCACACATCCGGAAGTGGGAAAGGCGAGCACGAGACTGCGGACTACTCTGCTTGATAAATAAACAAATAAATAAATAAGTAAATAAAAGTGACTTACCAACATGCTGGCCGGGCACATTAAGGCCAGAGCTAAACACAGAGAGGCTGTCAGAGGTATCGACATGTTTCAGCGGTTTGTTCCTCCTTCCTCCCTACAGGAGCCACGCAGGTGTTGCAGCGAACCTCAGCAGGTTCTCCGGCAACTCTGCGCCCGCCCTCACTGAGCAACATCGACAATACAGCTCAGATCAGTCGGAGGCTCTATTAAAGATGGGCAGGGAAGCCACACTCTTGTCTCTAGTAAAACTGAGCATTACCTTATGATTAATTACCCAAATAAAAAAGTGCTAAGCGGAGTCACAAAAAGGAAAGAACCGAGCGTGAGTAGGGAAAGGGAGGCTCAAGTCATATAGGCGTAAATCGGGGTGGGACATTGTTTTGTCGTAACTCGTAAACAAGGAGTGGAGCTGAACACGTCTTTATTATAACGTTGAGCTCGGTGCACCTGGCGTGCACGCAGCCGCTGGCAGAGGTAAAGCGGAAGAGTCTCTCTCCCCCCCCCCCCAGTTGGAGCCCCGATATAACTGGGGCTGGCGGAACCGGAAGCCGGAGCCACCACCCGCACCACACAAATAACAGCTCCAATATCAACAGTAGAAGAACAGTGAACAAATACATAAAATCCCCTTCCCCCTGTACAAAAAGTCCAAAACACACACACACACACACACACACACACACACACACACACACACACACAATCAACCCACCCTAATTTGGAACCCGGATCATCCGCTAAACATAATCAAACCAAAATCACCAAAAGAAATTAGGGGGGACAGGTAGACTGCCGTCCTACCCCCCACACGGCGAGGCAGGTTACTCTGCCCTCTATGCTATATAACAGTCCAGTAAAAAAAAAAAAAAAAAAAAAAAAAACTACTTCCGTGTCTCCTATATAAAATACAATACTAAAATAATCACCAAAACTATTAACACAGAACAAGATTAAACAATCAGAACACATCCATGACTCAGTGGGGATGACCTGTGTGCCCCCCCCCCCCCCCCCCAGACCCATCATCATCAGTCCGCCCCTGGAGGCAGTCCACTTCCCGGACCACAGCTGGTCACCTCAATCCCGAAGTATCTTCTCTTCCACTCCTCCGAACGCACCATCCGTCTGGTTCCGTGCCTTTCCGCCTTCCTCGGGGCACACTGTAGCTCACTAGGATGGTGCCACGAGCCATCCGACAGCAGAAGATAACCATCATGCCGCACATCCGTCACCTGCAGCCCACCCTGGTACCGCTCTATCTTCTGCTTTTCCCTCACCCGCCTGGACCTCGCCTCCACCGGAGTCCAAACCCAGTCTGCGAATCCAAGCAGGGCCTTGCACAGCCTGCGGTGTTTCCGCCTGGCACTCGCTCCTCCAGTGCCACTCGGTCTTGCCCCGACTGCTTGTAGATCTGCTGCTGACCCCGCCCCTGTGGTCCCGTGTTCACCAGTCCTCCACGGCCGTGCTCCGGAAACACCTGAGACCATCATTTGGGCATCGCTCGCCGCTGCAGATCCTCCCCCGTGCCGCCCAGCGGCCACATCCAGGGCAGCTCGGACACTGGCACCGGGGCCCTCCCGCAGCGACCCTGAATGCGACACGGCCTGTCTACTTTCTGGAGTGCCCAGCAACTGTTCATCCTACACAGCATTGTCCCTAACTCTCGGAACCGGTCGGTCCCACAGTCCGCAACCCAACCGCTCTTCCCCAGCGCCACTCTTGATGGAAAATCCAAGGCCATAAAACAGGTTGCAGCCCATGATGTTAGAACCGTAGGCCATCACGACAAACTCCACATCGGCCATCTCCGCCAACTTGTACCAAGACGTCAGTCTGACGGTACCCACCGTGGCCAACTGTCCTCCTCCACAGCCGCAAAGTGGCACTGAGACACATCCAATCCTGTAGTGGGGAAAACATTCTCTAACCGTAGCCCAATTTAGCACCAAACTCTCTGCTCCTGTGTCAACCAGCATTGGTACCAGAACTCCATCCAGAACTACCGTGCAGCGTGTGCGCCCACAGGTACTCGGGGACACTGTGTGTATCACCGTCGGGGTGGAGGAAGTTGAATTCCTACACGGGCTCTCCTGCTCTGCTGACTGGCATACTCTCGTGAAGTGGTGTAGACGGCCACATTTTCCGCAGCGCTTCCCTCTTGCCGCACACTCTCTAGCCTTATAGTGGTGCTTCGTGGACCCACAACCCATACACCTGGGCTTCCCCGGGTCAGACCTCATCCATGCAGCGTTGGCCTCCTCCACGTCGTCCTCGACGCTCCCATCGCTGTCCGGGTCCACTACCTGCGCGGCCATGGAGGATCTTGAATTTCCCAGTGAAAGGCACTTGCTTAGCTCCTGAGTTAGCTTGTCCACTGCTTCCAGCTGTAGCGCCAACTCGACAGCCCTAGTCAGTGTCAACTCACCCGGGAATGAGAGCAGCTTGGAGTGGATTGCAGCACAGTTGGTGTGTTCTGCCAAATGGTTGTGAACCATTTCTTCCTCCAACAGCCCGAACCGGCACTCAGCAGCCAACTGCCTTAACTCCAATATGAACTGCTGGATTGGTTCGCCTACCTGTTAGCAGCGCTGTCTGAACTTAATCCGTCTGACAATGATGTTGTCCGGCACCCTAAAATGGCGGGCCATTAACTCGACCACTTGTTTGTAATTGTCCGCATCTCCAAGCGTGCCCAAAATTCTCTGTCCCTCCATTCCCAGGTTGTGTACCAACAACGCACGAGCCCTCAGCTTCCCCATTCGTCCCAGGTCCAACGCTACCATGTATGTCTGAAAAGCCTCATACCACCGAGACCATGGTACGGGCAGTTCACCCGGGAGCTCCAGGAATGGCCAAATAGGTGTTCCACACGCCTCCATGTGTTTACTTCTCGTCACCAAATGTTGTGTCTTAACTCGTAGACAAGGATGACGCCAGGAGTGGAGCTGAACACTTCTTTATTATAACACTGATCTCACTGCACCTGCCGTGCATGCAGCCGCTGGCAGAGGTAAGGCGGAAGAGGCCGCCCCCCTACCTGCAGCCCATCTTATACAACCGGGGCTGGTGGAACCGGAAGCCGGAGCCACCACCCCACCCCACACAAACAAGAGCTCCAATATCAACAGTATAAGAACAGTGAACAAATACATAATAAGCATGACCCCCACAACCTGGGAAAAAGTCATTATAAACCTTTCTATATCATTTTACATAACCGAGTAAAATGTATTTGAAGCACCAATGCTAAGCATAATGATTTTTTTTCTTATAAATTTGCAATGTTTCTCAGAAATTTGTGACCTTTTTGCAAATTTGCAACCTCGTTGATAAACTTAGCTTTCTTCTTGAAAATTTACAACTCTTTTGTTATAACTTTGCAATGTTTTTCTTGTACATTTTCAACTTTTTTCTTATAAATTTGTGACTTTTGTACATTTTAAACTTTATTCTCATATTTGCAGCATTAATATTCATTCATGAATGTCAGTTATTTTTTTCGGTGTAATGGTTTAACTTTACAGCAGGAAAACTACAGTGGTGTGAAAAAGTATTTGCCCCTTTCCTGATTTCTCATTTTTTTATGTGTTTGTCACACTTAAATGTTTCAGATCATCAAACAAATTTAAATATTAGACAAAGATAACACAAGTAAACACAAAATGTAGTTTTTAAATGGTGTTTATTATTAAGGGGGAAAAAATCCAAACCTAAATGGCCCTGTGTGAAAAAGTAATTGCCCCTAAACCTAATAACTGGTTGGGCCATCCTTAGCAGCAGCAACTGCACTCAGGTGTTTGTGATAACTGGCAATGAATCTTTTAAAGCACTGTGGAGGAATTTTGGCCCACTCATCTTTGCAGAATTGTTGTAATTCAGCCACATTGGAGGGTTTTTGAGCATGAACTGCCTTTTTAAGATCATGCCACAGCATCTCAATCAGATTCAGGTCAGGACTTTCACTAGGCCATTCCAAAGTCTTCATTTTGTTTTTCTGAAGCCATTCAGAGGTGGACTTGCTGGTGTGTTTTAAATCATTGTCCTGCTGCAGAACCCAAGTGTGCTTCAACTTGAGGTCACAAACAGATGGCCGGACTTTCTCCTTCAGGATTTTTTGGTAGAATTCATGGTTCCATTTACCACAGCTAGTCTTCCAGGTCCTGAAGCAGCAAAACAGCCCCAGACCATCAAACTACCACCACCATATTTTACTCTTGGTATGGTGTTCCTTTTCTGAAATGCTGTGTTACTTTTTCGCCAGATGTAATGGGACACACACCTTCCAAAAAGTTCAACTTTTGTCTCGTCAGTCCACAGAGTATTTTCCCAAAAGCCTTGGGGCTCATCAGATGTTTTCTGGCAAAATTGGGATGAGCCTTTATGTTCTTTTTGGTCAGCAGTGGTTTTTGTCTTGGAACTCTGCCATGCAGGCCCTCTTGGATGAGGGCCTGCATTGCAGGCTGCACTCTTGGGGTAATTTTGGTCGGCAAGCCACTCCTGGGAAGGTTCACCACTGTTCCATGTTTTTGCTACTTGTGGACAATGGCTTTCACTATGATTCGCTGGAGTCCCAAAGCTTTAGAAATGGCTTTATAACCTTTTCCAGACTGATAGACCTCAATTACTTTGCTTCTCATTTGTTCCTGAATTTCTTTGGATCACAGCATGATGTCTAGCTTTTGAGGGTCTTTTGGTCTACTTCACTTTGTCACGCAGGTCCTATTTAAGTGATTTCTTGATTGAAAACAGTTGTGGCAGTAATCAGGCCTTTGTGTGGCTAGAGAAATTGAACTCAGCTTTCCAAAGATGTGATAAACCACAGTTAATTTATGTTTTAACAAGGGGGGCAATCACTTTTTCACACAGGGCCATGTAGGTTTGAAATTTTTTTTGACCTTAATAATAAACACCTTTATTTCAAAACTGCATTTTGTGTTTACGTACTTGTGTTATCTTTGTCTAATATTTTAATTTGTTTGATGATCTGAAACATTTAAGTTTGACAAAAATACAAAAAATGAGAAATCAGGAAGGGGCAAACACTTTTTCACACCACTGTAAGTATTGAATACGTGAACATTTTTCTCATTAAACATATTTCTGATGGAGCTGTTGACCTGAGATTTTCACCAGATATCAGTAACAACCCAAGTAATCCATACGGTACATACAAAGAAATCAAGGCAATTGTGTTCGCAAACAAGTTATATTTAATAAAGTGGAATGACACAGGGAATAAATGTTGAATACACAACGAAAGAGGTGCAAAAAGGCATAAAAAGCCAAGAAACCAGCTGAAATCCATCAGAATTTAGGAAGTCATCCCATCCCCCATCAGTGCAAATTAATTTCAGCTGGTTAAGTCCTGATTGATAGGCTTTAAAAAGGTCTGTGAACATCAGATTGTCACACCACAAAGAACTCATGATGGGTAGAAGTAAAAAGCTCTCTCTAGACCTTCACAACTTTATTGTTGCAAAACATAATGATGGCATTGGTTACAGGCACATTTCTAAACTGCTGAATGTTCCAGGGAGCACTGTTGGACTGTGTTGTCATTGAGTCACCACATTCCGAGGCCAAGACTGAATCCAAGTCACCACAGTCCAAGTCCGAGTCACCATAGTTCGAGGCCAAGGCCGAGTTTGAGTCACCACGTTTTTTCAGAGGCCAACTTCAAAGTGTTTTACGATATTATTATGACATATTGTTTATACTTTAATGTAGTCCTTGTTGCCATCGCAAGAAAAATGTACATTATTGACAAAAACATCCATTTATTTTGTTCTGTTTGCAAACACTACAGAAAATTTAATCAAAATGCACATAAACTGTAAAATAGTTAGGTGGTTTCATTTTAGAAGATCTTTGTACAAAAAATAAAATTAACTAAACATTACAAAACATTACACCTACCACAAGTCAAAAACTTTCAACAAGTCAGTTCAGTTGGTCCCAGAATCAAATAATGTTTTCATTGCATTTTGGAAACATTAGGGTCTCGAGCATAGAAGGGGATAACTTTGCTCGATGTGGGCACAACATAATCCCACCCTTGCTAAAGATGCTCTCCACAGGTGCAGTGCTAGCAGGCACTGCCAGAACATTGGAAGACAGAGCATAGAGTGCAGGATATTTCTTCCTTGCAGCTCCATCTGACTTCAAGAAAATGACAGCATCTTGGCCATGGTTTCCATTATGCAGATATCTGGCAAGCTGGGATCTTATTGTTTCCTTCTCCTTACTCTTACATCTCCGTCTCAGGGTATGGTACTTCTGTGACAGTTGCAGTACTTTGGTTGGGGCTTCCTCCTCCTCACTGCTTGCGGTCAGTGATTGTGCCTGCTCCTCACTGTGCTGGTCGGAACAGAGGTGTTCAGCCTCACTGATTACCATCTCTGCAAAGAAGAAACAAACAAAAATAATTTTAAAATTAATGTATTTGATGACACTGATCAAGCACTGTTAAAAACTTTTATCATGAACATTCTTATTACATGTACAGGAAACAATATACAGTGTACAAATAAAAAATATGGACAAGTAATTGCATCTTTAAGAAGCTTTGAACTTGCAAATCTTGACTGCAAGTTCAATCAAGATGATTCAAAGGTTTAATTTATTATTTCAGATTTGTGACAAATTCAGCATACCTCTGAGCTTATTTTTTTACACTTGCCTTGGTGCTCTCCACATTAGCTAGCACCTGTGGGTGTGGTTCCAGCACTGTTGCAATTAGGTACACATGTTGAATGAAAGACTCCTGATGTTTACTACTGTCCGGCTCCACATCCATTTGACAGATGATAAATATACCCCTGAACCGCTTTTCCAGGGAGGTGTGAAGTGCTGCTACAAGAACCCTGCAGTGACAGGCATCTTGCCCCCACTTTTTCAGGTGGCTGTTGAGGTCCAGCACTACAGGCAACACCTGACTGATGGTCACACTCTTATTGCCTGTTACCAAACATGGAAAGAAAAATGAAGTTGTATATTGCACATAGCAACAGAGAAGATAGTTTGTACATTTGTCTCATAACTATTTTTCCCAAAACAAAACTCCCCCCACAATGTTAAAAGGTTTGTTTATGAGATGTATCAAAATTATATTGCTTGTACAGAATAAGCTTAAAATTGTCAAAGACATGATGATATCCAGAGGTTTAACAATAGAAGGAATGCATTAGTACAGAACTCTTAGCAGTTACAGGACAGTTACAATAGTTACACAAGCTGCCACATGTGTTTTGAGTGGCAAGCACATGTTGGAGCTTTAGTTTGTATGCAGCAAAACGTAAAAAATTACACAAAATATTTAGTCACAGCAATACAAAAAGTGCCTTTTTTTTTTTTTTACTATAGATGTTAGTACCACACTGTTTACTTGACTGTAATGATGTGTGGGTAAGAGCACACATTAGTGAAGAACTGGTTCTGGGCCTGTAATTATTTATTTATCTATTTTTTGTCAATTAATAGAAGGTGGAATGATGAGATTAGCTCTCCACAGTGCAAGCAGGTACTCTGTATACTCTTGCGACCAAATACCATGTGTGTTTTTTGTGTTTTACTGCATAAACCCTATTGCTGCCACTCATTTTTGCTGTTCAGTGTTTTGTAACTGCCATGAGTTCTGCTCAAAGCCCAGATCTCAAATTTCTGTTTGGACTTGAAAAGTCTGAACTTGAGCAGCTTAGAACTCAGAACATGAGCTCAGAACATGAGCAGCTCAGAACTCAAGTTCTGTCAGCGACCTGACAGAACTTGAGCTGTTTTGCAATGAAGAGTGGAGAAAAATTGCAGTGTCCAGATGTGCCAGCCTGATTGAGACATATCCACACAGACTCAGTGCTGTGATTGCAGCCAAAAGTGCATTTACTAAATACTGACCTGAAGGAGTGAATACTTATGCAATCATTTATTTCATTTGCAGGTGGATCAGCAGAGAGAGTTAGAGGCACTGTTAGATCCAGAATTGTTTCAGGAGAGACCTGGTTTCACCACGCTGGTGCGTCATAAAGTTTATTTGAAAGAAGAGGCTGTTCCACGGAGGAAATCTTATAGGATCCCGGAGCGATTGGTTCCAAAGATGAAGCAGGAGATTGATCTGATGTTGCAGCTGGGAGTGATTGAGGAGTCAGTCAGTGAGTGGTTTAGCCCGATTGTGCTGGTACCCACAAAGGACGGCTCTTTGAGATTCTGTATTGACTTCAGATATCTCAATTCAGTGTCTAAGTTTGAGTCATACCCCATGCCCCGGATTGATGAACTGTTAGAGAAAGTGGGCAGGGCTAGGTTTATTTCTACACTGGACCTATGCAAGGGGTATTGGCAGGTGGCATTGGCACCGGAAACAAAAGAACTTACAGCCTTTAAAACACCTTATGGCAGTTTCCAATTTACTTGAAAATAAACACGGCTCTGACACATTTGTGGGAAAAGACTGTTCTCTCTCCTCATCCACTTCCGTCGCACAAATGAAGAGCTGATGTGTCTCCTGAAGAACAGGTTGCTGCTGCTGATGACCAGGCTGCTGAAACTCTTTCAACAAGTTAATGTGGAAGGTCTGATGTTTTACCTTCCTGTCAGGCATATATAGTTCATATGTCACTGCACTTAGTTTTTTAGAAATTTCATACGGCCCCTGCCATTGGGCCAACAGCTTACTGTCACACGAGGGCAGCAACAACAAAACCTGCTGACCTGGGTGAAAAACCCTTTTTCTGGCCTTCTTATCATACCAAGTTTTTTGTTTGGCCTGCGCCGTCCTCATGTGCTCCTGAGCCAAAGCAGTCATTCGATCCAGTTTCTCTCTCATCTTAATAATATATGAGACCACATTGTCCTGATCACTCGGTGGACTCTCCCAATGCTCCTTTAATAAGTCCAGTGGGCCCCTCACCTGACGACCATACAGCAGTTCAAAAGGTGAGAACCCTGTTGAAGCCTGGGGCACCTCCCGATAAGCAAACAATAAGTATGGTACCCATTGGTCCCAATCCGAGCCCGTTTCAGAAACAAATTTCCGCAGCATGTTTTTTAGAGTCTGATTAAATCGCTCCACTAGTCCATCAGTCTGAGGGTGATATGGGGTGGTCTTAATACCCTTAATACCCAATAGCTTATATACTTGCTGCAACAGTTTTGATAAGAAATTTGTTCCACAGTCTGTCAAAATTTCTCTGGGTATGCCTACCCTTGAAAATAACTGGATAAGACAGTTGGCAACCTGCCTAGCCTTGATAGATTTCAGGGGAAAGGCTTCTGGGTACCGAGTAGTGTAGTCACAAATCCCCAGAATGTATTTATTACCAGCAGAACTTCTCTCTAGGGGGCCAACTATATCCATCCCTATTCTGTCGAATGGTGTTCCAATAATTGGTAGTGGGTGTAGTTGGGCACGGGCTACTCCCCTAGGTGATGTAATCTGACATATTGGGCACAATGTGCAGAAGTCCTTTATCTGGGTATACATTCCCGGCCACACAAACCTTCTAGCAATTCTCTGCAGAGTTTTTTGAAATGCTAGATGACCTGCCCAAGGAATAACATGTCCCAGTTCCATAATTTTTGGTATGAGGTCCTGTGGCAAAGCTATGGCCATAACTTCACCTTGTTGCTGGTATAAAATGCCCTTTTTAATGACATACATGGCCTTAGCCAAACAATCAGTTCTACCCTGTTTCACACCCTCAATCTCCGAGACTTTATTAAACCATGGTCTAAGTGCTGGGTCAGCTTTCTGTAATTCAGCTATGTCAGGAGGGATGTCAAACTCTACTGACTGACTTAGTTGTGGTGTTTCGTCACCCCAGTTCTTTACAGAAGCTAACACCTTATCTCTTCTCCTTTGAGCCTTGGATTTAGGTTGTTTACTAGGGCCTGCCTCTATCTCAGAATCATAAAATGGCAGCTCCTGAAGACCATTGGCAGCCCTCTGCGCCCTCTGCGCCCTGGTTGTCACCATATTACAAATTTTTTTCAACAGGTGCATCAAGCCTCTGCTCAATAGCACCACCTGCCTGTCCCTCAGTTTGTTCATCTCTAACCTGTTGTATGATGTCCAACAAAGTTGGAACATCATTGCCAAGAATAATTGGATAAGGCAAATCAGGCACAAGAGCTACAGGAAGGAGATAAGTTTGACCCCCCCACTGTTAAATAAACCTCAGCGGTTGGGTACAGTTTTTTATCCCCATGGACACAACTGATATTTATTTCAGACTCATTCCACAAATCCCTAGGGACCAAACTGGGCAGCACAACCATCTGAAAACAACATGAGTCTAACAGGGCCTCTTCACACTGACCATTAAGCAACACCTTTGTTTTATACAGTCCACTGTGCACTGGGGCTGAAAAAGTGGGTCTAGGAACTGAACATAATAGTGATGGTTTGCTATTTCTTGTGGCAGGACATGAATATTGTGTGTGGCCAATTTTATTACACTGGTAACAGCGTATATCGTGACTTGGAACAAAACGTGACTTTCTACTCCCACTATGTTTGCTAACAGTGACCTGACTGGAGCTGGAATACAGTCTTTTCTGCGCTTGACCACCCCTTTCACCCCCATCAAACTTACTCTGTGCGGTGAAAGAGCTGTCACGGTCGAGAGTAGTTCTCCTGCTCCCAGACCTGGCCGGCAGAAAAACCTCCGCCAGACGAGCAGCGTCCTCTGCAGTCTTCGGGTCCCGCTCTTGTATCCAGATTCCCAGTTCCGGGTTCACCATCCGCAGAAACTGTTCCAAAATTATACGTTCCATAATGTCTTTCACCGTTAAGGTCTCTGGTTTAATCCATTTATTCCACAAGTCTTTTAGACGAACATATAGTTCACGGGGGGTTTCGTCCTGATGAATGTCCAAAGCACGAAACCTCCTCCTATATGTGTCGGACGTTATTTCGTATTTGTTTAAAATTGCTTCCTTCACTTTTCCATAATCAGTTGTGTCTGCAATGTCCATCAGAACATACGCGCTCCGCGCTTTACCTGTAAGCAGAGGAGCTAGCTGGATAGCCCACTCTTCTTCACGCCAGCGGCAGACTGTAGCGATCCTCTCGAACGTCGCCAGGTAGTGCTCGATGTCATCCTCGGGAGAGAGAGGATTCAGCCTGGGCTCGTGGTGCATTCGTGTCCTCCTCGGCTGCACCTGCAGCGGCAAATCATCCTCCTGCAGGCCGACCCGACTGGCCGTCACCCCGGGGTCCTCCCCCGAAGCACCGTCGTCACCACTACGTTCAGCCCGGCTCCCATACTCCTCTCTCAGCTCCGTAACCCGCGACTCCATCCGACGAATTTGATCCTCCACAGTCCGCCACCTTTGGTCCCGAAGAGCGGCTTCTTCCTCCATCCGACGATCCCTGACAGTCAGCAAACGAACTAAAGACTTCACCAAGCACGTTAGCTCCTCGAGCTCGCCCAGTCCGCTGACTCCCGGCTCCTCGGCTGCCATACCTGCATCCAGGTCAGACTGCTCCTCTTGTCTCGTCACTTTCCTTCTCGCCATCGCTCCTTCCGTCCCGTGGTCTTTCACCACTTCCACCAAACGTTACGTCTTGCCTGGGAACGGACCACCGCTGCCACCAAATGTAACGTTGTGGCTTAAGGCAAGAGGCTTTCAATCAATTTTTCAATTAACAGTTTTTCAATTTATTCCAAAAACTTACAGGTATTAACTCCAAAACATCCGACACGATTTATCACGACTTGAATTTGTCCATCAATCATTATCATCAATCCTCTCGACAACACTTGACAACTCTCAACAACTCTCGACAACTTGACAACTAACCAACAACAGCTGTTATATACTATTGAGATAATTAACGTCAATTAGAACATACCATATGTCCCAGGTAAAACAATAACATTTTTCCATTTTCCACATATACCCACTAACATCTAAATGACCATAAATAATTCCCCACCTATATACAGAATAAATATAACTAACACACAATAAATAACACCATAAATAATTCAATAAATAATTTAACCCCTATTTACAAATTTAGATCACCCCTCTAACTCACCATAACATGCTTCCTTCCTGCTGGTGTCCTATAAAAGGCATTCAACCCCTAACAGAGTCTTTTGCCCGGACACCCTCAAGAAGCATGTTGGCAAAGGTATGTGGATTGAATAATTACCAATTGTTTACCCAAATAATTAACCATAGCAATTATCTCAAAGGCATTCAAATTAGACAAAGACAGATCCTAGAAATAATGTGTGTACTTTTACAAATAATCATAATAACATTTACAATATTACAAATATAACATAATCACACATACAATAAATCATAACAGTGGGGACACTTCGTCGTCACACTCACAAACTGGGAAATTGCAGTGTGACAACAGCATGATAGTAGACAACCAAACGACAGAAACACACGCATGACAGACAAAGGGATTACCCATGGAAAATAAAACTAACACTGCTATAAAAGCCCATTGGAGTACATTATGGAGTCTGAATAATTACTTACACATACTTTACAATTATCATTTTACAGAAAATTTGGAAAAAGTTTTCATTTTTTATTGTTTAGTTGTATTACATGAATCTCCCTGTATTTTTAACATGAATATTAAATATCCACATGTCCAAATTCCTCACAAAAAACCTACACAGGCTAATACAATGTGTCTTAATTTTCTCACATGACTGTAGGTTGTGGCAGCAGTTTTGGATCAACAAAATCTTGTGATGCTGTGTATCCTGACATTGAAGTTAAAAAATATTTAGATACTAATTGGAAATCAAGCAGTGCAATGTTTTCATGTTATCAGTATGATATGGTGAATACTGAAAGTTCTTTCTTAACCAAAAATCTCTTTTCCTGCACTGGAAAATTGCCAGGAATGCTATGGGGTAAGACAAGGTCATTACAATGGGATAAGGGTGCATGGGATGTGAAATGCATAATTGCACACACTTGCATCACACCAAAAGTGATATATGTAACTGCTGGATGACTCACAGCTGGCTTCCCCTGTCTTTTAGCACTTAATCACTCTTACCAACGTAATTAACCCATATAAACAACAGAGAAGATGCATCTGAAAAGGGTACAAAATTTTTATTTTCAAAATACAGATGTTGGACATGTGTAAGATAAGATAAGATAAGCCTTTATTAGTCCCACAATGGGGAAATTCCAGGATTGCAACAGCACAGGGATAGCAACACTCAGAGCAACAATCAGAAGGCAAGAAAAAACAACATCTAGTAAACATATGTCCATATTACTATAAATGTATATATATAGACACACAGTGCAGAGCATTATGGTTGGTTGGTGAATGTGCAGCAGAAAGTCTAAGCTCTCTCTCCGCGGATGCGGCGGGCCAGCTGGAAGTCTTTGGGCATGATGGTGACCCCCTTAGCGAAGAAGAGACCACCAGGTGGGCCTCGCTGGTCTCCTGCAGAGCCATGACGGTGAAGCTCAGGAAACGCAGGACGGTCTTGAAGTCCTGAGCGATCTCCCTCACCAGGCGCTGGACGGGCAGCTTACGGATGAGCAGCTCCGTGGATTTCTTTCTTTCAAAGGTCTTTTTATTATTATTAATTGAAGTATCAATACAATACAAAGTATTAGAAATTTTCATTTTTGTTTCAACCAAACAGTAAAAAACTAGAACTTAAAGCCAACAAATGTAAATGCTTCAAAGCACAAAAACCTTTAAATAAACAATAAAAAAAAAAAAAAATACAAAGAAAAATTGTGTGTGTGAAGTGGGGGTGGGGTAAAGGGGATATGAGCTACTCAGAAACTATAATCGTGGGTCTTTCAAAGAAATCAAGAAACGGGCGCCATAATTTATAGAATTTGTTTTCAGAGCCACAGACTGTATATCTGATTTTTTCTAAATCCAAACAGGACATTATATCTTTTATCCACTGTAAATGTGAAGGGGGCGAAGAGTCTTTCCACTTCAGTAATACAGCACGTCTGGCCAATAATAATGAAAATTTGAATACTTTTAATTTGGAACTTGGCAAGACAAGTTCTGGAGCCACACCAAAAATGGCGCATAATGGATCAGGTTTAATTTGATATTGCAGGACTTCAGACATAGTGATAAAAACAGAATGCCAAAAATTCATCAATGCAGGGCAGGACCAATACATGTGAAGCAAAGTGCCAGGAGCGCTACCACACTTTTCACAAGTTGGGTCTATATCCGAGTAAATACGTGCTAACTTAACCTTGGACAGGTGCATCCGGTGTACAATCTTAAATTGAATAAGAGCGTGACGAGCACACATTGATACAGTGTGGATTGATACAGCTCCGTGGATTTCTGGCAGCGACGGATCTCTCTCAGAGCCACGGGCCTGTGACGGCGAGGCCTCTTCACTCTGCCGGTGGCCGGAGCGCCTCTCCGAGCAGCCCTGGTGGCTAGCTGTCTCCTGGGGGGCTTCTTCCTCCAGTAGATTTTACGGGCGGTCTGCTTGGTTCTTGCCATCACTCTTTATTATTCTGTCTTATATTTCTTGCACGCCGCCTAAACTCCAGCCCGGCACCCGCGTCGTTTTCGCTACAGCTCCCAGTATGTCGAGTTTCCCATTAGCACCCATTAGCATCATGTGCCTTCCCATTCATGTGTAGGCACATGAATGGGAAGGCAATGGCATTGTCTAGTTATTATTGCCACACAAGTACTGCATTAGAGCATCTCGTACATCTCTGCCCTGCTCCTCTACACCCTGTGCTGCTGCCCCCACCGGTTCATGTGCTGCAGCTGCGCTGCCCCCCTGTGCCGCCTCTCTGTAACAAATCCCACCCATATCAAGTCGTATTCTGGTGTAATGGAAACACAAGCGGGCCAAACTGACACTAGTGGAAAAGGGGTTCCAGCCCTTCGCCCGCGGTGTCTCCTCTTTAGTTCATCCGGGATGAGGGGCTTCGCTCTGGGCAGCAGCACTGGTCTCCTCAGCGCAATCAGCTGGTCGCAATGTGTGTAAAGCTGTCTATAAAGCTGTAGAAACATCTCAAGGATGATCAGAGGAAACAGGATGCACCTGAGCTCAGTTTTGAGCTTCATGTGAAAGGATGTGGATACTTACATACGTGTGATTTCTTGGTTTTTTATTTTTTATAAATTTGCAAAAAAAAAAACAAAAACAACAACCTCTTTTCATATTGTCATTATGGGGTATTGTGTGTAGAATTTTGAGGAAAAAAATTAATTTAATCCATTTTGGAATAAGGTTGTAACATAACAGAATGTGGAAAAAGTGAAGCGATGTGAATACTTTCTGGATGCACTGTATTTTGACCATGATTTAATTTTATAAAGCAAAAAAAGGTTGAAACATGGGGGGGGGGGGGGTGAATACTTATTATAGGCACTGTAAGTGATGCAGTATGACCATCAGATGATGGATGGTGTGTGAGGGGATTTTGGTGAAGCTGCACTTAATACCTGAGAAGCTTTTGAATTTTATTTCAAATAAATATTTCCCAAAAAATATGAAAAAATGTTTTTTTTACCCAAACTAAGTGATGTAGTCTGACCATCAGATGATGGATGGTGTATGAGGTGACTGGTGACGCTGCACTCAGTAATTTAGAAGCTCTTATAGTGACACTCCAGTAAAAATCAAGTTTTTTTTCTGTTGTTTACATGTCTGTAACATGTTTCTTGTGATTTACAAGACATACTGTATCAAGAGTAAAATCATTCCAAACTCCCAAGTATGTGTTTTTCCCACTATTAATGTGTGCTTAAGCTCCACCCCCATGTTGGATATTGTATATAGTAGTTTATTATTGAGTGTACCAATATGGTGGTGCCCTGGGTGTAGGGGGAGGTGACACCCCGCCTCTGGGGGAGGGGTGGGGTGTCATGGGGAGTGTAAGAGGCCACGGCTGGAGACGTTCTGTCTCTTTGCTGTGGACCCTTGGACTGGACGGAGGGCATCCTGCATACTTCTGTATGTTCCTGTATTATTCTAAATAAAGTTAGTAAACTATCACCTCACCTCCTCCTCATTTCCGGACGTAACATTTGGCGACGAGGATATAAGGTATGGAGGGAGCTGCTACTGCTTTTTGGCCATTTCTGGAGGCTCAGGGAGAGTTACCTGTGCCCTGGGCCAGGTGGTGTGCAGCCTGTGATGACCATCTCATCGCTCTGACCCTCGGCGAGCTCAAAAAACTGAAGATGATTTTGGACCATGGTCTGGGTGTGGAGGACCAGAAGATTCTTAACCCTTTAACTGTCCTAGGTGCCATGTGGCGCCTGGGGCAATGCAAGGCAATTCAAGGCCCCCCCTAGTGGTCAAGAGTGGTAAAAAATTTTGTCAATAAAACAGATTTCCAAGGCTATAACTTAAAAGTTACAAGAGATAATGGCTTACTGTATTGAATTGAATTGAATTTATTTATTTCGGATAGTACATTACAGGTTAAAAGAAACTGTATAATATAACAACAAGGTCAAATTAGACAAAGACTCCTTCTACTATACAATTCCACGTGAGTTATCCGAAATGGGTGATGGCTGAAGCCGCAGCTTATATTGCCCACCCATATTCCATCCAAGAATTCAAAGGAGAAAAAAGAGAAAAACAAGACAAGAGCGATTACAATTTAAAACAAGGCTAAGACAAAATGTGACTGAGAGAAAAAAGAAAACTGAGCTAGTCTAAGTTAAGCGGTTACTATTCAAAAACAAATCTAAGACATAATGTCACAGAGAAAAAAAGAAAAAAAGAAAAACTAAGCTACAACATAACACAGGCTGGAAATGTCAATCCTTATGTGAGTTTACATGTCGTCTTGTAAATATGTTTGGAGTATTTCTTCCTTTAGTTTTTGTTTAAATTGTCCAAGCGTTGTACATGATTTTAATTCAGGTCCAAAATCGTTCCATAATCTGACTCCTTGCACTGAAATACAGTGTTGCTTGGTGGTTGTTCTCACTGTAGGCTTTTGAAATATACATGTTCCTCTGAGGTGATATCGTTTCTCCCTTGTTTGGAACAACTTTTGGATATTTGCGGGCATTGATAGATTCTTCACTTTGAACATTATTATTGCAGTTTTAAAGTCAATCAGATCTTTCAACTTGAGAGTTTTTTGTTTAAGAAAAAGTGGGTTTGTTGGTTCCCTGTAAGCTGCTTTGTTGATTATTCTAATAGCTCTCTTTTGAAGCATAAAGAGTGGATATATGTTTGTTTTATATGTATTTCCCCATACTTCATTACAATATGTCATGTATGGGAGTATTAATGAATGATACAAGGTGTATAGTGTGGGTTGATTCAGCAAATTTTTCGCTCTGTGTAATATTGCAATTGATTTGGATACTTTACCTTTAATATAATTAATATGTGGCTTCCAACACAGTTTGTTATCAATTATTACTCCAAGGAATTTAGTTTCGGATACCCTTTCAATCTCTACACCATTTACACTGAGTTTGGGTACTGGGTTGTTGTGATGGTTGTTAAAGACTATAAATTTTGTCTTGCTTAAATTGAGCGTTAATTTGTTTGAATCAAACCACAGTTTAAACTTTCCTAATTCCTTTCTGAGTGTATCCAGAAGTTGTTCCAAATTGTTTCCACTGCATAGCAGATTAGTGTCATCAGCAAACAATATTAAGTCCATTTTTTCTGAAACTTTACATATATCGTTTATATACATATTGAATAATAATGGTCCCAAAACTGAACCCTGTGGGACTCCACAGGTGACCTTCAGTAACTCTGAGTTTTTGTTGCTAACACATACATACTGATATCTATTCTTTAAGTAACTACTTAACCAGGACAGTGCTACCCCTCTTATACCACAGTTTTGTAATTTCTTTAATAATAGATTGTGATCTACTGTATCAAATGCTTTTTTAAGATCCAGGAATACTCCAACTGAATACTCTTTATTTTCAATGGCTGTTGATATTTTTTCTGTAAATTCCATTAGGGCATATGCTGTTGTCCTTTTGTGTCTGAACCCATATTGCTGCTCACACAATAAATCATTCTTCAGTATGAAGTTGTCAATTCTCTCATAGAATATTTTTTCAAGTATCTTGGAAAATTGCGGTAATAGTGAAATTGGTCTATAGTTTGAGAGTTCCCCTCTGTCGCCTGTCTTGTAAATCGGAATTACTTTAGCTATTTTCATTGCATTGGGAAATATGCCTGATTGGAGGGACAGGTTACAGATATACGTCAGTGGTTTCACTATGCATTCGATAACAGTTTTGACTAGTAGCATGTCAATACCATCGCAGTCAGTAGATGTTTTACTTTTGAACGATTTAACAATTTCAATGACCTCTCTTTCGTCTGTGTTCTTTATGAAGATGGTGTCTTTTACAGCAGTGTTATTGCATATTGTATCACCTGTAGGCACCGTAGTGGGTATTTCTCGGGCCAGTTTAGGTCCAATGTTAACAAAAAAATTATTAAATTCATCTGCAGGTGAAGCTATATTCACACTCGGAGTCGTTTTATTATTTTTTGGAATATTAGTTGGGTAGCTAGTATTTCTGCTTTTATTTCCAAGGATACTGTTGATTATTGTCCATGTATTTTTAATATTGTCTTTGTTTTTTTTCAGTTCTTTACTGTAATAGTCTCTTTTACTACATCTTATTATATGTGTTAACTTATTTTTGTATGTTTTATACCGTTGCTCTGTTTCTTTTGTCCTTTTCTTTAGGAAAGCTTTATATAATAAATTTTTCTTTTTACACGCCTTTTGTAGTCCTTTGGTTAACCATGGTTTGTCAGCAAATTTGTGTTTAAGCTTTTTTTTAACTAATGGGCAGTTTTTTTCATAAAGAGTGGTTACAATGTTTATAAATGTGTCATAGGCTTCATTTACATCTGATACATAGACTTCTGTCCAGTCTTGCTTCAGCAAGTCCTCTTTAAAAGAGCTGATTGCATTTGGTGATTTGTGTCTGAACGATTTTGAAATTTTTTCTGGGTTGGGCCCCATGTGGCCATGGATAAGTGCAAAGGTTGGCAAGTGGTCACATATCATTTATCAATAATCCACTTTTTATTTTCTTATCGAGAACATTGACAAACAGGTTGTCAATAAGTGTAGCAGAGTGAACAGTGATTCTACTGGGATGTGTTATTGTGGGATATAGACTCATGCTGTACATAGAGTTCATGAACTCTGTAACTACATTTTGTTGATGTGGATTCAGTAGATCAATATTGAAATCTCCACAAATTGCTACCATTTTCTTACTAGTAATATTATTGTACAGCTCGACTAATTTATCTCTGAATGTCTCAATGCAAGTTCCCGGTGTTCTATATATGCAGCTTATGATTAGATTTTTTGTTTTGTCTAGGTCAATCTCAACAGTAACACATTCCAAAATCCCTGGTAGTGCTGAGGACATTTCATTTACAAGCTTACATCTATATAGGTCATCAATATACAGTGCAACACCTCCACCCTTTTTTTGAGATCTGTTAATGTAAAACATCTGATATCCCTCTATTGCCATCAGGGGAGCCTGATGGCAATAGAGGCAATAGATGTTAACTAGAAAGATGTAGAATATGATCCAAAGTTTCAGATTTGAATAAATTTATGCATCTAATTTGCATAATGTTGCGGCAGCTATATAATTACATAACTCAGTCAAAAGTGGACTTTGGACAAATTTACATAAAGAATGGTCCAGTTTTTTTTGATGCCAATTTGTCTACAGGGGTATGTTTTTATCTAATCTTCAAAGTATATGAACCAGAAAATCAATAAAATGTCAAAAAATCATATTTCTCTCTTACCTGTTACCGGGAGGGGGCTCGCCTGCCCATGTGGCCGGTCCGTTTTCGTCCATCGTAGCCGATGTTTCTGTGTTTGCTCAGCCATTTACATCATGTACCACATTTACAAACTCTTATCATTACCCCACGTGAATTTTGTTTGTATTATGTCACTATTTTTTCTGTTTGGTGCATTTTTCCTGTGGGAATCCATGCCGCCCGTGGGCGCCCCCGTCTTGGTACAGGGAGCTCAGTTTTTTGTTACATAGACCTTGATGTAACATGTTTACTTAGTAATTTACACCCGTGTACCACATCTACAAACTCTTATGATTATCCCACGTGAATTTCGTTTGTATTACGCAGCTGTTTTTCCCATTTCATGCAGTTTCCTTCATCATTGCTGCTGCGATGACCGATCGTGAAGGCATACACATTGGTGTGTGAGCTCAAAGCGGAAAAAGGAAGAAGAATAATGAGGATTTCTCCTTCTTTGCTATATTCCATGTCAGCCATGATTCCTTCGGCGCATGTCTGCCACCTTCTAAACTGTCAGATCAATAGAGATTAGTACAAATTCTCAGTATAGCCGGGGGACGTCAATAAGTAGACACATGCAGTTGCTGCACTGTGCCACTGGGGGCGCGTGACCCGTCCATTTAATCTGGGCAGTTAAAGGGTTAATACGCTGAGAGGTGGTGATAGTTTCCATGATGTGGCACAGTCAGTGGTGGGCTATTTTCGCGCCCCAGAAAACATGATGAAGAGACGTCAGTTTCAACAGCGACTCCAGCAGCCGAGTGAGTTGGTACACCAGTCTGTTGCAGACCTACGGCAGCTGGCAGGAGAGTGCCAATTCAATGTTTTGGAGGGAGAAATGGCCTGCAACCAGTTGACGGGACATATCCTTAGTTCCTCCATGAAGACACGTCTCCTGACGTTTTCCGGAGAGATGGCCCTGATCACCTCTGTGGAACAGACGCAGCAGTATCAGGCAGCGGATAGGCTGACCAGGAATCTTGGCGAAAATGGAAAGCTGTGAAGGGATGAGAAGTAGTGGCAGGCGCTGGCCATGGTCCTGGATGGCAAGGACGGCTCGAACGAGGAGGGATATGCCGCCACCATTGAAATGAGGACTGCCCCGGGAATGCCACGGTATTGTGGCTGTGGGACCACCAGGCACAGTTGCAATTCGAGGAACTGTCCAGCAAAGAGGAAGCACTGTGAAAAGTGTGGTTTGTTCCGCCACTTCACGAGAGTGACATAATGTCTGGCTCAGGAAACACGCACGTAGGCTCAGGGAAGATTTAATAGTTTTATTCAACAACCAGGTGTGTGTGGATGCGTGTTTGAGATGTGTGAATGGCGTGAGGGTGAACGCTGAGAATCGGGAACAGAGCAGTACGCCGTGCAGCCAGGCAACCCTATGGAGAGAGCAGAGGACAAGGGTAAAAGGGCACTTCACCGAGACAGGCACAAAAGCAATGTGATGCTTACTTGCAGGTGAATGGTGGCTGGCGTTGGCCAGGAGTCTTGCCTGGGAGACAGCATCCTGCTGCGCACACGAGGTGACGTGGAGAAGAGGGATGAGGAGTTGGCGATGACGGGAGAATCCGCCGCCAAGGAATCCACCTGTGCACAGGGGAGAATACTGCAGAGCAGGTGAGGAAATAATGAGGCTTACTTGTCGTAGCGTAGATCAGCAGGAAAGGAAGGAACGATCCTGCTGGAGGTTGAGCTCGGAGTAGAACAGATGGCTCCAGACCGATGCTCTGGGCTAAGTGGGCTAAATAACCCGTGATTGACGAGGCACAGGTGTGCGCGCAGCTGAGGTGGATAACGAGGAGCGGCGAGTTGTGACAGTACTCCCCCCCCCCCCAGCAGCGCCTCCTGGTGCTGGTTTGTCCGGGTGCGCCCGATGGAACTCCGTGATGAGATTCTGATCCAGCACAAACGAAGAGCGCACCCAGGACCTCCACTCCGGGCCAAATCCCTCCCAATCCACCAAGTACTGCAGTCCACGACCTCGACGCCGGGAGTCCAGGATGGAAGTGACTCCCCATGCCGGGTGGCCGTCGATCATCATGGGCGCGGGCGGCGCCCTAGGGGGAGGACAGAGTGGGTCAGAGATCACAGGCTTGATCTTAGAAACATGGAAGGTGGGACACACATGGAGGGAGGGGGGGAGGGCCAAACTCACAGCCACCGGGTTGATAATCTTGGTGATGGTGAAGGGTCCAATAAAGCGTGGGGCCAGCTTCCTTTTCTCGGCCTTGAGGTTGATGTCCTGAGACGATAACCAAACTCGTTGGCCCACCTGGTGATTGGGAGCTGGTCTCCTGTGGCGATTAGCTGTTGAGCTATTGCGCGCCGCCGTGCGCAAAAGCGCCTCGCGCACCCTGGTCCACAAATTCCGGCAGTGCCTCAGATGCGCCTGGATGGAGGGGACGGTCAACTCACTCTCCTGCTCAGGGAACAATGGGGGGTCGTAGCCCAACGATGCTTTAAAGGGAGACATCCCAGTGGCTGATGACCGTGCCGTGTTATGGGCATACTCCACCCAGGGCAGATATGAACTCCAGGAGGATGGGTTGGAGGAGGTGACGCAGCGCAGGGCGGCTTCCAGTTCTTGATTGGCGCGCTCACACTGCCCATTGGATTGGGGGTGATGACCAGAGGAGAGGCTCACCTTGGCACCCAGGGTGTTGTAAAAGCTCCTCCATACCTCAGACACAAACTGGGCCCCCCGATCAGATACGACATCCACGGGGATTCCGTGCAGCCTGACCACGTGTTGGACTAAAAGGTCGGCCGTCTCTCGTGCCGAAGGAAGACCCCGAAGTGGCACAAAGTGAGCGGCCTTGGAGAACCGATCCACAATCGTCAGCACTGTGTCGTAGGTGTTGGAGACAGGGAGGCCAGTAACGAAGTCTAGGGCAATGTGCGACCAGGGCCTGCCCGGGACTGGCAGGGGCTGGAGTAGACCTGCGGGGGGAGAGTTGGAGGATTTACCAGTAGCACACTCGGAGCGCGCCCGGACGTAGTTGGCGACGTCCTTCTGGAGACCAGGCCACCAAAAGGACCGCTGAAGAAGATCCACCAACCGGGAAACGCCAGGATGACAGGCGAATTTGGACGTGTGGGCCCAGTGAATGACCTCCCCCCGAACAGCCGATGGAACGAAGAGCCTATCCTCCGGTCCGCCGCCAGGATCCGGTTCGGTCTCCTGCGCACTCCGGATCTTGTCCCTGATGGACCATGAAACTGCCCCCATGACGCACGAACTGAGAAGGATGGTGTGATCCAGTTCCTCTGGGGCCTCAGGGGAGAACTGTCTGGACAGGGCGTCGGGCAACCCATTCTTTGAGCCTGGACGGTAGGTGATGTTAAAGCGGAACCGAGCAAAAAACAGAGACCAGCGCACATGGCGGGCATTCAGTTGTCTGGCTGACCTCAGATACTCCAAGTTCTTGTGGTCCAATCAGACCACAAAAGGCTGGGCTGCCCCCTCCAGCCAGTGTTGCCACTCCTGCAGCGCGAGCTTGATGGCAAGAAGCTCCCTGTCACCGACGTCATAATTCCGTTCAGCGGGCGACAGGCGTCGGGAGAAGAAGGCACAGGGTTGCTTGACCCCATCTACTGGCGAACGCTGGGAAAGCACCGCCCCCACCCCCGTATCAGACGCATCCACTTCTACCAAGCACTGCAGCGCGGGGTCAACCTGGGTCAGGACCCGGGAGGAGGAGAACTCCATCTTCAGGGTGTCGAATGCTGCCGCGGCCTCCTCAGACCACCGGAAGGGGACCTTGGGAGAGGTGAGGCGGGTCAGGGAGGTGACAATTGCGCCGAAATTGGGAACAAAGCGACGGTAGAAGTTGGCGAAACCGACGAATTGCTGCACCTGTTTCCTGGAGGTAGGCGTGGGCCACTCGACCACCGCCTTCACCTTGGCAGGGTCGGGGAGAACCTGGTTATGGGAGATGATAAAGCCCAGGAAAGAGGGGGTCTTGGCGTAGAATTCGCACTTCTCCGCTTTGACATAAAGCCTGTTCTCCAACAGGCGCTGCAGGACCCGCCTCACGTGGACCTGGTGCTCCTCCCGCGACCTGGAGAAGATGAGGATGTCGTCCAGGTAAACAAAGACGAAGAGCCCCAGGAAGTCTCGCAGGACGTCATTAATAAGCCGTTGGAAGACGGCAGGAGCATTGGTGAGCCCAAACGGCATTACCAGATATTCGAAATGGCTGCTGGGCGTCCGAAAGGCCGTCTTCCATTCATCGCCCTCCCGGATCCGGACGAGATGATAGGCGCTGCGGAGGTCCAATTTAGTGAACCAGGTGGCCCCCTGGAGGGAGTGGAAGGCGGTGTCCATGAGAGGCAGGGTGTACTTGTCCTTTTCGGTGATGTCGTTAAGGGCCCTGAAGTCGATGCACGGACGCAGGGACCCATCCTTCTTAGACACAAAGAAGAACCCAGCGCCGAGTGGGGACGAGGACGGGCGAATAATTCTGGCGTTGAGCGACTCCTTAATGTAACTGTCCATGGCCTCTCGTTCGGGTGCTGACAGGCTGTACAGGCGGCCAGATGGTAGCGGCGCCCCCGGGCGGAGGTTGATGGCGCAGTCGTAGGGCCGATGAGGGGGGAGAGACATCGCCTTGGACTTGCTGAACACTTGGCCCAGGTCATGGAACTCCGGGGGAACCAAGGTGAGGTCCGGAGGGGCGGAGACCGGGGCTGGTGGAGATAAGGTAGGGGCACATGCTGCAGACTGAAGGCAGGTGATCATACAGAAGGTGCTCCAAGCAGTAACACTCCCAGTACGCCAGTCGAGGACGGGGTTATGTAAGTGCAGCTAGGGATAGCCCACGATGACGGGGGACGTAGAGGAGGCCAAGACATAAAAGCTGAGGTCCTCTCGGTGATTCCCAGACATGATGACAGGAGTAGGCCTGGTGCGGTGCGTCACAACTCCCAGAGGGGAACGAGATAGGGCGATCAGTTTGAGGGAAGCAGACAATGGGAGACAGGTTATGCCCAAATGGGTTGCCAGGCTCTTAGAAATGAAATTCTGCTCTGCCCCCGAGTCCACCAGTGCGTGAGTGAGAAGCCCTGTGGGATTGTGGCTGAATCGGATGGGCAGAGAACAATGAGTGAGGGGATTAGACCAGTTAGTGTCCGCGAAGCCCCCTACAGTGACTCGCGGACCCCCTCGTTTGGCTTCGTCGGGCATTGCTCCACGGTATGCTGGTTGTCTCCGCAATACATGCAGAGACCCAGCTCCTGGCGGCGCTGTTTCTCCGCTAGAGGGAGCCTAGTTCGCCCGACCTCCATTGCCTCTGACTCGTTGGCGGACCTCCGAGCAGGTAACGCCAGGGGGCGAGACTGAGGAGCGTGAGTGGGAACTCCGCGCGAGCGGCTGATTGACTTCCGCTCGGCGGTACGCTCCCGCAGCCTGTTGTCCAAGCTACTGGTCAGGGAGATTAGCGCCGATAGTCGCCCTGGGAGGTCCCGGCTGGCCAACTCATCCCACAGACCAGAGCTGAGGCTGCGGAGGAAGATGCTGCAGAGTGACGCCTCACCCCAGCCTACCTCCTCCGCTGCCACCCGGATGTCGACAGTGTAATCCGCCGCCCATCGGTCTCCCTGTTGGAGGCCAAGGAGCCAATCGGCGAGGACGCTATCGCGCCGAGAGTGATCAAAAACCTCGAGGAAGCTCTGCACGAACTGGTCATAGGAGAGGTTTGCATAGCTGGGCTTCGCCATGACGGCATAAGCCCAAGCTAATGCTCTCCCCTCCAAGAGATTAGCCATATAACAAATCCGGCTGTGGTCAGAGGGAAAATCCCCGGGAACGCGCAGGAACACCGGCTCACACTGTAAAATGAACCTCCGTGCTTTGCCGAGTTTCCCGTTGAAGCGAGCGGGGGTCGGTATGGGCGTGAGCCGGGTTGGCGTTCCCGAGCTAGGCTGGCCAGCCACGGAGGCAGCCGAAGCAGAACCGCCATGAGCCGGGGGGAACGCCTGCTGGGGGTCCACACGGTCTAACTGGTGAGTGATGTTAGTCAACTGGTTTAATATTACCTGTTGTTGGTGAGTTATTAGATCCACCCGAGCTTCGAGGGTGGTAAGACGGCGTGCGAGCCCGCTGTCTGCTGAGCCGTTCTGCTGGAGCTGTACTGACATAATGTCTGGCTCAGGAAACACGCACGCAGGCTCAGGGAAGATTTAATAGCTTTATTCAACAACCAGGTATGTGTGGATGCGTGTTTGAGATGTGTGAATGGCGTGAGGGTGAACGCTGAGAATCGGGAACAGAGCAGTACGCCGTGCAGCCAGGCAACCCTATGGAGAGAGCAGAGGACAAGGGTAAAAGGGCACTTCACCGAGACAGGCACAAAAGCAATGTGATGCTTACTTGCAGGTGAATGGTGGCTGGCGTTGGCCAGGAGTCTTGCCTGGGAGACAGCGTCTTGCTGCGCACACGAGGTGACGTGGAGAAGAGGGATGAGGAGTTGGCGATGACGGGAGAATCCGCCGCCAAGGAATCCACCTGTGCACAGGGGAGAATACTGCAGAGCAGGTGAGGAAATAATGAGGCTTACTTGTCGTAGCGTAGATCAGCAGGAAGGGAAGGAACGATCCTGCTGGAGGTTGAGCTCGGAGTAGAACAGACGGCTCCAGACCGATGCGCTGGGCTAAGTGGGCTAAATAGCCCGTGATTGACGAGGCGCAGGTGTGCCCGCAGCTGAGGTGGATGACGAGGAGCAGCGAGTTGTGACAGAGAGCATGTAAGGACTTTGAGCTGGGAGACCAGTGGCCAGAGTGGAGCTTTTCTACACGTGAACCTACAGTGATCCATAAAGTCCACAAGCAGTACTACTGCTTGTGGACATGGGATCAGCAATTTCCACCTTGAACTGGGCCACGGTAAGGAAATTTTCCCCTCATTGTAGGATAAGTGAATTTAACACTTTTGACACCGTGGGTTCGCGACTGCTCTCGGCGAAGTACAAGTCATCATTATAATTACAATAATCTAATCTCGAGCAACAAAAGCGTGGATCAGTTTCTCAGCATCACTCTGAGACGAGATGCTCTTAATCTTGGCAATATTACACAAATGATAGAAGGCAGTCTTAGAAACAAATGTAATATGTGAATTGAAGGACAGATCTTGATCAAAAATAATTCCAAGGTTCCTCACAGAGCTATTAAGAGAAAGAGTAACCGCATCCAAACTGAAAGTTTGATTTGGAAAGGTATTTCTAAGGTTTTTTGTACCAAGAATGACTTCAGTCTTATCTGAATTTAATAGCAGGAAATTACAAGTCATCCAAGCTTTGATTTCCTCAAGACAGGCTTCCAACTTGGCTAAAAAAAAAAAAAAAAAAAAAAGAAAAAGTCTAATCAGAGATTTTTAACTCCTTGGTTCAACACAGAAACTCGTAGCTTAAAACAGAAGACTCGTCAATTAGAAAGAAAATGGCGCTCTACTAATTTAGATGAAATCTATTTAGCTTGAAGAAATCATCTTTTAATTTATAAAAAATCTCTTAGAAAAGCTAGAACGAGTTATTACTCTGCATTAATAGAAGAGAACAAGAATAATCCCAGGTTTCTTTTCAGTACTGTAGCCAGGTTGACAAAGAGTCAGGACTCTGTCAATCCTAGCATCCCCTTAGAGCTTACTAGTCAGGACTTTATGAACTTTTTCAATAATAAAATTTCATCCATCAGAGATAAAATCAATCAGATTCTTCCCACAGTTAACTTAAATACTGTAACTACTACAACTCCTTCTATTGATGTCTGTCTTGATGAGTTTACTCCAATCGACCTTTGTGAGTTAGACAAAATAGTTTCCTCATCCAAACCTTCAACTTGTCTTTTAGACCCTATTCCTACCAGGTTATTTAAAGAAGTCTTCCCACTTATTGGTAGCTTTATTCTTCATATAATCAATTCTTCATTAACTTTAGGCCATGTACCGCAGGCTTTTAAAACGGCTGTAATTAAACCCTTACTCAAAAAGCCAACGCTAGATCCAGGAGCTTTAGCTAACTATAGACCAATCTCTAATCTCCCTTTCATTTCAAAAATCTTAGAAAGAGTTGTTGCTATGCAATTATTTGACCACCTGCAGGGAAATGGTTTATTTGAGGAGTTTCAATCTGGGTTTAGAATCCATCATAGCACTGAAACAGCCTTAGCGAAGGTCACTAACGACCTCCTCATTGCATCTGATAATGGACTAGTTTCTGTACTTGTCCTTTTAGATCTTAGTGCAGCTTTTGATACTATTGATCATAATATTCTACTTGATAGATTAGAACACTATGTTGGACTTAATGGAACTTCGTTGCAGTGGTTTAGATCTTATTTATCTGATAGGTTCCAGTTTGTTCATGTAAATGATGAGTTTTCTCTCAGCTCAAAGCTTAGTCATGGAGTTCCACAGGGATCTGTGCTTGGCCCTACTCTTTTTAGTTTATATATGCTTCCGTTAGGCAACATTATTAGAAAGCACTGTATACATTTTCACTGTTATGCAGATGACACACAATTATACCTGTCAATGAAGCCAGATGATACTAATCAATTAGCCAAGTTAGAAGCCTGTCTTAAGGAAATCAAAGTTTGGATGACTTGTAATTTCCTGCTATTAAATTCAGATAAGACTGAAGTCATTCTTGTTGGTCCAAAAAACCTTAGAAATTCCTTTCCAAATCAAACTTTCAGTTTGGATGCAGTTACTCTTTCTCTTAATAGCTCTGTGAGGAACCTTGGAGTTATTTTTGATCAGGATTTGTCCTTCAATTCACATATTAAATTTGTTTCTAAGACTGCCTTCTATCATTTGCGTAATATTGCCAAGATTAGGAGCATCTTGTCTCAGAGTGATGCTGAGAAGCTGATCCACGCTTTTGTTAGCTCGAGATTAGATTATTGTAATTCTTTATTATCAGGTTGTCCTAAAACATCTTTAAAAAGTCTTCAGCTGATCCAAAATGCTGCAGCAAGAGTTTTAACAGGTACTAGAAAGAGAGATCATATCTCTCCGGTTCTGGCCTCCCTTCATTGGCTTCCCATAGAGTTTAGAATTAAGTTTAAAATCCTTCTTCTTACTTACAAAGCTCTAAACAATCAGGCTCCTTTTTATTTAAAAGATCTGATACTACCGTATCATCCTAACAGAGCACTACGCTCCCAAAATGCAGGTTTACTTGTAATACCTAGAATCTCCAAAAGTACAATGGGAGGCAGAGCCTTCAGTTATCAAGCTCCTCTCCTGTGGAATCAGCTGCCAATCTGGATTCGGGAGTCAGACTCGATCTCTGTTTTTAAGAATAGGGCTAAAACCTACCTTTTTGATATAGCCTACAATTAGGGAGGGATCATGTGTTTTCTGAACCCTCCCTTAGTTATGCTGCTAATAGGTTTAGTCAGCCGGGGGACCTCCAGTAATGCACTGGGCCTCACTCCTTTCCTCACTCTCTATGAAATATTTTTTTTTTTTGCTGGTCATTAACATTTGTTTGTTCTCTCCCATAGATTGAGTCCCCATCGTGCTGTTTGCTCTCTACATGTCTGTTCTTTTCTTCTTCTCTATCCCCTCACCCCCCAGCCAGTCGCAGCAGATGACTGCCCCTCCCTGAGCCTGGTTCTGCTGGAGGTTTCTTCCTGTTAAAAGGGAGTTTTTCCTCTCCACCGTCGCCAAGTGCTTGCTCACAGGGGATCGCCTGATTGCTGGGGTCTTTCTGCAACTGTGGGGGTCCTCCCTACAGTTGATAGTGCTATGAGATGACTGTTGTTGTGAAATGGCGCTATATAAATAAAGTTGAATTGAATTGAATTGAATTAATTGATTACTATCATCTGGCTTCATTGACAGGTATAATTGTGTATCATCTGCATAACAATGAAAATGTATAAAGTGCTTTCTAATAATGTTGCCTAACGGAAGCATATATAAACTAAAAAGAGTAGGGCCTAGCACAGATCCCCGTGGAACTCCATGACTAAGCTTTGAGTTGAAAGAAAACTCATTATTGACATGAACAAACTGGAACCTATCAGATAAATAAGATCTAAACCACTGCAACGAAGTTCCATTAAGTCTAACATAGTGTTCTAATCTATCAAGTAGAATATTATGATCGATAGTATCAAAAGCTGCACTATGACATAATGTCGGACCCAGGGAACACGCACACACAGGCTCAAGTTCAATATAATGATCTTTATTGAATAACCAGCAGGTGCATGGGTGCGTGTATGCGGTGTGTGAATGTAGTGTGGGTGAACGAGCTGCAGCCGGGGGTGAAACAGAGCACCATACAGCCTGGCAACCTTGCAGATATCCTGGAGTTGGCGTCGGCTTGGGCTTTGGGCCTCCTGCCAGGGAGACAGCGTCTGCTGAGCGCACCCGGTGAAGCGTTGTGATGCACGGCGTGATGAAAGGAGTGGTTCTGCCGCTGCGAGGGAGAGAACCGCCCCCAGAGGGATCCACCTGTGCACAGGGGAGAGCCTGGGAGAAGAGGTAGGTTGGAATTGTTGGGCTTACGTGCCAACGGAGGGTCCAACGATGAAGTGCAGGGCTGAGAGGCATCGGGGCATGTGCAGGACGAAGAGCGTATCATTGCAGACGGCTCCGTGCCAACGCTCTAGGCAGCACGGGCTATAGAGCCCGGGGCTGATTACTCCCAGGTGTCCACACAGCTGAGGCAGATGACGGCCCAGAGTGAGATGTAACAGTACTCTCCCCCCGAGCAGCGCCTCCTGGTGCTGGCTTACCTGGGTGCGCCTGGTGGAAGTCCTTAATAAGGCGTTTGTCCAGCACGAACGACTGGCGCACCCAGGACCTCCACTCGGGGCCATACCCCACCCAGTCCATCAAGTACTGCAAGCCGCGACCCTGGCGGCGGACGTCCAGGATGGAGTTGACCGTCCACGCCGGGTCACCGTCGATCAACACGGGTGGAGGTGGAGCATGAGGAGGGGGGGCAGAGTGGGTTGGAGATCACGGGTTTGATCTGCGAGACGTGGAATGTGGGACAAACACCCAGAGAAGGAGGGAGAGCCAGACACACAGCCACAGGATTCACCACCTTAACAATAGGGAAGGGCCCAATAAAACGTTTGGTTGATATGCTGCGTCTATAACCATACCTGCTGACCCACTTGATACTACGGAGCAGGTCTCCTGCGTCGGTTCGCTGCCCTGGTGTTGCACTCTGCTGTGCGTAAAAGGGCCTGGCGAGTAGCAGCCCATAGCCGACGGCAGTGCCTCAGGTGCGCGTGAACAGATGGTACGGCCACCTCCCCCTCTTCTTCGAGGAACAGCGGGGGATCGTAGCCCAACGACGCCCTGAAAGGTGACATACCGGTTGCAGAAGAGACAGTTAGGTTATGAGCATATTCTATCCAAGGCAGATGACTGCTCCATGATGATGGGCTGGAGGCGATCATGCAGCGTAGAGCAGCCTCCAGCTCCTGATTTGCCCGCTCGCACTGCCCGTTGCTCTGGAGGTGATGACCAGAGGACAGGCTCACTGTAGCCCCCAAAGCATTACAAAAACTCCTCCACAAGCTGGAGACGAACTGCGGGCCTTGGTCAGAGACGATGGCCGCGGGGATCCCATGCAGATGCACGACGTGCTGTACCAGAAGGTCCGCTGTGTCACATGCTGTTGAAAGCCCACGCAGGGGGATGAAGTGGGCAGCCTTCAAGAAGCGGTCCACGATGGTCAGCACGGTGTCGAACGTGTTGGATACCGGGAGACTGGTTATGAAGTCCAGCACCACATGAGACCACGGCCTCCCAGGGACCGGCAGGGGGTGAAGAAGGCCAGCCGGCGGAGAAGAAGACATCTTTCCGGTGGCACACTGGGGGCAGGCACGAACGTAGCCGATGACATCCTTCCGAAGCCCTGGCCACCACAACGATCTTTGGAGCAACTCCACCAATCGGGAGATCCCAGGGTGGCAGGCGAGTTTGGAAGAATGGGCCCAGTGGATCACATCACCCCAAACAGCAGATGGAATGAACAATCTCCCGGTAGGGCCTCCGCCCGGGTCTGGTTCAGCTTCTTGGGCCTTCAGGACCTTATCCCTGATGGCCCAGGAGAGGGCGCCCTAACATACGAGGCGCCATAACACACGAGGCCAGAAGGAGGGTGTACTCCTGCTTTTCAGCGGTCTCTGAAGCGAACTGCCTGGACAAGGCATCTAGCTTCGCGTTCTTTGACCCCGGGCAGTAGGTGATGGTGAACTGGAAGCACCCGAAGAACAGGGACCAACGCGCCTGGCGATCATTCAGGCGCTTAGCCGTCCTCAGGTACTCCAGGTTCTTATGATCCGTCCAAGCCACAAAGGGTAGCAAGGCCCCCTCCAGCCAGTGCCGCCACTCCTCCAGCACGAGCCTGACTGCCAGGAGTTCCCTGTCACTGACGTCATAGTTCCTCTCAGCGGGTGACAGTCACCAAGAGAAGAAGGCACAGGGGCGGATCACCCCATCCACCGGGGAGCGCTGTGAAAGTACTGCCCCCACCCCCGAATCAGAGGTATCCACCTCGACCAGACACTGCAGCGCGGGGTCCACTTGTGTCAAGACCCGGGACGAGGAGAATTCCACCTTCAGGGCCACAAAGGCCAACGCAGCCTCCTCTGTCCACCGGAACGGCACCTTAAGGGAGGTGAGGCGGGTCAGGGGGGTGGCGATCGAGCTGTATTTGGGCACAAACCGCCGATAGAAATTGGCAAACCCCAGAAATTGTTGCAACTGTTTCCTAGACGACGGGGGGGGGGGGGGGCAATCCACCACCGCCCTCACCTTCTCTGGATCTGGAATGACCTGGTTGTGCGAGATGATAAAACCCACAAAAGAGGTTTTCTCGATGTAGAAATCACTCTTTTCGGCCTTCACGAAGAGGTTGTTCTCGAGCAGCCATTGAAGGACCCGCCTCACGTGAACCTGATGCTCCTCCCGGGGTTTAGAGAAGATCAGGATGTCGTCCAGGTAGACGAAAACGAAGGACCCCAGGAAATCCCGGAGGACATCATTGATTAGCCGCTGGAAGACGGCTGGAGCATGGGTGAGCCATGGGTGAAGTACTCAAAGTGGCTGCTGGGGGTCCGGAATCCCTTCTTCCACTCATCGCCCTCCCGGATCTGCACGAGATGGTAAGCGCTGCGGAGGTCCAATTTCGTGAACCAGGAGGCCCCCTGGAGGAAGTCAAAGGCAGAGCCCATCAGAGGTAAGGTGTATTTGTCCTTGATGGTAATATCATTTAGAGCCCAGAAGCCACTGCCACTGTGGGCAGTGGCTTGACTTTGCTTGGAGCTTTGCTCGGAGCCAGTCTAGAATGGAGCAGTGAGGCGCCTCCTTCCCTCCGCTAGCCTTGGGTGCGTACCTTGGGCAAGTGCTAGTACACCCGCAGCCTCCCTTGCCAGGGTCACGGCACGGCAGTTATGTCATCAACTCGATGGCATCTCTGGCACTACATCATTGGCGCTTCTGAATGTCAACTTGGCTTCAGCTGCGGCAGGCGTCTCTGACTGTCTACTCGGCTTCAGTTATGGCAAAATACAATGAGCCTCTCTGCGACCATCTCAGCTTTGCTGTGCTGTCGACCAACAGAGTACCTCGCCAAGGGACACTGCCTATGCGCCAAGCAGTGTCGTCATCATCATAGGTGCAGCCCCACAGTTTTCAATGGAAGCACAGTTAAGGAGAGTAGATATGGCTACCGCATACAGGGGAACCGATGCGCCACTCAATACAGCAGTGGCGACAAGTGGACGAAGTCCGTATACTGCTACCGCATCTGGGGTAACCGACGAACAACACCATCGACCTTCTGTTTCGAACTCATGCAAATAATGCCTCAATCTCGGTGCTTGGAATGTCCATACAACCAACGACAGTGAGTCTTCAATCAGACCTGAAAGAGCAACAGCCCTTATCTGTCGTGAGTTAGAGAAAGCGACCATTGACATCTGTGCCCTAAGCAAAGTTCGGCGACCTGGCACCGGAAACGTAGTTGAGAGGAGTCACACAATCTTTTGGAGTGGAGGAGAAGAGAGAACAACTGGCATTGGCTTTGCTATCTCCAACAAGCTAGCTGCTCAAGGTATCACCCCTACACCAATCAGCAGCAGGCTCATGTCAATGCGCATACAGCTAAAGGGAGGAAACAATCTAACTCTCATTAGTGTATATGGGCCGACCACGCAAAGATCTCAGGAAGAAAAAGAGCAGTTCTATGAAAAGCTTGGCAGCTGTACATCTGCCGCCAAGATGGACATCATCATCATCCTGGGCGACTTTAACGCTCGAGTGGGCAAGGACTGGAAATCGTGGCCGAATGTAATTGGAAAACATGGCGTTGGTAAAATGAACTCCAATGGGCTTATGCTCTTAGAATTCTGCACCAGATTCCAGCTCAGTGTCATGGGTACTATGTTCCAACAGAAAAACACCTTAAAGAACACATGGCAACACCTACGTTCAAAGCACTGGCACCAAATCGACCATGTACTATCCAATAAGGCCGCAAAACCATATGTCACAGTGACACGAGTCAATCGAGTAGCAAATTGCTTCACCGATCATAAGCTCCTGGTTTCTAAGTGCCTGTTCTTTATTAATAACAAGAAGAGTGGTACAAGGCCTCCCAAGAAGCTAGACATACATTTGGATGATGACAAAAAAGCATTACTGGAGCTCTTCTTAGACGAAAAGTTGTCTACCTGTAAGACGGACTTTGATGAACTCAGAGTTATTCTCCAGAATGCTGCCACCCATGTCTTTGGCAAAAAGAAACGAGTGCAGAATGACTGGTTTGATGATCAGGATCAAGAAATTCAAAAGCTGCTTCAAGACAAGAACTTGGACAGGCATGTTCTAAGAAGGCGGATCAGAGAGCTAAAGAATGACTGGTTTTGGCGCAGAGCTGAGGAGGCAGAGCAGCACTCTCAGGAGAAGAACCACAGAGAGTTCTATGCTACCCTCAATGCCGTCTATGGCCCTAGATCCAGAAGCACCCATCCTGTGAAGTCCAAAGATGGTGAGCTCCTGACTGCTCCTGACAAGATAAAGGACAGATGGGTTGAACACTTCAGCGACTTATTAAACCAACCAACGGATGTTGACTTGAGCATTGTCGATGACATAGACCAGCTTCCAGTTATTGAATCAATGAGCCTCCCAATTGAAGACCAAGAACTTGACCAAGCCCTTAGAAACACCCGATTAGGAAAGAGCCCAGGTCCAGACGGTATTCTACCTGAAGTACTTGTGCATGGAGGACGCCGCTTAAGAGCTTTCCTACTTGTCCTATTCAACATCTGCTGGACTACAGAGATTATCCCAACCGACTGGATAGACGCCATCATCGCAATTCTGTTCAAAAAAGGTGACAGAAGCCTCTGTGGTAATTACAGAGGAATTTCACTGCTCAGTGCTGTCGGTAAAGTCTTCGCGGGCATTATCTTGCAGAGGCTTCACCTGTTAGCAGAATATATCTACCCTCAGTCGCAGTCAGGGTATCAAAATGGTAGAAGTACAATAGATGGGATTTTCACCCTTCGCCAGCTGATGGAAAAAACAAGAGAGCAGCGCAGATGTTTGTACATAGCCTTCGTGGATTTTGTGAAGGCGTTTGACACAGTCAATCGCGAGCTCCTCTTCATCATCCTTGGCAAACTTGGCTGTCCTCCAAAGTTTATAAGAATCACCAAGAGACTATGCACGGACGTGCACGCCCGACTTGCTATCAATAGTGAACTCACCCAATCCCTTGAATACAACAGCGGGGTCAAGCAGGGGTGTAAACTAGCTCCAACACTCTTTGGCATGTACGCAGCAGTCCTACTTTGGCTCGCTTTCAAAGAAATCAAGCACACCTGCAGCGTACAGATCAGACTGCGTTACGATGGCGATCTTTTTGACCTCCGCAGATTAAAAGAGAAATCCAGAGTCCTCACAGAATATATTAGAGAAGCTCATTATGCTGATGATATCGCGATTTTCAGTGATACACCAGAGGGCCTGCAGACGTTATTATCCTCCTACAATGACGTCGCTAAGAGAATGGGTCTCTGCATCAACACAGTCAAAACAGAAACCGTGTATTGGCAATACAGCTGAGTTCTTTATTGACAACATCAAATTGGCCAACATTACTCGCTTCAAGTATCTCGGCAGTTATGTCAGCAGTGACTGCTCTATGAAGGGGGAACTTGCATCTCGCATCCAAGCAGCATTGTGTGCTTTTGGCTGTCTGCGCAAGAGGGTGTTTGATTCGCATGACCTCACAGTCTCTACCAAAGTCGCAGTTTACAATCAGTGCCTTATGCCCCTCCTGATGTATGGCAGCGAAACCTGGACCCTTTACCAGCACGAAGTCAGGCAGCTTCGCATAATCCAACAGCGTCACCTTCGCCTTATACTAAACATCGACAATTTCATCAGCAATGAGGAGGTGCTGCGGCGGGCACATGTCGAAGACATCGAGATCAAGCTTGTAATGAGTCGCCTGCGCTGGTTAGGTCATGTCTGTCGAATGAATGATGATAGGCCGGTGAAGGAACTCCTGTATTGTGAGCTGGCTCATGGTTCTCGCAAAGTAGGTCGACCCAAACTCCGTTTTAAGGACACATGCAAAAATGCATTGAAGTGTGCCAATGTTTTAGATCAATGGCAATTGGTAGTACATGATAGAGCAGAATGGAAGAACCTCACGAGGAAAGTTTGCAGGGCGCATAATTCAAAGAGAGTGATGGCTTATGAGAAAAGACAGGCTCGACGTAGAGCGGAGAGGAGTAAGGAAGGAACTGTGGATATACCCGTTTCGGGTGAAAGGCGATGATGATGATGAGCTCGGAAGTCAATGCAGGGGCGAAGAGAACTGTCTTTCTTTCCCACGAAGAAGAAGCCTGCCCCCACCGGTGATGACGATGGCCTGATGATGCCCAAGCTGAGCGACTCCTTGATGTACGCCTCCATGGCCTCACGCTCCGGAGCCGATAAGCTGTACAAGCGGCTCGATGGCAGGGGGGCACCCGGGCGGAGGCTGATGGCACAGTCGTACGGGCGGTGGAGGGGGAGAGACAGCGCCTGGGCCTTGCTGAACACCGCTCCGAGGTTGTGGAATTCTGAAGGTATCCTGGACAAGTCGGGGGGTGGAAGGGCGGGGGGGGAGAGGGGGACCACAGGAGAACAAGCTGCCGATTGGAGACAAGCACTCAAAAACAGGCTCCAGGCGAGAACGCTGCCAGTCTGCCAGTCAAAAATGGGATTGTGCAAGCGCAGCCATGGGTAACCCAGGATGACCGGGGCAGCCGAGGTGGAGAGGACGAACAACCGGAGATCCTCACGATGGTTCCCAGAAATGATGGCCGAACCCGGGGCAGTCCGGTGCATTACCTTCTCTAAGGGAGCCTTAGACAGGGTGATGAGGTTAAGGGGGGTTGGCAGAGCTTGGCAGGGGAGCCCCAATTGGGTTGCCAGTTCCTTAGAAATAAAGCTCTGTTCAGCCCCAGAGTCCACCAGTGTGTGTGAGAAACTCAGAGCGGTTGTGACAAAACCTAATAGGCAGGAGACACTTGGATAGGGGATTAGATCAGGATGAGTCCGCAAGACCCCCTGTAGCGACTCGCGGACCCCCCCTTTCTGGCCGAACCGGGCAGGACTTGATGTCATGCTGGTCATCCCCGCAATACATGCAGAGACCCAGGTCCCGGCGGCGCTGTCTCTCTGCCTGTGAGATCTTAGTACGTCCCCTCACCATGGCCTCAGAGTCATCCGGGCCCTCTAACGCGGGCAGAGCCAAGGTGGGAGACTGGGAGGAGCGGCGAAATGGTTTACTCGAACGGCCGGAGGATCTCCGTTCGGCCGCGTAAGCCCAACAATTAAGGGCTTGGGCGTAAGCCCAAGCTAACGCTCACCCTTCCAAGAGATTGGCCACGTAACCGATACGGCTGTAATCGGAGGGGAAGTCCCCGGGAACGTGCTGAAACACCGTCTCACACTGGAGGATGAAACCCCGCGCCTCCCCGAGCTTCCCACTGAAGCGTGTGGGCGTGGGGATCGGCGTGAGATGCGTGAGGGCGCCCAGGCTAGCCTGACCAGATGGGGAGCTAACGGGAGCTGGCCTGCTGCTCTGAGCCGGAGGGAACGCCCACTATCCTTCCAGGCGATCCAACCGGCTGTTAATCTGACCTAGCTGGTTCAGAATAACCTGCTGCTGGTAAGTAATCTGATCGACTCGAGCCTCCAAGATGTTAAAGCGGTGTGCGAGCCCGCTGTTCGCTGGGTCACTCTGACGGAGCCGTACTGACATAATGTCGGACCCAGGGAACACGCACACACAGGCTCAAGTTCAATACAATGATCTTTATTGAATAACCAGCAGGTGTGTGGGTGTGTGTATGCGGTGTGTGAATGTAGTGTGCGTGAACGAGCTGCAGCCGGGGGTGAAACAGAGCGCCGTACAGCCTGGCAACCTTGCAGATATCCTGGAGTTGGCGTCGGCTTGGGCTTTGGGCCTCCTGCCAGGGAGACAGCGTCTGCTGAGCCCACCCGGTGAAGCGTTGTGATGCGCGGCGTGATGAAAGGACCAGTTCCGCCGCAGCGAGGGAGAGAACCACCGCCGAAGGGATCCACCTGTGCACAGGGGAGAGCCTGGGAGAAGAGGTAGGTTGGAATTGTTGGGCTTACGTGCCAACGGAGAGTCCAACGATGAAGCGTAGGGCTGAGAGGAATCAGGGCGTGCGCAGGACGAAGAGCGTATCATAGCAGACGGCTCCGTGCCGACGCTCTAGGCAGCATGGGCTATATAGCCCGGGGCTGAATACTCCCAGGTGTGCGCACAGCTGAGGCAGATGATGGCCCAGAGTGAGTTGTAACACACTAAGGTCTAAAAGGACAAGTGCAGAAACCAGACCATTATCAGATGCGATGAGGAGGTCGTTAGTGACCTTCGCTAAGGCTGTTTCAGTACTATGATGGATTCTAAACCCAGACTGAAACTTTTCAAGTAAACCATTTCCCTGCAGGTGGTCAAATAATTGCGTAGCAACAACTCTTTCTAAGATTTTTGAAATGAAAGGGAGATTAGAGATTGGTCTATAGTTAGCTAAAGCTCCTGGATCTAGTGTTGGCTTTTTGAGTAAGGGTTTAATTACAGCTATTTTAAAAGCCTGCGGTACATGGCCTAAAGGTAATGAAGAATTAATTATATGAAGAATAAAGCTACCAATAAGTGGGAAGACTTCTTTAAATAACTTGATAGGAATAGGGTCTAAAAGACAAGTTGAAGGTGTGGATGAGGAAACTATTTTGTCTAACTCACAAAGGTCGATTGGAGTAAACTCATCAAGACAGACATCAATTGAAGGAGTTGTAGTAGTTACTGTATTTAAGTTAACTGTGGGAAGAATCTGATTGATTTTATCTCTGATGGATGAAATTTTATTATTGAAAAAGTTCATAAAGTCCTGACTAGTAAGCTCTAAGGGAATGCGAGGATTGACAGAGTCCTGACTCTTTGTCAACCTGGCTACAGTACTGAAAAGAAACCTGGGATTATTCTTGTTCTCTTCTATTAATGCAGAATAATAACTCATTCTAGCTTTTCTAAGAGATTTTTTATAAATTAAAAGATGATTTCTCCAAGCTAAATAGATTTTATCTAAATTAGTGGAGTGCCATTTTCTTTCTAATTGACGAGTCTTCTGTTTTAAGCTACGAGTTTCTGTGTTGAACCAAGGAGTTAGAAATATCTGATTAGACTTTTTCTTTTTTAAGGGGGCCACCAAGTCTAGAGTCTGATGCAGAGAAGCTGTAACACTATCCACCATGCTATCAATTACAGAAGGAGCAAGCTGTCTATAGCTTATTTCCGTTGTGTTGACACATGGCATAGAGGAAACAATCTGCATAAATTTGGTAACAGCATCATCTGAGAGGCATCTACTGTAGTAATATTTTTCTTTAGGAGCCAAATAGTCAGAAATAGTAAAATCAAAGGTTAACAGACAATGGTGTGACAGTACAAGGTTATGAGGAGACACTACCAGATTTTCTATTTCTATGCCATATGTCAGAACAAGGTCCAACGTATGGTGGGGATAATGAGTAGAATTTCCTACTTTCTGAGAAAACCCAAACGAGTCTAATATTGAATTAAATGCCACATTAAGGCAGTCACTATCTACATCTACAGTACATGTATATTAAAGTCCCCTACTATAATTATTGTATCTGATTTCAGCACTAAATCAGCTAAGAAATCAGCAAATTTGGATAAAAATTCTGAGTAGGTTGATGGAGGACGATAAACTATGGCAAATAAAATTGGGTTTAGCCTAAAATTGCTAAAGTGCCCAATACTGAGGACCAGGCCCTCAAAGGAATTATAATATGTTTTTTTCTTTACATTAACTAGTAATTTGGAATGGTAAATTATTGCTACTCCTCCTCCAAGACTAGAACTTCTGGGATTTTGACAGTTTAAATAACCAGAGGGAGTTGATTCATTTAAACCAGCATAATCCTCTTGTCCTAACCAAGTCTCTGTAAGGGATATTAAATCAATCTGATGATCAATTAACAGATCATGGACTAACAGAGACTTGGGAGTTAGAGACCTAATATTTAACAAACCACATTTAATTTTTAAATTATGAGGAGGAACAGAGGCCAAATCATTCAATTTAGAGGCTTCATGTTTAATTTGAGTTTTACCAACTTTTTGCTTAATCACTTTGGGATGCTTATATATTATATTTTTATTTACTTTGGAGGGAGCAGACAATGATTCTGTGATGGGGAAGACAGGGGCTAAGTTGAGGGGTGGCGGATGAAGAGGAGCTGCAGAGAGGCATGTAAGACTGTGACTCTGCTTCCTGGTCCCAACACTGAGTTGTCAAGGTTTTGGAAATTTGGATAAAAAAGATGCCAGATTGTTAGATAAATGAGACGCACCATCCAAAGTGGGATGGACACTGTCTCGTCTCATAAGACCAGGTTTTCCCCAAAATGAGCTCCAATTGTCAATGTAGCCCACGTTGTTTGCAGGACACCACACAGACAGCCAGCGGTTGAAGGATGACAAGCGGCTAAACATGTCATCACTGGTCAGATTGGGGAGGGGCCAAGAGAATACTACAGAGTCCGACATTGTTTTGGCAAAGTCACACACCGATTCTACATTAAGTTTCGTGACTTCCGACTGCTGGAGACGGATGTCATTAATGCCGGCGTGGATAACAATTGTGGAGTATTTACAGTTACTTTTAGCCAGCATTTTCAAATTTGACTCGATGTCGCCTGCTTTGGCCCCAGGAATGCATTTGACTATGGCCGCTGGAGTCTCTGGGTTCACGTTTCTGACTACAGAGTCGCCAATGATGAGAGTTTTTTCCTCAGCGGGTGTGTCGCTGAGCGGGGAAAAACGATTAGAAACGTGAACAGGTTGGTGGTGTACCGGGGCTTTGTGACTAGGCTTCTTTCTCACCGTCACCCACCCAGCCGGAGGACTGCTAACGGGGCCTATGCTAGCGAGCTCCGCTGCAGCTAGGGGATGTCCGTCAAGAGTAACTGGCGCAGACGGTGTTTCAATGCAGCGGAGCCGGGATTCCAAATCAGACAACCTCGCCTTGAGCGCCTCAAAAAGACAACATTTATTACATTTACCGTTATCACTAAAAGAGGCAGAGGTGTAGCTAAACATCTGACAGAGAGAGCACACCAGAGGAGGAAGGGAAGGAGAGCTAGTAGCCATAGCTAGTGGCTAACACGAAGCTAACAAAAACACCGATGAAAGGTGAACAGAAGGCTGAAGAGGGTGATTAGGTGACATGGAGTGCGCACACAGGTGCAAGAGGCTTGATAAACAGAAATGAGAGCTAACGGTAGATGGAAAAAAGTGGTTAAAATACAGTTAAAAGCAAAAACCTCAGGAGAGTGAGGAGAGCAAACCACACGGACAGACAGCAATACAAGAAGTGACGATACATTACCACAAGTGACGTTCCAACTTCTTCCAGTTGACGTGTACTTTACTCTAACAGTAAATACAGTAATAGCACCTATCCATGCACACAAATAACTAAAACTAGAGGGGGACAGATGGACTACTGTCCCACCTCCACACGGCCAGATGGGTTATTCTGCCATCTCTATCATAAAACAGTCCATAGGACAAGGTAGGCTGCCATGTTCCTAATTTAAAATGTGAAAAATAATCCCAAAGCATATATACAATCAAAACCTATCAAAACACTCTATAAACGGTCAATATGTACATGCACACCCATCTGTGCCAGCTCCCCACCCAACACCCTCACCCCACAACTCGGGCAAATCACATATCACACATGCAAGTGAATGCAACAATACAAACAGTGTTGGACCTTTTTTTTTTTAAACACACACACACACACACACACACACACACACACACACACACACACACACACACACACACACACACACACACATTCCTGTCTGAACACCAGGGTGAGGACCGGTTCTTTTAACCTGGGAAGTGAGGGCCACCCTTTCTGCTGCTCTTAAAAATACTTGGCTATTATATTTCAGCACTAGGTGGGGCCCTAACTCTAGTTTTCACTTCAGCTTCTTGAAAAAACAAAAGAAAAAAATAGGTGTTTAACCAGCTGAGTGAGGACCACTTCATGGGGGCGCTATTGAGTATGTTTGTAATCATTTAACTGCCTTATTTTATTTGCACTTATTCTATGCTCTTATGTTTTAGTGACATTTAAATTTAGTGTTTTTATTTGTCTAAATTAGATAATTCACTACAGTCTAGTATTCCTATTGTTCTGTGTACTTCTGTGGAGCTGCTGTAATGTCATATTTCCCTAATGTGGGATTAATAAAATCTTTTATGATTAATGCAAGGGATGGACACTTGAGGGTTGTAGTAAAACAGAATGAAAATCCATGTTGCAACCATTGATCAAACTCTTGTAAGAAGGCACAGGTGGTGTTATGAAGCAATTATTTGTGCAAGTTTATAAAAATTAGACAATGTGAAAAAAAAAATTAATAATGTAAAAAGCTTCAATTTCCATTGGTCAGTACATTTTTAACTGCTGATTGAAAATCCTTTAGCCATTTATTTAAACACTGCTGGAATATTAGGCTTCAGAAAATTTTAGCCAAACAGCATCACCTGAACATCAGGTAATACCAAGTAAACAATCATTATTGGAAGCATAAGAGCCTTATTTGTTGCTATTTTAATTCAAAACAAAATGAGAATAAGGCTGCACCAAAATATTCAGGTAGCCAGATATTTGTTTGCTATACTGGTATTTGGTTTTCAAATTCTGTATTCAGATATTCAGCTTTTTTAATCCT